>CM027122.1:21971759-22231314 GCA_015476505.1 Urochloa ruziziensis | reverse complement strand
CCCATGTTGTTGCATATTCATCTCTAAACCAGAACTGTTCTACTGCGAATGGGTAGGATATAGCATGCCTATTTGTCTTACAAATGGTTTTCCAGATCGTCCGACGGGTCTAGGTAATGATATTGGATCAGTAGAATGTGGACTCCTGGAAGCAACTCTTATATTCACGGCGGGCAGGGTTACAAGGTTGGTTTGGAGTAGAATCCTAACCAATTACTACTCGGAGAGTGCTTTTGAAGGCAATCCGAGTAGTTTACAAGTCATACGACTAATTTCCATATCGAGAAGAGTGGTAATTTGCACCCAGAATTAGTAGTCTAATCGAATCATCTTGGATATCTTCATCCGAGTGGTTTCTTGCACCCAGCCCCCGAGCATAGGAGCCAGCGGGGATGCATCGAGTAATATGTAGTCAAAATAACCACAACTATGGTATGTGGACTCCTGGAAGCAACTCTTATATTCACGGCGGGCAGGGTTACAAGGTTGGTTTGGAGTAGAATCCTAACCAATTACTACTCGGAGAGTGCTTTTGAAGGCAATCCGAGTAGTTTACAAGTCATACGACTAATTTCCATATCGAGAAGAGTGGTAATTTGCACCCAGAATTAGTAGTCTAATCGAATCATCTTGGATATCTTCATCCGAGTGGTTTTCTTGCACCCAGCCCCTGAGCATAGGAGCCAGCGGGGATGCATCGAGTAGTATGTAGTCAAAATAACCACAACTATGATATGTGGACTCCTGGAAGCAACTCTTATATTCACGGCGGGCAGGGTTACAAGGTTGGTTTGGAGTAGAATCCTAACCAATTACTACTCGGAGAGTGCTTTTCAAGGCAATCCGAGTAGTTTACAAGTCATACGACTAATTTCCATATCGAGAAGAGTGGTAATTTGCACCCAGAATTAGTAGTCTAATCGAATCATCTTGGATATCTTCATCCGAGTGGTTTTCTTGCACCCAGCCCCTGAGCATAGGAGCCAGCGGGGATGCATCGAGTAGTATGTAGTCAAAATAACCACAACTATGGTATGTGGACTCCTGGAAGCAACTCTTATATTCACGGCGGGCAGGGTTACAAGGTTGGTTTGGAGTAGAATCCTAACCAATTACTACTCGGAGAGTGCTTTTCAAGGCAATCCGAGTAGTTTACAAGTCATACGACTAATTTCCATATCGAGAAGAGTGGTAATTTGCACCCAGAATTAGTAGTCTAATCGAATCATCTTGGATATCTTCATCCGAGTGGTTTTCTTGCACCCAGCCCCTGAGCATAGGAGCCAGCGGGGATGCATCGAGTAGTATGTAGTCAAAATAACCACAACTATGATATGTGGACTCCTGGAAGCAACTCTTATATTCACGGCGGGCAGGGTTACAAGGTTGGTTTGGAGTAGAATCCTAACCAATTACTACTCGGAGAGTGCTTTTCAAGGCAATCCGAGTAGTTTACAAGTCATACGACTAATTTCCATATCGAGAAGAGTGGTAATTTGCACCCAGAATTAGTAGTCTAATCGAATCATCTTGGATATCTTCATCCGAGTGGTTTTCTTGCACCCAGCCCCTGAGCATAGGAGCCAGCGGGGATGCATCGAGTAGTATGTAGTCAAAATAACCACAACTATGGTATGTGGACTCCTGGAAGCAACTCTTATATTCACGGCGGGCAGGGTTACAAGGTTGGTTTCGAGTAGAATCCTAACCAATTACTACTCGGAGAATGCTTTTCAAGGCAATCCGAGTAGTTTACAAGTCATACGACTAATTTCCATATCGAGAAGCGTGGTAATTTGCACCCAGAATTAGTAGTCTAATCGAATCATCTTGGATATCTTCATCCAAGTGGTTTTCTTGTACCCAGCCCCTGAGCATAGGAGCCAGCGGGGATGCATCAAGTAGTATGTAGTCAAAATAGCCACCATCAATAGAGTAGCGAAACAGAGGAGGTCGTGGTTGACTTGTCATACCACGGCACAAGCTGAAGTCGAGCTTTGACTTGATAACTTGCAACGGGTTGAGGCGACCACACATTGATGAATTCCATTGATCATCAGGCGCCCGAAAAGTCATCCAAACCACTCTTGCAGTGTATTTAGGAAGCCCCTGGCAAGTTGTACTCATTTGGTGACGTTAGGAAATTAGTAGCTGTGATGTTAGGAAATGTATTATGACTGACACGTTGTGTTTGTAGAACTGCTTGATGATATTACCCCATTCAAAAGCATTGATAGGAGTACGTTGATAACACCTATTCTGGAAGACGATGACGATAATGGGGATTGGCTGGACCGGAATGATGCTTGTACAATGCAGAGTTTTAATTTTGCCAAACGTGATTGTGGTGATACATTCCCATTGGACTGTCAAGTAACAGCTGGTGATTGTGTTGACACATTCTCACTGGAATGTCTAGTAGCAGCGGCAGGTAATTACCCCTGATTGCTACTGTTACCTTCTTTCATTTTTCATTACATTGCTGACAAACAACAGCATGTTGTTCAATTTGTTCCATAGGTGATATTGACAACCTATCTCCTCTTTTAATACAAACAAGTGATAACCTAACTCCTCATGATTGGCGTAAGGAAAAGAACAGAAAAAAGCAACAGAAAATATATAACATTATGTCAGATGAAAGGAAATCCGCTAGGTTGGGAAGACAACGGGCTGCACGGCGAAATAAAAATAAAAATGTTTGTGGTATTAATTCATCTGACACACCAGGTAACGAGGTGCTCCTGTAACATATGTCAATCTGCTCAATATTGCTTTGCTGTGAGATGTCTCAACGTTTAATTGTTATGTAATGTCAGATACAGGTGGCTCGGAAGTTATCCAGGATCAGGAACACGATCGTAGTGCAGGTTTGCATCTTCACATCCTTTTATTCATCTCCATATGTTTCCTATGTTGTGCATTTTGAGCGTAACTAGCATGAGAATCTATAGGGGGTGATGAGAAACTTACTACTGAGATGCCGACCGTAGATAAAGATGTTCGGGCACGAGACAAAACTGGTATTTGGGAACCTGAGGATCCTTTCCACGGCGTAGAAGGTATGTGATAATTGCATACCCCACAATCTTATTGATTAGCGAGGTTGTTGACGACCGTTATTATACGATTTTACCGTCAACATTCCACGATATTCCAGGCTCATCTTGCTCATGCCAATGTGAATTTGATTATTTCTAATGAGTTCCACAAGTTTTGTACAATTTGTGAGTGAAGGAGTAGATGGGGAAAAGAAGGAACAATTTGGGCACAGGGCCAGGCCGGCCGGCCTAGGCCAGGCCGACTGGCCCCCTTTCCACTCTTCTGGCCACGGCACTGATCCACAAGTTTACTAATGTATCAAAGATGATCATGAGCCGTGCATTTGATGTCGGTTTGATCAAAGGACCCGGAAGGCCTAGGGTGAGATAAACATGGATTGAAGGGCCCACAACCTAGGATTCTTGGACAGCTTCAACCGAACATAACTGTTACCGACTTCAGGACATCATCCAAGCCGCCCTGCAAAGGTCGATGCCACTTGGCACCAGAGCCAGGCCGGCCGGCCTAGATGAGGCCGACCGGCCTACTACCGTGGCTTCTACGCTTCCCCCTTCGCGTGGATGTTAAGCAGGAGGCTAGCTTGATGATGACGCCGGGAACCGCCCTTGGAGCCTATAAAAGGACACCCCACTCACCTTGAGAAGACACGTCGAAATATAAGAGAAGAAGCTCCAAGGCGAAGCGCTGTTGCTCCTAGCCTTAGAAAATAGGGAGAGAGGTGAGGTGAGAGTTCGGGGGAAGAGCCGGAGGTGTCCGCTCTTCCTCTACTTTGTACCTCGGCGGATGCAGTTCATCTTCGAGTGACTACATCCGGGTCTTGTCTGGTGACTCTGGTTCCCTCTGATTAATCAAACATCTGCTCTTTCTTACTTTTGTTTCCTGGTTCCTCGTTCACTACTTAGTAGTGGGTGCTTTGTTCTGACGTCGAGTGAAGTAGTAATTATTAGTGTAGGCACGGTGTCTAGACTAGTCGTTACCTTGGTTTGCACCCAGTTCAATGGAATAGTTGTGGTAGCCGGCAGGTGGTGACAGCCCTGTCTGGCCGACGTAATCCACCACATTAGTTCTGATCTGTAGGACTTAGGGGTAGGCGGTACCACTCCCCTTCTCATCCCTTTCTGTGAGTGGTGGTGTCTCAGGCGCCCGAAGTTAACTATCGTGAGTAAGTCAGTGTTGCTTGATCAGAGGAATAACCATTGTTGCTACCCAAGTACCCTCTCTACCCTCATCCCATTTACCACTTCTCTTCGTCGTCGTCCAAATCCACATTTATCCCTTCGGACGAACTAATTAAGGATTAGTACACTTCACGTTCCCCGTGAAAATCGATACTCTGGAATACTCCCGGGTGAAAGCTACATCGGTATCCGTACGCTTGCAGATTTATCTGTAGGTCATAAGAAATACCAACAAGCTTTCTGGCGCCATTGCCAGGGAGCGGTAGCTGTTCTTATCCCGAACCTAGTTCGTCCACATATCATCCACCTACCATCATGAATTCTGCTCCTAACTTATATCAATTCTCAGCTCCAAAAAGCTGAAGATCTGGAGCCACCACCATCGTCTCACCCCATAAAAAGCTCTGGCTATGGAATACACACAAAATTCATAGCCAAGATCAGAGAGAATCCATTTTCTGGAGCTGAAGGGGAGAATCCTTATGTTCACTTACGGGAATTTGAGCAAATTTGCTCATGTCTCGTGATTACGGGGATGGCCCAACAAACTCTGAAATGGAAGGTGTTTCCCTTCTCTTTGACGGGTCGAGCGAAGATATGGTGTGATCGCTATCGTGGGAGAGTGAAGGGAAGTTGGGAGACACTACGAGCAAAATTCTGTATAACCTTTTTCCCTGAATCTCGGGTCACTGACCTTTGAATCGAGATCCTTACCTTCAAACAAAGGGAAGGAGAATCACTAGGGGCTGCTTGGGCTCGATTTACCTATCTTCTGGCCTCTGGTCCTGATCTAGGGATCTCTGAACCCATCCTTCTAATACATTTTAGAAGAGGTCTCGAAATCGAATCAGCCAAATTCCTAGATTCGTCCTCAGGAGGATCTTTCACTCATTTGACACCTAGGGAGGGGAGGGCCATTCTAGACAAAATTCTAGAGAACACCCCTTACACTAGGATCTATGATGAATTCTCGGAAGAAATTCCTGAGGAGCCCATAGAAGAGACATCCGCGTCGGAAGATGTGAGAGCATCACAAGAATCCACACCAGTCGTAGCACATCTCTCCGACACTCTCCCTGAACCAACCCCAGAATATGATCTGGACCTACATGATTCTCGTTGTGCCTTCCCTACAATTTCCACGACGAGCTATTCCTAGAGTACAGGGACAGCTCAAAACTTTCCGTAGTTGAAAGGCACACAATTACTAAGGTCCAAGCCACCGACTACATTGACCAGCATTCTCGATAGGAGCTCTATTCTGTCCAAATCCATCACTCTAAAAATTCTCTGACAGATCCTTTTCACAGGCCTACGATACCTCCTTTGCCTCCCGATCCTCCTAATGAAACATCCCTTAAGGAGGCTATGAATCAGGAGTGGTTGTTGGAGCGAGATGCTATTCCGAAGAAATTTGGATTAGTTCTCCCTCTACGATCCTTCCTTGTTCTATAAGGGGAATAACCGTAGAAGCCCATCTTAACCCCATCATGGAGATTAATGTGATGCCATGGCACTTAGCGTACACTCTATTGGGCAATGTCTCGCTAAGGCCGTCCGACAAGCTCCTCACTAATTGTCCCTTTGGACACATCCTTGAATGTCGGGGGGTTGCATGTGCCATGCCACTCATGATAGACAAGATCGAGGTGAGCCTAGACTTTCACATTTTTGATATACTTGATCTTGATCTACTCCTAGGCTGCCCAGTTCGAGAACTCCTTGATAAACCTCGAGGGAGCCTAGATGAAAAGCTTAGGGAAGCTGCCTTCGCCACCACTACCACTTGTCTAGCAAAACCTATGGCGAAGCCTCTTCCTAAGCTAAACCCGTTCGAGAGTATGATGCATGGATCTCTGTTCACATCATCCGAGCCTGTTCTCTTTGAGGTTGCGGTCTCTGCTCTCAAATATTACGAGTCGGAAGAGACCCTTCACTTTTGTGAAGAGGAACGATCATCATCACCCTCGAACGAGTTTGAGCCTCTTCCCACTTGTAACATCCCGTAAATTTATAGTCTGTTACTTGTATGAAAAATCGGGTTTTCAAAAATTTTTGATTGAATTGTTGTGAGCCATGAAATAATTTACAACTTAAGTTAAATGCTCTCTCTAAATTCCTAATAATCAAATTGTGCATAAAATAATTTCTCATATTCAATGCATGTGTGATTTGAATTTTATCCAGAATTGTTGAATTCCATTTGGATTTGTTTGAATTTATTGAGTGTAGTTTATATTTGAAATTCTATTTCAAATATAAACTAAAAGCTAACTATTCCCTAACTCTAACTAAGCTCGGCCCAGCTTCGACCGAAGTCCAACCTTCCACCCTCGACTTCACCCGCAGCCTAACCCACCTAGCCCGCTAACTCCCTCGGCCCGTTCTCTTCCGCTCAGCCCAGCCGAGCTCTCCTTGGCCCGCTAACTCCCTCGGCCCGTTAGCTTTCCCCGGCCCAGCTCCACCTACCGCGCCACCTCTCCCTTTCCTTCACCCGCTGACGCGTGGGGCCCACGCGCCAGCTTTCCCCTTCCTCACCCGGCGCTCCCCTGCTTTTCGCCACGCAGGGCAGAGCAGCCAGCGCCGCGCCGTGCCGCTCCCGCCTGCCGCCGCCCCCGCTTCGCGACAAGGGGAGGAGCGTCCCGTCGTGACCGCCGCGCGCGCCCTTGACCAAAACCCTAGTGGCCGCCCTTCTAGAAGGAGCCGCGGGGGAAATCTCCCCTTTGCCCCGGCGTTCGTGCCTGGCACGCACGCCGAGCCACGGCCGCCCCAACAAACCCTAGCCAGAGCACGGGATCGTCCGCCGCGTGTCTCAGCATGCACCCCAGCCGCTCATCTCCTCGCGCTCCCCTTTCCCCGTGCGCCGCCGCTATAAGACCCGCGGCCGCCTCCCTCCTCCACCAAGCCCAGCCGCCTCTACTCTTTTCCGCTGCCGCCGCACCAAACCAAAGGGGAAAACCCCAATTCCTTCACCGCAACGCCGCAGTAGCCGTCCGCGAGGAGGAGGAACCGGAGAAGAAGGGGAGGAGCGAAGGAGGAGGAGACGATGCCGCCCGTGACGCGAAGACCACGGCACCACCGCCGGGCGCCACCGCCGCGACTTCCCGGAGCAGGAAGCCGGTGCCACTACGACAACCTCGAGCACCGCCACTACGACGCCGCCAGGAGGGAGGCCAACGCCGCGAGCCAGGAGCGTCGCCAGGAACCGGAGCTGCCCCGCCGTTCAAGGACGCCGTCCCGGTTCTTCTTCCACGCCGCAGCTCTGCTTCCCCTTCTCCACGCCGCCTCTCCCTGTGTCGCCTAGAACCCCATCGAGCCCCTCGGTGAGCCTCGCCTAACCCCTTTCCCTGTCCTCTCCTCTGCCTTCCCCCTGTTTTGCCGCCGTGCGTTCCGCCGGCCGGAGCACCGCCGTGACCCTTCCCCTCACGGCCACGCCGCGGCCTAGGTTAGCCTAGCCCCGCGCGCGTGTGCTCTCTGTGTTGGTGGCCTTCGTGCCCCTCTTTTTCCCTTGGACCCGAGCCGTCGAACCCCGACGCCGTCCCGCGCGCGACCGTGCACCGCCGCCCGCCGCCGTCGACCTAAACCAACCAAAGGCCAGGCCAGTGCTCCTCTGTAGACCACCTCCCCCTTGTGCGCGTGCCTTCGAGCCGCCATCTTTTGCAGGAGCCGCCGCCGTCGGAACCTCGCCACCGTGCCAAACCCCTTTCGGGCATTTGGTCGAGCGCTCCCCGAGCGCCGGACTCCTCACCTTAACCTAGCCGTGACCTGCCCTAGGAGCCTAGGCCTGAACTTTTCCCCCCTGGAACGCGTGTCCCGCATCACGTGGCGCCGATCCGTGGCCTTGCCGCCGGATTTGGCCGAGGACGAGCCGCCGCCGGCGCGCCCGCTCCCCGCTCGTCGTTTCGTCGAGCGCCTCGTGCGCGTTCTGCCCGCCGATGCCACGCGTCGCGCGCAGGAGCGACCGCACCGCGGGCCGCGCGAACCTCGTCGCAGCAGATCCCGACCCCCTTCCTCCTTTTCCTGTCTGGCCACAACTGGATCCCGTGGGCCTGGTCCACGGTGGACTGCTGGCTCGGTCCGCGGTGGGCTGAGTCCACCCGGCCGGACGCCACGCGTCGCCGCCCTGCGCAGGCCGCACGGCCGGCCACCCCGCACATCGCCGCATCGGATCCTTTGTGGCCGGTGACGCCGTCAATGACGTCACCCGGCCGCCAACTCCTTTTCTCGTGAACCCCTGTCCTTTTGCAGAGAAGCCCTCGGCCTTCTATTTAATTGCAAATCAGTCCTTGCCCTTTTGCCCTTTTCTGGAAAACACCCTGGCTGGATTATTTACAATTTAGCCCCTGTAATTTCACGGTTAGCCCCCTGGGTTTTCCTTTATTTGTGGAATGGCCCTTCGGCCTGACAGCTGGGACCCACGGGCTTGACCGTTGACTGGTCAGCGTTGACCAAGTCAACGCTGACGTCATCCGGGCCCATGATGACGTCAGCACAGCCCGGCCCCACTGCACTTTTGCAGTTAGGCCCCTGAACTTTTCTGAAATTACAAACAGTTCCCTGGACTTTTACGAATAGGTCCTTCCACTTCTACCTTTTTACCAAAAAGGCCCCTGGCCGTCTCTCTTTCCTTCTAAACCCCTAATTCTTTTGCAGCAAGGCCCCTAACCTTTTCCATATTCGCAACCAAGCCCTTCCACCTTGGCAATATTGCAAGGAACCCCTGTAGTTTTAAGGAAAGAGTTTATTCTTTAATAAATTCTTTTTCTTAATATCTAAAAGGGGTTAAACCTTGGAAAATCCATATCTTTTCCGTCTTAGCTCCGTTTGACGTAAAACCAGTTGCGTTAGGTTCCTAAAATCGAGCCCGTCGTTCCAGACCTAGCCAAGTGGCGTCCGTGTATTCGTCACACGACCGCCACGTGGCTAACTCGTTAGTGACCCACCAGACAGTGGCACCACTTGTGGGACCCACTGACTGATAGCCCGGACCCACCTGACCAATGGGGCCCGCATGTTGACATGTGGTACCCGATAGCCGTTAACCCGTCAGTCTTGCCCCGTTGACCTAAGTCGTAACCCTTTGCCCGTTGACTTAGTCAACTTTGACCAAGTCAATGATGACATCACCAAAGCCCGTGATGATGTCATCAACCCAGACCTTTGCCTCCGCCTGCTCGACTCGCGGTTTAACCCCGAGCCGATGACTGACACCTCCGAGCTGCTAACTTGTGACCTAACTTTTATTCCTTTTTCCGGAATGATTTATAAATCTCGAAAATGGATTTAAACTTCGGAAAATCACAATAAATCAACCGTAGCTCAGAAAAATATGAAACCAGTTTCAGTATTTTTCTAAAATCATGACGAACGCGATAGAATAGAGTTTGCTATTATTTGAATCTCTATTGGTTCTCATTTGGAGTTTATTTGCTAGTAGTTGCCGTTGTTTATTTATGTATCCGTATAATAGGATCCCGGAGGACCCGAACTACTTCGACGACGTCGACTACCGCGCCACCTCTCCCTTTCCTTCACCCGCTGACGCGTGGGGCCCACGCGCCAGCTTTCCCCTTCCTCACCCGGCGCTCCCCTGCTTTTCGCCACGCAGGGCAGAGCAGCCAGCGCCGCGCCGTGCCGCTCCCGCCTGCTGCCGCCCCCGCTTCGCGACAAGGGGAGGAGCGTCCCGTCGTGACCGCCGCGTGCGCCCTTGACCAAAACCCTAGTGGCCGCCCTTCTAGAAGGAGCCGCGGGGGAAATCTCCCCTTTGCCCCGGCGTTCGTGCCTGGCACGCACGCCGAGCCACGGCCGCCCCAACAAACCCTAGCCGGAGCACGGGATCGTCCGCCGCGTGTCCCAGCATGCACCCCAGCCGCTCATCTCCCAGCATGTGAGTATCCCAAGTAAGTTTCTCTTATACCAAACTTATCTTGGTTTGAAATTGGTGCTAGTTCCTGCATCTTGCTCTATATAAAAAAAAGAGAATCATATTTTTGAATTCGAATAAAGGCTCCCTGGTTCTTGAACCAGAAGAGCCCCTCTTTTTGTTTCCATCTTTTGGTTTTGAATAACAGTACCAGCACAAGTACAAGTGTGGGGGAGATCTCTCAAGCTCATCGTCGACGTACACATTCGAGGTCCCCCACGAAGGTGTCGCACAACATCGACTGCGCTAACTTGACAAAGGAAAAAAACGATGGTATGTGCACTCCACCTCTCGTTCCTTAATTCATGAGTGTGACTGAATTTCAATTCCTATCATTTAAATCAATCTCAAGATAAAATAAATCAGGGTGCTATGCCTACCCTTCATGCTCCCATGTTTGGCTTGCATATGTTATATTCCTTGCTATGACCTTGATGCTTGTGAATAAATATTTTTAGGGAACCATGTTCATCTAAGTAGTTGATGTTTGAGATATGGTTTGAAGATACGATCTTCACTCTTAATATTGAGTGCTTGGGAAATTTATTTGAAATTTTGAAAACCCTTTGCAAAGCTCCTCTTTGATATGCCAAAGTCCTACCGAAGCCATATGTTGAGTTATCTTGGAAACCATGTACACATATGCTACTTGTCATTGCATTGAGCTTTGTCAAATTGTTGCGACCCTTATGAGAATTCTTTTCAAGATCACGTACACGTTTATCCCCCATTGCTATACTTCTACACTGGAAGTTAGCATTGTTTCATTCATCCATCCATTCCACAAAATAAATGCTCCATCATGTACGTGTAAGTCTCACTCCTCAGTTATTGGTACAAAAGAGACATGGCTATCGAAAAAATGGACACATGAAGGTCCACACAAAAAAAAAGAAAAAAAAGAGAGAGAAAAAAAGTTGGACACATGAAGGTCCAAGAAAGAAAGAAAGAAAAAATCTGATAGCCATGTTCTCAAAAGATTTTTTTTAAGGAGAAAGACCACACACAAAGGAGTTGTTTATTCCATCCACCATCCATCATACCCATACACGTGCACATCTTGATCTGATTGTATGATTTGATTTCTTCTTGGGTCCGCTCTTTGACTTTGCAATACATGTGATGCAAGTATGCCTCTCCTTCATACCCTACCTTGAGCTCCACATATAGCCATCATTAAAAGTAGGATGAAGAAAGGCAAGTTAATGCCTTGGTGAGGATATATACACATTGAGAGATCTGAGAGAATCAAATGAGGAGCAATGCAAATGTTTGTTTTTGAAAATGTGGTTAGAAAATCCCAAGCTACTTGACACATAGAGTTGAAGTGATTTGATTCATGATCGTTCCAATCCTCAACTACCCAAGATAGCATGATAGACACTTCAAAATTCACAAGTACAAGGTATGACTTGGAATATTTCGTATGCTTGTTCCATTTCCTTGGATGTCATGTCTCATCTTAGTCCCTACTCCTCGCTCGAGGAAGAGCAAGGGTCTAAGTGTGGGGGTGTGTTGACGGCAGTTATTATACGATTTTACCGTCAACATTCCACGATATTCCAGGCTCATCTTGATCATGCCAATGTGAATTTGATTATTTCTAATGAGTTCCACAAGTTTTGTACAATTTGTGAGTGAAGGAGCAGATGGGGAAAAGAAGGAACAATTTGGGCACAGGGCCAGGCACTGATCCACAAGTTTACTAATGTATCAAAGATGATCATGAGCCGTGCATTTGATGTCGGTTTGATCAAAGGACCCGGAAGGCCTAGGGTGGGATAAACATGGATTGAAGGGCCCACAACCTAGGATTCTTGGACAGCTTCAACCGAACGCAACTGTTACCGACTTCAGGACATCATCCAAGCCGTCCCTGCAAAGGTCGGTGCCACTTGGCACCAGAGCCAGGCCGGCCGGCCTAGATGAGGCCGACCGGCCTACTACATTCCCCCTTCGCGTGGCTGTTAAGCAGGAGGCTAGCTTGATGATGACGTCGGGAACCGCCCTTGGAGCCTATAAAGGACACCCCACTCACCTTGAGAAGACTCGTCGAAATATAAGAGAAGAAGCTCCAAGGCGAAGCGCTGCTGCTCCTAGCCTTAGAAAATAGGGAGAGAGGTGAGGTGAGAGTTCGGGGGAAGAGCCGGAGGTGTCCGCTCTTCCTCTACTTTGTACCTCGGCGGATGCAGTTCATCTTCGAGTGACTACATCCGGGTCTTGTCTGGTAACTCTGGTTCCCTCTGATTAATCAAACATATGCTCTTTCTTACTTTTGTTTCCTGGTTCCTCGTTCACTACTTAGTAGTGGGTGCTTTGCTCTGACGTCGAGTGAAGTAGTAATTATTAGTGTAGGCACGGTGTCTAGACTAGTCGTTACCTTGGTTTGCATCCAGTTCAACGGAATAGTTGTGGTAGCCGACAGGTGGTGACAGCCCTGTCCGGCCGACGTAATCCACCACGTTAGTTCTGGTCTGTAGGACTTAGGGGTAGGCGGTACCACTCCCCTTCTCATCCCTTTCTGTGAGTGGTGGTGTCTCAGGCGCCCGAAGTTAACTATCGTGAGTAAGTCAGTGTTGCTTGATCAGAGGAATAACCATTGTTGCTACACAAGTACCCTCTCTATCCTCATCCCATTTACCTCTTCTCTTTGTCGTCATCCAAATCCACATTTATCCCTTCGGATGAACTAATTAAGGATTAGTACACTTCACGTTCCCTGTGGAAATCGATACTCTGGAATACTCCCGGGTGAAAGCTACATCGGTATCCGTACGCTTGCGGATTTATCTGTAGGTCATAAGAAATACCAACAGAGGTCTAACATATATTGACCGGATAGTGCGTCATTGTTTTGCAGAGAATGATTTCGATGCCATGTATCCAGATGAGCAAATAGACGACGTGTTCGATGATGAAGAAGCGAGAGTCTTTCACCAAAATGGTATGTGCAGTGTAGCTATGATATAAATCTTTATTGCATCATTATTAATTCATCATTATTTCTCATTAGGTAAATGTCTTTTGCAAATTTTATATACAAATACATTAGAGATCCTAATGTGCCAAGAAGGGTGAATGACCCATTTGGTAAAGTTTACAACAATTTACCTAAGAAGCATCATGTGTTGAAGAAAGCAAAATCATGTGAGTTTTGTCATGCAAAGAGGTTCCCAGGCGAAGGGTGTTCTTTCTGTTGCAAGAAGGGGACGATTAACATATATATTCCTGAAGTGCCGCCAGAGCTACGACGGTTGTTTACAAATCTTCAGTAAGCTCTCTATAATAAAATGGCGTCGTAGCTCTGGCGATTTTCAAGGCAATCCGAGTAGTTTACAAGTCATACGAAACCAACCTTGTAATTGGTTAGGATTCTTTCGGTGTAGTTTACAAGTCATATGCCATTTATTAATAAAAGCACTCTTAGAGTAGTAATTGGTTAGGATTCTACTCGAAACCAACCTTGTAATTCACGGCGGGCAGGGTTACAAGGTTGGTTTCGAGTAGAATCCTAACCAATTACTACTCGGAGAGTGCTTTTCAAGGCAATCCGAGTAGTTTACAAGTCATACGACTAATTTCCATATCGAGAAGAGTCCTTGCAGTACTCTACTCTTGTTCTTCATGCCTGGTACGACTCTGTCTGGAGAGAATCCATGTGTCCCTGTGGGCCCATGGTCGTACCTCCAACAAGCCCCCAAGCGCTTCATCGTCGAGTATCATCAACCGAGTGCTTGCCAAGCCAATCGAGTGCTTTTTCGAGTTCTTGATCAGTCTTGGACAGGTCTTGGTTGTCACGAGGCCATGAGGCAGTCCCCGAGCCTTGAAACGTTTCAGAATGATCAATTCAAGGGTCCAGCGAGCTTTAGGGTTCTTCAAATCATCTTGGAGATCATCATCCGAGTGGTAATTTGCACACAGAATTAGTAGTCACATCGAATCATCTTGGAGATCTTCATCCGAGTGGTTTTCTTGTACCCAGCCCCCGAGCATAGGAGCCAACGGGGATGCATCGAGTAGTATGTAGTCAAAATAGCCACCATCAATAGAGTAGCGAAACGGAGGAGGTCGTGGTTGACTTGTCATGCCACGATCTCCCCAGAAACCGGAGTCAGGTGCCAATGTAGTCGAAGCCCCATCATTGGTACTTGGCGACTCAAATATGCAGGAGAAAGACAACTAGGTAAGCCTGATGGCAAACCGAGTTGTAATTTTAGCGTCAGACCCCGAGCCTGGAAGCTGGCGAAGATGTGATAGCACGCTGTGCGGCCTAGAAAGTAGTCATCCAAACAAAGTACTCGGCGCTTGGCCAATCTTGTTAGAATAAAATAAAAAATAATTGAAATAAGTAACTTAGCTTGTTTGTTACTGTTTGTCGATGAAGCAGACTTAGTCAGAGTTGATTCCGACTAGCTTGAGTTCATCACAAGCATATTGGCGATGCGGCAGTACCGCGGCACAAGCTGAAGTCGAGCTTTGACTTGATAACTTGCAACGGGTTGAGGCGACCACACATTGACGAATTCCATTGATCATGAGGCGCCCGAAAAGTCATCCAAACCACTCTTGCAGTGTATTCAGGAAGCCCCCGGCATGTTGTACTCATTTGGCGAGTTATACTTCAAAGCACTTGATAACTGGTACTTGAAGATCACTACTCATACTGTGGAGTAGACTCTAGAGTACTTTCAAATAAGTACTCAGAGATTTGAAATCACTACTCGCCTTGTGGAGTAGACTCTGTAGTACTTTCAAATAAGTACTTAGAGATTTGAAGTTACTACTCGCCTTGTGGAGTAGACTCTGTAGTACTTTCAAATAAGTACTCAGAGGTTTGAAGTTACTACTCGCCTTGTGGAGTAGTCTATGTAGTACTTTCAAATAAGTACTCAGAGATTTGAAGTTACTACTCGCCTTGTGGAGTAGACTCTATAGTACTTTCAAATGAGTACTCAGAGATTTGAAGTTACTACTCGCCTTGTGGAGTAGACTCTGTAGTACTTTCAAATAAGTACTCAGAGGTTTGAAGTTACTACTCGCCTTGTGGAGTAGACTCTGTAGTACTTTCAAATAAGTACTCAGAGATTTTGAAATCACTACTCTTATTATGGAGTAGAGTACTTTCAAATAAGTACTCAGAGATTGAGTAAAATCTAAATACATATGTTAAAGTTAGAAAGTTTCTAAGGTGATCGATTGAGTAAAATCCATTTTGATGGCAAGCTGCATGGCGTTTCCTTTTATTACATCCGCCCAAGTAGGATAGTATCACGCACAAGGGAAGAATCTAAATACATATGTTAAATGTAGAAAGTTTCTAAGGTGATCGATTGAGTAAAATCCATTTTGATGGCAAGCTGCATGGCGTGTCCTTTTACTTGTCTGATTGAAATATATAAATAGACTACCCAGCCATCCCCTCCATCATAAGCACCCACACATGCCCACATCATGGCGAGGATGAATCCGGCGTGCACTTCTTTCATGACCCTGAAGGCAGCCATGACGAAGCCTCATGGAACTCGTGTTGATGTGGCTGCGGTTGTCGGGTTTCTTGGAGCAGCAGATCGTGTTTCTGGAGTTATGGAAATCTGCTTGTGTGACCAAAGGTATATCGACATTCGCTATTAATACAAGAATTGCACCTATCGTTTCCGTGCAATACTAAGTCATTGTTGCAGTGCCTTAGCTTTCCTCCGTATGGTCAATTTCCAAGCCGACGACACGCGTAGGAAATTGCTGGAGGCTGATGTCGACAACCACCTTGTCACGGTGAAAAATGTTACGGTGGACACCAATATGAGTGAGTAACAAAATTCTTCATGTTTTTAAGTTATATAGATCAGCGTCAATCATGCAAAACAATATGAGTGAGTACATTACAACTTGTTTTTTTATTTCAACAGTGTGCTTGGTCGCTAACAATCTTAGTACAATCACTTTCATCAAACCTGGATCATACCCTTCGCTGTCAGCAATCGAAGGTGGTTAATATGTAGACGAGTTATATTTATGTTACTTTATTCTGTGCTAACCTTCATACTGTGTATAACTTGTTTTTTTCAGAGATTAGAAACGCTATACGCACTGACTATATGATCCATGAGAGCATCAAACTTGACTTCGCCACACAAATGGAACATCTCAAAACAATCTCCAGTAAACCAATTCCAGAGTTCCAAGGCATCCCTGATAGTTATTCCCCAATGTACTTGTATGATTGCATATTCCACGATTCAAGCCTCCCGAAGCCAAAAGTTACAAAAGAAGTTTTAGAACAAGTCTTCATGTACTTCATATGAGCTGTCCTTTATATTTGAGTGAGTTCGAGCTGAATGAAGAAATAGCATATTTTGTTTCTTTTAAAATCAGAGTGTTTAATTCTGTGTTCTTTTCCCTACTAGTGTGCAGAAAACCCCACGATCTTCCAATTAGAGGGATAAAACGTGGTTATCGGCACATAGGAATTGACTGGTGGTTATTGGTACATAAGAAATGACCCAAAACCCTGCCTCTCTCAAATCCTCCGCTGCAAAATAGATCTAAAGCCGCCGCACAACGTAGGCGTAAGGTATGGCTGGACTTCGATGGCGGACTACACCGCGCTGCCGGCAGCTCATGCTTGTCGAGCGCCATCGCTGCTAGAGAGATTCTATCTGGCCCCTGATCCGCATCAATTTCCTCGTTAATTCACAGTCTTTTTTGCCGTGCACTGACCTCCACCGGGAGATGCATCATATCATGCTTCATGCACAGATGTGACAAGGCCACAAGGGCGTAGCAGCAGACATACATCGTGGCTTCGAAGTTGAGCGCAGCTTCCATATGCAGTACGTCCAAATCTAACTCTTGTTGTGTTTCAAAATATATTTCTTTGGCTAACATTATTCCATTAGATATGTTGAGGGAAAGGGTTACGAGCGAATAAATTCAACTTCATTTTTCTACCTTCAGTTATCATCGCCATTCTCTTGTTCCAATTACTTCTCTCTGAATTCAAATCAGTTTGAGGTCTAATATACTTACCTTTCCTCTAGTCCAGATTGATCTGTCTCAAACGGATACGTGATGAAGTATGAAGGATGCTAGATGGAAATTAGGCCCATTGAGAGGCCCATTTCAGAAATTCCAAAGCAAGAGTGCATGACATAAAGTTAGTCCCATACCGCTAGTTTGAGATGGTGTAAACCAACTTAAATAGAAGAGCTCTCTCAGGTCATTGATAAGTGAATGAAGGAGAGAATGGGGCTTTGTCTACACAACACACGCACGCGCGCGCGTATACACGTTCCTTTTCGCGTGACTTGTGACTTGGGACGCTGCGAGCAGCCAAGCCAAGTCAGCGCAAACCTTTTGCCATTTGTGTGTAATTATTGATAACGATTATTAGAGATAATTAACACGCAGTCAATGCCTTAATCCCGAGTTAATTGGGCGGTTACTAATGCCAATTAGTGGGGCGTTATTGTAGGCGATTCAGTCAGCAGAGAGCTGTTATCGCCTCCACTATAAGAGGTCCTGGAGACGTCCAGGGACAGGCTAATTCCAACACCGGAATAACCCATGCTCTCATTCTTTCTCGTTTTTCCATCTGGTCTTTGTGCTGTGATACTGAGCTACTGGATCTCGCCGGCTCTTCCCTTGGCATGCACCGAGGAGAAGGGTGAGCGGAATCTCCGAGCCTTTGCCGTCGTGAAGCCTGCACGAGGGGCGGCAATAAGGTTTCTGGGCAGCGCAACTGCGCGACCGCTCGAGATCGATCGACTATGTTCTGCGCTGCCTCATCTACGATCTGCACTGCGTCAAGCCTACACGAGGATGAAGCGCTGATCTGTAAGTCTAATGGGTTTACGTACCGTTTACATGTGCATGTTTCGGTTAATTTCAATCTATATGCGAGTAGATTTGTTTTACATAGCGGTAGCATTGTTTTGTGTAATTTGCCTCGATTTAAAATCTGGTAGATTTAAACGCATTCTTCCATCAATCCAAAAACCTTATTTATGCATTTATTATAATTCAGCAACGGCTGGTGCTTCGGATGCAATGAAACCTGAGAGGTTTTCTGGCGGTAACTTCCGTAGATGGCAGACTAGAGTCAAGTTTTGGCTCATGTCTATGGGACTGTGGTGGGTGATGCACCCAGTGATGCAATTCATGGTTGAGCAGACCGCAAAATTTGGAAGTTCAAGTGATACTGCACTTGGATGTATCCTGACCCTGCTGTCGGATCAGCTCTACGATGTGTATATGAATTACACAAACCCCACAGAGTTGTGGGATGCACTTGAGCGCAAATATGTAGTCTCTGAAAGCGGTCGTTTACTCTACTCCTGTGAGCAGTTCTATGACTATAACATTGACGCTGCAAAGTCGATAGTTGCACAGGCGCATGAGTTGCAATTGCTGGTTGGGGAGATTGCAAGTTTGGGTTGTGCCTTGCCGGACAGGTTTGTGGCAGCGGGCATTATTGCCAAACTCCCTGCTTCATGGAGGGATTTTGCCACTTCCCTGAAACACAAAAGAGAAGACATCTCCACCGAGGATCTGATTATAGCCCTCAATGTGGAAGAAAAGGCAAGGGCAAAGGATGCTACAGGAACGTCCGCTCAAGGCGCAAGTGCAAATGTTGTAGTGAACAAGCCCAATTACAAGGGCAAGGGGAAGGGTAACTATGATGGAAAGCCAAAGAAAACCACTAACTTCAAGAAGAAACCTGAGAAGGATGAGAAGATCAGAGCATGTTATGTGTGTGGCAAAGAAGGGCATCTTACGAAGAATTGCCGCCACCGCAAGAACCGAGATGATGGAAAACCAAACAAAAAGGTGAACGTCACCATTGGCGAAGGCAATGAGGCCGATGGATTTCGGTATGGTAATTTACCATTTGTATTTTTGGTATTTCAATCTACAGATTGGTGGGTTGACACTGGTGCGAATATACATATATGTTCTGATATTTCCTTGTTTACTTCTTATCAGGGAGCGCGGACTTCCTCCGTCTTGATGGGAAATGGATCAGCTGCTTCCGTTCTTGGTGTTGGTACGGTCAAACTCAAGCTGAGTTCAGGGAAGATTGTCCAATTGAAGAACGTGCAGCACGCTTCGTCGATAAACAGGAATCTCATTAGCGGGTCCTTGTTATGTCGAGATGGTTATATGTTAGTGTTTGAGTCCAATAAAATTGTAATTTCTAAATTCGAGAATTTTATTGGTAAAGGCTATGATAGCGGAGGCTTGTTCCACTTAAACACTATTGAGCCAAATTTTCATTTGAATATTGCATCCATGAATAAAATATGCGAGTCCAATGTGTGGCACTCTCGTTTCTGTCATATCAATTTTGACACCATTGTTAGAATGTCCAGATTAGAATTAATTCCAAAATTTGATGTAGTCAAAGGATCAAAGTGCCCATCATGTGTGCAAGCAAAACAATCTCGAAAACCTTTTAAGAGTTTATAGGAAAAGAGGGTTTTGGCACCATTAGATCTTATTCATTCAGATCTATGTGAGATGAATGGATTGTTGACTAGAGGAGGCAAAAGATATATTATGACTTTAATAGATGATGCTACACGTTACTGCTATGTTTACTTGATGAAAACAAAAGATGAAGCTCTCAACTATTTTAAGATCTTTAAGGCCGAGGTTGAGAACCAACTTGAGAGAAAGATCAAGCGTTTGCGTGATGATCGTGGAGGAGAATACATCTCCAATGAGTTCTCTCAGTTCTATGCTGAACATGGTATAGTCCATGAAGTTACACCACCATACTCACCTCAATTCAATGGGGTGGCTGAGAGGAAAAACCAGACACTAACAGACTTGGTAAATGCCATGTTGGAGAGTTCCGGTATGTCCTATAAATGGTGGGGGGAAGCTGTATTGACAGCGAACTTTGTCCTTAATCGAGTTGTGACAAAGAACAAAGATGTCACTCCTTATGAGGGATGGAAGGGGCGAAAGCCCAATGTCAATTTTCTGCGCACGTGGGGTTGTTTGGCTAAAGTTAATATACCAGCGCCGAAAAAGAGAAAGCTTGGACCCAAAACAGTTGATTGTGTGTTTTTGGGCTATGCACAAAACAGCACAGCTTATAGATTTTTAGTTGTGAAATCAGATTCTCCTGTTGTGAGCGTATACACAATCTTGGAGTAACGTGATGTTACATTCTTTGAGGAAGTGTATCCTATGAAAGCAGCAAGTAGTAGTAAAACTCAGGTCTACACTCAACCTGAAACAAATACTTCACCTGAATCGGATAGTGAACTGGTTACATCTGACGAAGATGGTGAAAAATTTGATGATACTCCACGCAGAAGTAAGAGACAAAGGGTTGCGAAATCCTTTGGTGATGACTTTATCGTTTATCTTGTGGATGACGTGCCAAAAACACTTCCAGAGGCTTATGCATCTCCTGATGCAGAGTATTGGAAAGACGCAGTCCATAGTGAGATGGACTCCATCATGTCCAATGGGACTTGGGAGATCACTGATTGTCCAACCGGGTGTAAACCAGTTGGATGCAAGTGGATCTTTAAAAAGAAAATGAGGCCTGATGGTACAATTGAGAAGTACAAGGCAAGACTTGTGGCCAAGGGTTATAGCCAAAAAGAAGGGGAGGATTTCTTTGATACATACTCTCCTGTAGCCCGGATTGCTACCATTAGAGTACTGCTAGCGTTAGCAGCTTCCTACGGTTTACACGTCCATAGATGGATGTAAAAACGACTTTTCTTTATGGAGAGTTAGAGGAAGAAATATATATGGAGCAGCCGGATGGCTTTGTTGTTCCTGGAGAGGAGAACAAAGTGTGTAGATTAATTAAATCTTTATATGGCCTAAAGCAAGCACCCAAACAGTGGCACAAAAAATTCGACACCACTTTAACATCTGCAGGGTTCAACGTGAATGAGGCAGATAAGTGTGTGTACTACCGTTATGGTGTGGGTGAAAGCGTTATATTGTGTTTGTATGTCGATGACATACTTATATTTGGGACCAGCACTGCTGTGATTGAAGAGATCAAAGCTTTCTTATCTCGGTGTTTTGATATGAAAGATTTGGGTCCAGCAGACGTAATTCTGAATATTAAGTTGATTAAAAATTAGGATGGGATAACATTGAGTCAATCCCATTACACGTAGAAGATTCTTAGCCGATTTGGCTTTGAGGACTGTAAAGTCGCTCCAACTCCCTATGATGCAAGTGTAAAACTTCAAAAATTCAAAGGACAGGGAAGAGATCAACTGAGATACTCACAAATAATTGGATCCTTTATGTATCTAGCTGGTGCGACCAGACCAGACATCTCCTATGCTGTGAGCAAATTGAGCCAGTTCACATCAAACCCAGGAGATGATCATCAGAAAGAACTCGAGCGAGTGTGTCGCAATTTGAGAGGTACTTCAGATCTTGGAATTTAGTACTCGGGATACCCACCTGTGTTAGAGGGGTATAGTGATTCCAATTGGATCTCTGATGTGGATGAGATCAAAGCTACTAGTGGCTATATATTTACTCTAGCGGGTGCTACAGTTGCGTGGAGGTCCTGCAAACAAACAGTCTTGACTAAATCAACGGCTGAAGCAGAACTTGTAGCACTTGAGACCGCCACTAATGAGGCTGGATAGCTTAGAGAGTTGCTGATGGACTTGCCCTTGCTTGAGAAGCTGGTACCACCCATCCTAATGTATTGCGATAACCAAACAATGCTAGCTCAGGTTATGAATACAAAGGATAATTCCAAGTCCAACTAGCATATTAAGCAGAGGCTTAAAACCGTCAGAAAAAATGAGACACTCCGGAGTAATAGCTGTAAGCTATGTGAGAACTGAGAAAAATCTGGCAGACCCTTTTACAAAGGGACTATCACGGAATGTGATTTCTGTGATGTCTAAGGACATGGGTATGAGGCCCACATGAGTATGTTACACCACAATGGTAACCTATCTATGTGATCGGAGATCCCATGAAGTAGGTAATATGAAGAACAAGTTGAGGGTGAACTCAAAGAGTACATTAATAAAATAAAAATGTACCCGTGTCCAAATGACAACTAAAGTACTCTTTACTGCTTGGAAGGTTGGCATAAAGCCTTAATGTTTTCCGTTGAAAAGATATTAGCCAGCAGGATATCTTGAAGGGGAACACCTACGTGAGTCTAACTGTAGGTCGCAGTTCTTGAGACAGGGCGCTCTCATCGAAAACTCACTAAAAGATATGGGAGCAGACCATTAACACTCCGGTTAGGCGAGGTCTCATTGGCAGCCTAGTATCAGCTATGACTTCAGGTGAAGTCTGACTGCACTAAAGCTGGGAATTTAAGGCCTAGTCCATTCTCCGGCCACATGAAGATGAATCTTGTTGTTCTAGGTGTAAGTTCAACTCGTACGGGACTTATACTAAAATGTTGATATATTAATAGTATTACAACACATTGATTCCTTGTCCTTCTTAATCTTACTTTGGCATTGGTGGGGGATTGCTGGAAATTAGGCCCATGGATAGGCCCATTTCAGAAATTCCAAAGCAAGAGTGCATGGCATAAAGTTAGTCCCATACTACTAGTTTGAGATGGTGCAAGCCAACTTAAATAGAATAGCTCTCTCAGGTCATTGATGAGTGACTGAAGGAGAGAATGGGGCTTTGTCTACACAACACACGCACGCACGCGCGTGCGTATCCTCGTTCCTTTTCGCGTGACAGACCGCGTGACTTGTGACTTGCGATGTAGCGAGCAGCCAAGCCAAGTCAGCGCAAACCTTTTGCCATTTGCGTGTAATTATTGACAACGATCATTAGAGATAATTAACACGCAGTCAATGCCTTAATCCCGAGTTAATTGGGCGGTTACTACTGCGAATTAGTGGGGCGTTATTGTAGGCGATTCAGTCAGCAGAGAGCAATTATCGCCTCCTCTATAAGAGGTCTTGGAGACGTCTAGGGACAGGCTAATTCCAACACCGGAATAACCCATGCTCTCATTCTTTCTCGTTTTTCCATCTGGTCTTTGTGCTGTGATACTAAGCTGCTGAATCTCGCCGGCTCTTCCCTTGGCGTGCATCGAGGAGAAGAGTGAGCGGAATCTCCGAGCCTTTGCCGTCGTGAAGCCTACACGAGTGACGGCAATAAGGTTTCTGGGCAGCGCAACTGCGCGTCTGCTCAAGATCGATCGACTACATTCTGCGTTGCCTCATCTACGATCTACACTGCGTCAAGCCTACACGAGGACGGAGCGCTGATCTGTAAGTCCAATGGATTTACGTACCGTTTACATGTGCATGTTTCGGTTAATTTCAATCTATATGCGAGTAGATTTGTTCTACATAGCAGTAGCATTGTTTTGTGTAATTTGACTCGATTTAAAATCTGGTAGATTTAAACACATTCTTCCAACAATTCAGAAACCTTATTTATGCGTTTATTATAATTCAGCAATGGCTGGTGCTTCGGATGCAATGCTGGAGACGGCAAGAGATGCTGGAGCACGATAATGAAAATTCTACCGAGAAAATATAATGGTTCGAACATCAAAATGAACAAAATTAATATAATATAAAATTAAAATGGATTATTATTTTTAAACATGAAAATAAATGGCTGAGAGTGTTGAAACTGATGAGGGCATCACTCCCATGGATACACACGACACTCCTCAAGTTGAGATACAAGGTCTAATTACTCGCGCACACGCTCGTCAATTGAATTTACAGGAACGAAGGAGAGGACCAGCAAGGGCGTGGAGAAGGCCTTGGAGGCGTGGAGGACCAGCAACGGCGTCCGGATCAAGATGGAGGCCCAATCCGATTCGACTTCGCTTCAGTTTCGGACTCCAGGAACAGTCCGCACTAAAACGGACGCTCAGGTTGCATACGGAGTTGGCATTGGACGTTCTTTATATGGATGGAAAGATAATTTGAAGATGCTTCCAATGGCACTGGTCCCAGGCCCAAAATCATCCGGAGTCGACATGAATCGTCCGAACAAGTTAACGTCCAGAAACTATTCCGATGCTGCGACGACGTCTTTGGTCCTTTGGGCCGTGTATCATGTGAGGGCCCATTAAGGGCGCGTCCACGGGTCTTGCACGCCCATAGAGACATTATTAGCAGCCGCCACACCCTTGTTAGGGTTCGGGTTTTGCTTAAGTTATTCTGTCAAGAACAGTTCACCGCTAGATCGGTTTGTCAAGAACAGTACAGCAGCCACCACAAACACCACCACCATGTTTTCCAGATGATGCGGTATTTGATGAACATGGCACTTATGATGAAGCAGCCACCAGAGATTTACACCTACGACGCCGCCTTCGCCAGAACATGGCAGGTATGGGTTTTGGTGCTCCACACCGTCAGCAAGGTAATAACAATCGGGTTCCTGATGACCCATATGCTAAGATTAAGTTTACCATACCATCTTTTTTGGGTCATTATGATGCTGAGGGATATCTTGATTGGGAGATGACAATAGAACAAAAATTTGCTTCCCACCTTGTACCTGTACAATATCAAGTTAGACAAGCCACTAGTGAGTTTAAAGATTTTGCTATTGTATGGTGGACTGGTTTAGTTGGTGATGGTAGAGCACCTACGACTTGGGATGAACTAAAAACAGCTATGCGTGATAGATTTGTTCCCCCTTCTTTTCATAGAGAATTGCGTAAGAACTTGATGCGTTTAGAGCAAGGGGATAAATCTGTTCAAGATTATTATGGTGAGCTTCAAAAGGGATTGCAGCGTTGTGGTATAGTTGAGGGACCTGAGGATGCTATTTGTCGCTTTTATTCGGGTTTAAGGCGTGACATTCAGGACATTGTTGATTATAAAGAATTTCACACTGTTGACAAGTTGTTCCAGTTTGCTATGCTTGCCAAAAGGAATTGCAGGGACGACAACTGTGACCCCGGAGTACTTTTGGCACCTCCTCTACGCCAAGGATGAGCACACCTTCGTCCAGTCGCACACCTTCGACCCCTCCAGCAGCCACGCGACCTCCCTCGACTCCCGCCAAGAAACTAGATTTAGCATCCCCTGCAACACCGTCCAGTGGTCGCGCTTCGATCATTACATGCCACCGCTGCCATGGGATTGGTCACGTGAAGAAGGATTGCCCTAGCAAGCGGACGTATATTGCTACGGATGATGGCTACGTTACTGCTTCCGATGCTGAGGATGATGATGATGACTCTAGTGAGGTTGCTGCTGATGATGATGCTATGTTGAGTGGTGCTGCCGCGGCATCTCTCCGAAGCGTCATGGTGCAGCGTGTTCTTGGTACTCAGCCTGAGCCCTCCACGAAGCAGCAGTGCCATAATTTGTTCCAAACTTTCTTCGCCATCAAGAATCGGCGTGCACGTGTTATTATTGATGGAGGAAGTTGCAACAACTTGGTGAGCTCCGATTTGATTACGAAGCTTGGATTGACCACACGACCACGACCACACCCTTACCACAGTCAGTGGTTCAATGATTCCGGCAAGGTTAAGGTACAAGAAATGGTACGAGTGCACTTTTCCATTGGTATATATTCTGATTTTGCAGATTGTGATGTAGTACCTATGGAAGCATGCTCTCTTTTGTTGGATAGACCTTGGGAATATGATACTGATACACGTCACCATGGTAGAAGTAATAAATACACCTTCATGCACAAGGGAAAGAAAATTACTTTGCTGCCTTTGACTCCTGCTGAAATTGTCCAAGCTGAAAAGGAAAGAGCTGAAAGTGCAAAAAATGAATCATCCACTAAATCTGAAAATCAGCAAGCTATTAATTTAAAAACTCCTGTCATGCTTGCAATGAAATCTGATCTTGCTGAAATTAATGTTGATGATGTGTGCTGCTATGCCTTAGTTTGCAAAGATGCTTTATTTTCCATGGACGATATTCCTAGCACTTTGCCTGCTTCTGTTACTAACATTTTGCAGGAGTTCAACGATGTTTTTCCCTCTGAGATACCTCCAGGACTTCCTCCCATTCGCGGGATTGAGCATCAAATTGATTTGATTCCTGGAGCAAGCTTGCCCAATCGTGTTGCATATCGGGCAAACCTCGAGGAGACTAAGGAGATTCAGCGCCAAGTCCAAGAACTTTTGGCCCACGGGTATGTACGTGAGAGCCTTAGTCCTTGTTCTGTTCCTGTCATTTTGGTTCCAAAAAAAGATGGCACTTGGCGCATATGTGTAGATTGTAGAGCCATTAACAACATCACCATCCGGTATCGCCATCCTATTCCACGATTAGATGATATGCCTGATGAGTTAAGAGGTGCTAAGATTTTCTCTAAGGTTGATTTGCGCAGTGGATACCACCAAATTAGAATGAAATTGGGCGACGAATGGAAGATTGCGTTTAAAACAAAGTTCGGATTGTATGAGTGGTTAGTAATGCCTTTTGGGTTAACTAATGCACCTAATACCTTCATGCGTTTAATGAACGAGGTTTTACGCCCATTTATTGGCAAATTTGTGGTGGTTTACTTTGATGATATCTTGATTTACAGCACTTGTTTATCTGAACATCTTGACCATCTACGTGCTGTTTTTGACGCTTTGTGAGCTGCACGCTTATTTGCTAACCTCGAGAAGTGCTCCTTTTGCACCGAACGAGTCTCGTTTTTTGGTTATGTTGTGACTCCACAGGGCATTGAGGTTGATGAGGCCAAGGTGCATGCCATTCAGAGTTGGCCAACGCCTTCGACGGTCACACAAGTGCGGAGTTTCCTTGGACTCGCTGGATTTTATCGCCGTTTTGTGAAGGATTTCAGCACCATCGCTGCCCCTTTACATGAGCTGACCAAGAAAGGTGTTGCCTTCCATTGGGGGCAGCCACAAGAGGATTCCTTTGATATTTTGAAAGAGAAGCTTACCCACGTGCCGCTACTCCAACTTCCCGATTTTGGTAAGACTTTTGAGCTTGAATGTGATGCAAGTGGAGTTGGCATTGGTGCTGTTTTGATGCAAGGAGGCAAACCCGTTGCTTACTTTAGTGAGAAATTGCATGAGCTTGTTCTTAATTATTCCACGTATGGTAAAGAATTATATGCTCTCATTCGATCTTTACAAACATGGAAACATTATTTATGGTCTAAGGAATTTGTTATTCATTCGGATCATGAATCACTTATCTTCGTAGCCAAACAAATCTGAATCGTTGACACGCTAAGTGGGTGGAGTTTCTTGAAACTTTTCCCTACATCATTAAACACAAAAAGGGGAATGATAATGTGATTGTTGATGCTTTGTCTAGGCGCTATACCATGTTGTCTCAACTTGATTGCCGTATTTTTGGACTTGAAATGATTAAGGGACAATATGCATTAGATGATGATTTTAAAGATGTGATGTTAAATTGCAAGGAGGGACGTACTTGGAATAAATTTGTGCAAAATAATGGATGCTTGTTTAGAGCTAACCGCCTATGCATTCCAGTTGGTTCCGTTCGTCTCTTATTGTTGCAGGAAGCACATGGTGGTGGTTTAATGGGCCATTTTGGTGCTAAGAAGATGGAGGTTGTGTTGTCCACACATTTCTTTTGGCCTCGGATGCGGCGTGATGTTGAGCGCTTTGTTGCTCGATGCACGACATGTCAAAAGGCTAAGTCGCGATTGAATCCACATGGTTTGTATATGCCTCTTCCTATTCCTTCGGTTCCATGGGCGGATATTTCTATGGACTTTGTTTTGGGATTGCCTCGAACGAACAGGGGGAGCGATAGTGTTTTTGTCGTGGCCGATCATTTTTCTAAGATGGCACATTTCTACCTTGTCATAAGACGGATGATGCCGTTCATATTGCTAACCTCTTTTTCAAGGAGATTGTTCGCTTGCATGGTATGCCTTCTACTATTGTTTCAGATCGTGATGCAAAATTTTTGATTCATTTTTGGCGCACGCTATGGAATAAATTGGGGACCAAGTTGCTGTTTTCTACTACTTGTCTCATCCCCAAACTGATGGACAAACGGAGGTTGTCAATAGAACATTGTCTGCAATGCTGAGAGCAATATTGAAGCAAAATTTGAAGTTGTGGGAAGAGTGTTTGCCGCATGTGAAGTTTGCATATAATCGGGCAGAACACTCCACCACCAAGGTAAGTCCTTTCCAGGTAGTGTATGGCTTTAACCCTCGTGCTCCCATTGATCTTTTGCCTCTACCTACTACTGAGCGAGTGCATTGTGATGCTAAAGAGCGTGCTGATTTTATTTTGAAATTGCATACTTCAACTAAAGAAAATATTGAAAAGATGACTGAAAAATATAGAGTTGCTGGTAGTCAAGGTAGAAGAGAAGTTAAACTTGAACCGGGTGATTTAGTGTGGTTGCATTTGAGAAAAGATAGATTTCCAGCTTTGAGAAAGTCTAAATTGATGCCACGTGCTGCTAGACCATATAAAATTTTGGAAAAGATTAATGATAATGCATATAAACTTGAGTTGCCTTCCGTGTTTGGGATTAGTCCCACCTTTAACATTTCAGATTTGAAACCATATCTGGGAGAAGAGGATGAGCTTGAGTCGAGGACGACTCCACTTCAAGAGGGGGAGGATGATGAGGGCATCACTCCCATGGATACACACGACACTCCTCAAGTTGAGATACAAGGTCCAATTACTCGCACACACGCTCGTCAAATGAATTTACAGGAACAAAGGAGAGGACCAGCAAGGGCGTGGAGAAGGCCTTGGAGGCGTGGAGGACCAGCAACGGCGTCCGGATCAAGATGGAGGCCCAAACCGATTCGACTTCGCTTCAGTTTCGGACTCCAGGAACAGCCCACACTAAAACGGATGCTCAGGTTGCATACGGAGTTGGATTTGGACGTTCTTTATATGGATGGAAAGATAATTTGAAGACGCTTCCAATGGCACCAGTCCCAGGCCCAAATTCATCCGGAGTCGACAGGAATCGTCCGAACAAGTTAACGTCCAGAAACTATTCCGATGCTGCGACGCCGTCTTTGGTCCTTTGGGCCGTGCATCGTGTGAGGGCCCAATAGGGGCGCGTCCAGGGGTCTTGCACGCCCATAGAGACCTTATTAGCAGCCGCCACACCCTTGTTAGGGTTCGAGTTTTGCTTAAGTTATTCTGTTAAGAACAGTTCGCCGCTAGATCGGTTTGTGAGACCCCAACTCGAGTGCTTAATCATTCATCTGCAATTTTCTAGATTGTGTTCTTTCTTGTTCTTGTTTGTGTCTTCGATTCGCAGGCAAGGATTAGCCCTCGTGGCGAGGTCAATCGTGCAGCGCATGGTTGATAACCAGAGGAGAAGTGGTGCTGCGATTGCGGGGTTTGAATCTTGTTGATTGGAAGCCGGATCGTTTGTGTGACATCTCCACCAAATCGATAGTTATCCCTGCCTGACGGAAGATCGGGAACCCCTATTCCCATGAGAAACCATCAGGAAATGAGATGCTCGTCCATATCTTCTGTTGAGTCTGGGTATGATTTGGCCAACCGTGTACCGTTGGGCTTTCTTGTTGCTTTCCTCCTTGGGAAGTGAATGGCTAGCATCCCGTCGGCTATCAGTGGAATGGCTGACAAAGAGTGGCCGAGGGGAAATGGCCAAGGGTATACGTTGGCTATTTGGTTTTCCGACTGTATATACAGATGGCTGACAGTTTTAAAACCCTTCGCTATTGTTGCAATCCTAGTAGTGTGTGTGTGTGCGGGGGGGGGGGGGGGGGGGGGGGGGGGGCAGCTAGCTAGTCCCCTGGTTCGCCCTGGCTACCACCTACTGTATTTGTAAAGTGGGCATGCATGTGCCCGGGGTGAAGCCACATTCATATTTTTCCCTGCTGTGCATGCACCACAGAGAATTTTTTTTTCCTCCATTTGCTGACTCGATCAGTTACCATGTGAATCGAATCAATTTCCTTGTATGTAGTGGAGTGTGCACCATGGTCCATTTTAATTTAGCTTAGCCCTGGGGCAATTAGTTTGATGTAGAGTGAAAAGGCCTCTCCTTTTGTTAAGTTGGGATTTGTTGGCTGATGACAACTATAAGCGCAGTACCCTCTTTTTGTGTAGTTTTGATATACTGCTAGGAGCTGGACTTGCTGACTTGAGAACAGCTAAACTGATAACATGTGTTGATCTATGTTGTGATGAATCATATGCGCTTGATGGATGCTTTGTTTTGTATTCTGCCTTGAGAGTAAATTTACCAACATTGTATGGCTGGAAAATCAACATTATACGGCTGGTATAATTTAAGAGCTGTTTTACAGTGCTTGTAAAATACCCACCGGTACCAGAAAGTACCTTGTAGAGGTATCCGCAGGTACCTAAAAGTATCTGCCCATATGCCCGTTTTTAATTAGGAAAAATAAATAAATTAATTGTTGATCCCACTATTTTTGTATTTGGTCTCACAAATTTGGTATTTCTTGGTACCTCTGTTCAGGTACCTCTAGGTACTTTCTTTGTTTCCACCGTCGAATTCCTCGAAATGGACAGCTCTCATTATTTTCAAGCATTCTAAATTTTTTTATAATTTAATCCTAATGTCGCTCTATAGAATTCCCATAGGTCTGCATCAAGGACCTCTCCTCTCCTTGCCCATCGGTCTCTCGATTTATTCCAGCAAATTCCAACAACTTTTTACAATTGTGGTTACTCTTCATGTTCAAAGAATTGAATTGTCACATGTAGTCAGCCTGGCATGCATGAGATCGATCATGATTGGTAAGTATGGCGACAGTAACAGAAGCATGCCATGATTTCAAGAAGCATTACCTGCACTATGAATATATGAAGATTCAAATTCTAGTGGTTCACAAAAAAAGGATAGATAGCAAAAAGAAAAAAGCTTCAAGTGCTCCTATAGCACTTGATCGGATGATCCGCGCTCTATTCAAACAGGTTTACATTCCATCGACATCATGAGTAATACCTCGTGCAATCATTCGTGAACTTGTATGAACACACCCTGTGATTCCTACTTCTTACAGTTAGTCCTTAGTACTTTACAGAACTATCTATCGGAGAAAAAGAGTAACATCATATTCATCTTCAAGAAAAATAGAAATTGCAGGACTTGCTCAGTCGATCCTCTCCCTAAAGTGATTGGAGGGGGATTGAGTCCCTAGCACCTTTTTAATCCGCACCGAATCAAACGGGACTCTAAGGAAGAAAGCAAACAAGCAAGCCTCGCCAAAGATAAAGCGATGGTAATCTTACTAGCGTGAGACATTCACACCGATTAGCTTAAAATTCACCACAATTCCAGTCGCCAGTTCTCTATATGCCTGGATATAATTAATACAACGGTACATCCCCCAATTTTTATGTGTACGGATTTTGTTCACCTGATAATTATGCGCCGCACTGCCGCTGATATAATAAGGTAGCCATTGCACGGTATTCACTGCATCTTTGAACATATCTTAGATGGAGAAACAACTTCTAATGGCAAAAATTCAACAACACTGCCGGAAGCATCACGTGCTATGCATGTCCACATCACGGCTACCACACACACGTCTGCCACACCGGCGAGCTCTGTACCTGGTCATCTCTAGTCTCTAGAGGACACGTAACGAAGGGATCACACCGATAAATTTACAACCAAGAATCACCGATAAAAAATTTCTAACCAGAAGACCATTGGCAATTTGATGAACAACCTTAAGAGATTGCCTTAATTATATTAAAAAGCCTTCGCTATTCTAGAAAAATGTCAAAGAAGATCGATGATCCTCGTCTCCATTCGCAAAAATGCACTCGAAAAATCATAGAAACTAACAACTTGTAGCCAACTTGAGAAGCATACAACAAAAGAGTTTAACATCGAGACACCAACATATATACAGATCCAAAGTTTCAAATACATGACATGCTTAAATCTCCACACATAGTAGGTAAAGATGTGCATCACTATGGTTGCCTGCAATTCTTTGGCATGCATTTTCTTTAACTGGTCTTGCTGATCCTCCTTTTGCATCAAGGACCAAAACTGGCTCCAATCACTTACATATATACTAAGTTATTCGTGTGTTACATCTTAAACTCATGATTATTTGAAGTCCAACACTTGAACAATATGTCTAAAATCTCAACTAAGTTTTTGTACAGTATTATTAATAACTCTAATAAGTCTCTAACCTGCCTTTTAGTAAATCAATTTTTAGTTAAACTATTCTATATGTAGTAGGTGTGAAAAATGATATGAATCAATAAAATCCGCATCAATATATCCCCGCTTGTGCAACCTACCAAGTCATCAAGATGGACACATCTTCTGTTGGAGTTTGGAAATTGAGCGAGTCAGTCATCAGGGACCTACGGCGGCTGTACACCTTCGGCCAATTGGCCTCACTTTCCAAGCAACCTCAATGGTGGGAACCCCAAAAGGTGCCTTGGAATAGTCCGTCCGCGTCATCTATCCTATCATAATAATCTAGAAATTAATCGGCCAGACAACTCAGCTCCTTACTGGAATGCGAGGATGGTAGGACTGCCATGTAAACCCCCACAGATTTATCATTGTGTCAAATCACAAACTATCAGGAAGTTTTCTAGTTAACACATCTCATGACTTTGAATATGTATGTGAAACCACGCTGATATTCAGTAGAACGGAGGTACATCAGATCCTTTCATAGTAAGTACATCTTTTGTTTACGGAATCATATATACTTTGTATTAAGAGTCGACTTCAAACCTTTTGGTCAATCATCACGATTGGTCGTACTATTAATCACAAGTACTTTAGCTTTTGGATAACAATACACTTCTGAGTTTTGAGCATTTTTTTCTGCCCAAATGTATTTAATAAAATACATCATATTTATGATATTATAAAATCATTTTTTAAGACAATATTTCAGAGACCATTATCATCATGTCTTCAAAATACCTATCCAAAATATTGTTATTCAAAGTTTCAAAAAAAAAAACCATAATTTAACCTCCACTTGTGATGAATTTTCTCCCATACCTAGGTTCTTATCATTTGCTACAACCAACCACATATTTGACGGTAACATTTCAATTTGGACACGGGACAAGGTAGGCTCTACAATTAAAAAGAACAGCGAGGGACCGGCGGCTTGCATTGCTTACCCAGCACACATGCTAAAACAAACCGGGCCGACCCCGGGTACCCCTCTATAAATGGTAGTGCAACCATAGAGTTAAGCAAGCGCTTGCTCATAATCAATTGTGTGGTTGAGCACTTGGGCACACACAGCAGGCCCTGACAGTGCCATTCTAGCAAGGCCGGAGATCAGGATGAGGATGAGCAGCGGTATGGCCGGCTCGGTGGCGGCGGTTGTCGCCGCCGTGTGCCTGCTGCTGCTGCCGGCGGCGAGCCTAGCACAGCTGCAGGTGGGGTTCTACAACACCTCATGCCCCAACGCCGAGGCGCTCGTGCGGCAGGTCGTGACGGCCGCCTTCGCCAACAACTCTGGCGTCGCGCCCGGGCTCATCCGCCTCCATTTCCACGACTGCTTTGTCAGGGTACGTGTAATAAAAATCTAAGATATTGTGTTAATGTTGCATCAGCAATATTTATATTTGTTTGAATACCTAATTAAAGTGGTTGTTTGTCTCTATCATAAAAAAAAAAAACGTTACAACCAAACAAAACCCAGCTTCGTCACCAAACATGTGTCAATACATGCATAGGTCAGTCTTCCCAGAACTTCTTCGTTTAAATATTAGATCGTTCAACAGCAACGAAAGCTAAGTTTGGATCGATCCTGGCAGCATATGCCCCTAACATGCATCTTGGTATTATTCTTTGTGGATACATGGATTTAATTATGATACCACACACACACACACACACACACACACACACACACACACACACACAGATATATATATATATATATATATATCTATCTCATTGTGGGACGACTAAGTCAATGGTGATTGCTAATACTAGTATAACCACCTAGAAATCTATAGCAATATAATGGTGACCAACAGGTACGGTCGTTTATGGACCACCGTACCAATTGACCACCACGCGTGCACACCACACACTGGTCGACGATGTGCCCCACTGCACCTAATTAGCTCACGTGTCCATGTTGTGTAAACCATCTGAAGACGACATGAATTGAACGATTGGAATCGATGCTAATTACGTTGCTGTCAGTCCAAATCAGCCTCCAAGTTTACGTGTTATCATCCACACATAATTGAACATATGCACAGACAGCTAAAAAGTTTTACTAATCCACGTGAATTTTTATCACTAATATAATTAATCGATATGATACAGGGCTGCGACGCCTCCGTCCTCCTGTCCGTGAACCCGGGCGGCGGCCGCACGGAGCGCGTGGCGGCGCCCAACTTCCCCAGCCTACGTGGCTTCGAGGTGATCGACGCCGCCAAGGCCGCCGTGGAGCAGAGCTGCCCGCGCACCGTCTCCTGCGCCGACATCCTCGCCTTCGCGGCCCGCGACAGCGTCAACCTCACCGGCAACGCCTTCTACCAGGTGCCCTCCGGCCGCCGCGACGGCAACGTCTCCTCGGAGGACGAAGCTCTGGACAACCTCCTGGGCCCCAACAGCACGGCGCAAGTCCTCATCGACGGCTTCCTCAAGAAGGGCCTCAACACCGAGGACATGGTGGTGCTCTCGGGGTCCCACACCATCGGCCGGTCCCACTGCGACTCCTTCCTGTTCAAGAACCGTGAGAGGCTTGCCAATGGAGCTATCAGCCCGGCGTACCAGGCGCTGCTGGAGGCGCTGTGCCCGCCCACCACGGGCCCGACGACGCTCATCAGGACCGACATGGACGTGAGCACGCCGACGGTGCTGGACAACAACTACTACAAGCTGCTGCCGCTCAACCTGGGCCTGCACTTCTCCGACGACCAGCTCGTCCGCAACGCCACGCTCGCGCCGTTTGCGAGCGCCTTCGCCGCCAACGAGACGCTCTGGAAGGAGAAGTTCGCCGCCGCCATGATCAAGATGGGGAACATCGAGGTCAAGACAGGAACGCAGGGGGAGATCCGCCTCAACTGCAGCATCGTCAACCCGGCGTCGTCGTCGGCCGCCTGGATCGAGATGCTGAGGTTCCCGGCCGGCATCACCTCAGACGATGCTGCAGCCGAAGAGGTCGCCACCAGCTGATCGATCGAGATGCCACGTACCAAGTCAAACATACTATATATATACGGAGTATAAACGTGTGTGAGTGTGGACGTGTGGTTGTGTGTAGCGTGCATGGTTGAGTACTTGTTTTGTTTGAACGTGTATGTGTGGTTGTGCATGTGGACGAATTAAGATTGCGTTTAGGGCGTGTTAACACGTACTACTGTTGGCATGAGGCTAGACTTTGCACGCATGCGTTTGCTAAGATCGAAGGGACATGTATGCTAGCAGAGTTGCATGAATAACATTTGGGCTGGTGGCAACTGCCAACCCGTTCAACCCGCGCATTGCTTCGTCCACGCTACCAGAAAACTTCATATTGGCCTAAGCACGTTAGTGCCGGTATCCAGCTGGAGCCGGCAGATATTAGTACCGGCTCTAGTGAACAGTGCCCCTGGAGACATGTTAGTACCAGCTACAAATGGCCTTGTTTGTTTATTTATACATAAAATTTACTATAAATTGAATTTCTGGTAAATTTTATAGTGACATATGTCTGAGAATTATTTCGTATGTTCTAATATTTTTTAATACGGTTTTGGACAATTTCAAAAAAAAAAGTCACGTAGATCAATATGGCTTCTACTGCAGGTGGCGGTGACCGTCATCCGCCTCAAGACAATAAGAAGAAAACCGGAGCGTGGGAGAAAGCAATGGCTCGTTTTTTGAAAAAAAAACAAACGAACAACACGTTGAAAGGGCGAGGACCGAGGTTTTGATCTTGAGAGTGTATTGCGGCATTCTGCTCCATCTCCTACAGAACCAACATCTCCAGCTCTGCCACCTTCTTCAGCGCCAGCAAAAAATCTGCCACAACATCCTGCTTTCCCACACAAGAATGGTTGAAGACCGTTCTCGTGTTCCTTGTTAGCTATTGAGAAATTTATGTTCCTTTGAATAAATTGTGTGTGTGTGGGAGGTTCTTTGTACTGTAGTGTAAGTCATTTCCGTGGATAAATTGTGTTGGATGTTGAGACGTTAAAATTTGTATGTTATTTTAATAACAATTATGTTGAGTTGAGTTGTGTAGAATTAATTTGTGTTTTTTATATGGTAATTAATTGCAGATGGACCAGCAATGGTTATACGACGGACGAGCCAAATCAGCATGGGTTAATGGTCTAAAATCTTTTCTCGATGCAGTAGAGGCCAACAGATCACCAAAGCGTTTAATGTTCTGTCCATGCAATATTTGCCAAAAATACGAGAGAATACAAGAAAAGAGGTACTCTATGGTCCCATATTTATGAGAGCGGTTTCATGAAAAGCTATAACGTTTGGACTAAACTACGGTGAGATTGGAGTTATGATGGAAGATAATAAAGAAGATGATGCTGGTGGTGATGGCGGTGATGATAACAACATTCCAAACTGGGTGTGGGTTCAACAAGCTGGTGGCTTTCATGATGAACCAATAAGAGGGTGAAGCAAATGTTGCACAAGAGGAGTCACCTGACGTGCTAGGTCAGGCGCTACTTGATGCATAGAAAGATAGTGAAATACGAAGGAGTCATTAAAGTTTGAGATAATGCTGGAGGATCACAAAAGGTCATTGTACCGAGAAGAAGTTGGGTACCGCGCTGGAGATGTTGAAATGGAAGGCAACTAATGGTGTCACCGATAAGGGATTTAGTTAGCTATTAAACGTTGTAAAGAAAATGCTTCTTGAGGGTAATGAGCTGTCGTCGATATCATATGAAGCTAAAAAGATCGTTTGCCCTCTTGGATTGGAGGTACGAAATATTCACGCATGTCATAATGATTGTATACTGTATCGCGACAAGGAATACGAGAACTTGGAATCTTGTCCAGTTTGCAGCTCATTGCGATATAAGATCAGGCGAGACGATCCAGGTGATGTTGATGGGCAGCCAGTCAGGAAGAAAGTTCCCGCAAAGTTGTTGTGGTACTTCCCTATAATACCACGTCTGAAGCGTTTTTTTCAGAAACAAGGACAACACTAAGCTGATACCATGGCACAAAGAGGAATATCACATGATTAGACACCCCAGGGATGGGTCCTAGTGGAGGAATCTTAACCGAGAGTATCCTGAATTTGATAGTGACCCAAGGAACATAAGATTCAGTCTGAGTACTGATGGAATGAATCCATTTGGTGAGTTTGGCTGCAATCATAGTACATGGCATGTGACGTTATGTATCTTCAACCTTCCTTCTTGGTTGTGCATTAAGCGGAAGTTCATCATGATGCCGTTGCTTATACAAGTGCCAAAAGAACCTGGCAACGACATTGATATGCTCCTGCGACCCATGATTGATGATTTATTACTGCTCTGGAAGGAAAAAGGTGTACGTGTGTCGGATGAGTATAAACAGAAGTCTTTCGACCTCCGAGCTTTGCTTTTCGTAACCATCAATGATTGGCTTGCACTTGTAAAACTGTCAGGATAGTCGAACATGGGATACAATGCCTGTAGCCAATGTTATGATGAAACCGATAGCATTTATTTGAAACACTCTAAGAGGTGCGTATATATGGGTCATCGCCTATTTCTTCCTGCCGATCGCCCCCTAAGCAACGAAGAGAAACATTTTAAAGGACAGTCTGAAACTCGCTCTAAGCCTTTCTTTCATAATGGAAAGCATGTGTTATCGACGATCAAGGATGTGAAATGCGTATTTGGAAAGAGTGACAATATCATACCTGTTCCCAAGGATCCCATCTCTGGACGTGCTCCAACGTGGAAGAAAAAGTCCATATTGTGGGAAGTACCTTATTGGGCAGTCTTAGATGTTCGAAACACAATTGATATCATGCATTTGACGAAAAATCTTTGCGTGAACATACTATGCTTCCTGGGAGTGCATGTTAAGTCAAAGGATACAATGGAAGCAAGGCGTGACATGCTGAAGCTGACAGAACGACAAGGCTTGCAACCCGAAAAGAGAGACAATGGACGACAGTATTTAAAACCTGCCAGCTACAATCTGAGCAAATTTATGATGGGCATCAACCCTTTGCTGTCTTACTTGGGGAGATTAATAATGGTGGATTCCCTTCTTAGCACTACTCCAACCTTCTTTATGGGAATGTTTAAGTTTCCAGCTTGGGTCATCAAGCAAATTGATTCCTATCGTAAGCACTGTCTCTGGGACAGAGGGGATATCAACAGGAGAGGAGGCTGCTTAGTGGCCTGGACAGAGGCTTGCAGGCCAAAGAATGAGAGAGGTCTGGGTATTATTGACTTAAAAGCCCACAATTCCGAACTGCTCCTTAAGCACCTTCATAAGTTCTACAACTCTGTTGATTTGCCATGGGTGCAGTTAACCTAGCAAACTCTCTACATTAGACCCTATGCTCCTCATGGTAGATCACCAGTTAGATCTTTTTGGTGGAGGGATGTTCTGTCACTCTTTCCCACCTTCAAAGGGTTAGCTACATGTTCAATGAAGAAGGGCAATACTGTCTTTTTTTGGGAGGATGACTGGAGCCTGGGATGTCTCAAAACAAGGTTCCACAGCTTTTTTCTTTTGCCAAGAATGTCAGGATCACACTGCAGAAATACAATGGTATTGATGTGTACCAGCAATACTTCACCCCACTATCTGAGATTGCACTTGCTCAACTTGAGGAGCTCAGCTCTCTGATCGAAAGTTTGCATCTGGATTCGACAGAGAATGATTCATGGGTTTACAGTTGGGGTTCTGGTTCTTTCACATGCAGGAATGCATACAAAGTGATCTTGGGGACTCTGCCACATCCCCCTCTTTTCAAATGGCTTTGGAAGTCTAGCTGCCGGCCAAGGCTCAAGTTTTTCTTCTGGCTGCTCTTCAGAGACAGACTCAACACAAGGAATATTATGAGGAGAAAAACAATGGTTTTACAGAGTTATAGTTGTGTACTCTGTGCAGGCAATGTTGAGGAGACTCTGATGCACTTATTTTCCCATTGTCCCTTTAGCCAGTCTTGCTGGTGTCTTATTGGCATTTCTTGGAATCTTATCTTGGACCCAGTTTCCATGGTCATGAATGCACGACAAGCTTTTGGGCTAAAATGTTTCAGGGAGGTGATGATCTCGGCTTGTTGGAGCATTTGGTGTCACCGCAACTCTATTATTTTTTATCAAGCCAGTACATCTCTTGTCAGATGGAAAGCTCACTTTAGGGAGGAAATTATAAAAGCATCCATTCATGCTAAACCCTCCTTAAAGCTTGTTCTAGATTTACGGATTAGTAATATGTAACTTCTATTCTCACTCGTAGTTAGGGTCTTCTTTCGGGCTTTGGGCCTTGTACCTGTACATAAACTTTTTTTGCTTCTTATATAATGAAAAAGAGCCAGTGGGGACCTTCCCCACCGTTTCATCAAAAAATCTGATCAAAGAGGAGAAGGAAAGTATGTTTGATTGCTTGAACAATATTAAGGTCCCATCCGAATACACCTCGAATATACAGGGCATAATAAACGTGAAAGAGAAGAAAATCCAAAACTTGAAGTCCCATGACTGCCATGTCTTGATGACACAATTACTTCCGGTTGTGCTGAGGGGTGTTCTACCAGATAATGTAAGATTGGAAGTTGTAAAGTTTTGTGCATTCATGAATGAAATTTTGCAGAAGGCAATTGATTCGAAGAATCTAATAAAGCTGCAGAAAGACATTGTCGAATGTCTTGTCAGCTTCGAGATGGTCTTTCCACAATCATTCTTCAATATGATGACACACCTTTTGGTTCATATTATGACTGAAATAACTAATCTGGGTCCTGTCTTTCTACACAATATGTTCCCTTTTGAGAAATTCATGGGAGTCTTGAAGAAGTACGTCTGCAACCGTTCTCTCCTAGAACGATGTGTCGCTAAGGGCTACGGAACAGAGGAGGTCATTGAGTTTTGTGTTGGCTTTCTTCCTGACATCGATCCATGGGGCAACTAAAGAGAAAAGGCACAATAGGAAAGAAATCTAATGTGAATATCCCTTGTAGTGAAATTAGCAACGCAAACTTCACGGTTCTTCAGAATTCATCCAAGGTGGCTCCATATATTGATGAGCACATAAATATTGTACGGGCTGAAAATCCAGCCGGGGGAGCGCACGCTGCTGCCACAGCCGCCCTGTGCCGGCCAGCAACACCGCTATCTGAGGAGCGCATCATCGTCACGTGCATGTGTCGGGGCGCGACGGCCGCCACAACTGTCGTGGTCACGCGCGAGCATGCCGAGGGGAGGGGAGGGGGGGCAGGCCGGCCCCCACCCACGGCGACGCCTGACAGCTGTCGTCGTTGCGCGCCGGCTCCTGCCCGCCGCCGTGCCGGCGGGGCACCGCCCTACCCTGTCCCGCCAGTGGCCGCGTTGTCGCCCAGGAGAGAGGTGAGGGCCAATAGTTGTGCTCCATTTGAAGGGGTTGGATTGCTAACATGGCAATTTGTGTTTCTTTGACTGTCTTATAGTGTATTTTTAAGGTACCTAAATGAGGTCAAGTCAAAAGTGTTCAACTAAAAAGTTTTTATCTTGTCGAGATGCACAACTTTGATGTAAAATTTATTTACATATGAGATCATTTGAGAATTTTAAAAATATAAATTGAAAATTGGATTGCTTATAATAATATTTTGAAGTATTAAATAATTTCAAATAAAAAATTTTGAACTACAAAGTTTTATATTTGGCGTACAACTTTGCTATAGAACTTATTACATCCAATTCAAATGTTTTAAAACTTATAATATCAAATTAGATAACTAATAATTATAGTTTGAAATATTAAACAATCTTAAATATAAAAGTTGTCAACTATAAAGTTTTATGTTTCGTCAAGCTGTACAGCTTTGGTAATAAAGCATTTATTTCATATGAGATCATATAAAATGTGGATGAATAATTGATGGATTGAAACGTGTATGTCAGTAACACCCTGGGTCATGAAAGGTGTCTCCATAAGTTAACACAAGATATTTGTGAGGGTTGATTGCAACTTTGATCGGGTATTGTCCTACATGAGTACTGCTTTAAGTTAACATAATTATAAAAGTATTGTTTTCTTTAAGTTTGTATTCATCAAAATACTAAAACCGAGACAAAGAGAGCACCCTTTTATCCTCTCACTTACAAGAAGAAGGAGAGGATAAAATGGTGCATACAAATAATAGAGCATCATTTTATCCTCTCACCTAAAAAAAATGGAGACGATAAAACAGTACATACAAAAATAGAGCACCGTTTCATCCTCTCACTTGCAAGAAGATTGATAGGATCATCCTGTGCATTGATCAAATTATATAACTTATAATGATTTTCTTCAAATATTAAATATTCTTAAATAAAAAAGTTGTCAACTATAAAATTTTTTATCTTGTCGAGCTCCACTTTGATATAAATAATATACTCATTCGAGATGACATGAAATAGATTGTATTAAAAAATACATCTCTTACCCTACTTTTTTCGGATATCTTTTACTCTACTTCATGTAACACTTAGACATAACTTAAAATTTGTACACTCTGTATCGCATTTTCTATTTGTGATGTACTTCAATACAAATTAAGTGCACAAGTTTAAAATATTTTGAATGTGTTTTTCACTTTTTTCTAATAAAATAATTTTTTTTCTTTCTTATGGGCCATCTACAAACCCAACTACGCTCTATAGCCCACTCCTCCAACCATATATCGGCCGGCTCAACAAGTCTATATTTCAAGATTATAGAGCTTATAATAATATTTTGAGGCACTAAACATTCTCAAACAAAAACTATTTTTTATAAAACTTATCTTCATCCGAGATCATATGAAAAAGTTATGGAAATCATTTTCAGGGGCGCGCCATGCCATGACCCGCCGTTGGAAATCATTTTCAGGGGCGCGCCATGCCATGACCCGCCCCTGGAAATGATCCATGGGCGGGTCATGGAATGGCGCTCCCCTGAAAATCATTTTCAGGGGTGGGTCATGGCATGGCACGCCACTTAAAATGATTTCCAGGGCAACCCTTATCTACCACAGCACACTCGCTTTTGTAGGGGCGCGTTGCCTTTTAGTCCTCCCCTGAAAAAAACCTAGCTCTTACAAATGTTTTCTGTAGTAGTGTCCATGGCCCCCAAGGGTAGATCCATTGCCCCTTTAGGTGGATATGCGGCCGAGGCATGTGCCAAGGCAAGCTGGTTCTAGGATGCTCAGTTCTACGCAATGCATGGTGGGGGGGGGGGGGGCTACAGCATGGGTGACATCGTGCAATAGTCATCACGAACGCAAGGAGGCTTGTCCGTGCGTGGGAAGTGGTGGTGGACGCTCTCATGGCAAGGAAACCCGCGACAACAACGGAAGCATGGAGAGGCAGCATTTTGGCAGGTTGATGACACACCTGGTCAATGGGCCCGTCCTTGATTTGGGCGCCCCCATCGCATCGTCCCTCGTGCAAGGGCACACGACCAAAGGAAGGTGGTGCGAGACAACCTCCATGAGCCATGGCCAGCATGGGGTGGGTGCCGCACTAGGGCTGCGCGGGGCGACGACGCAATGGTCATGCACAACAGTGTGCGGCAAGTGTTGCATTGGTGGCCTACTACTGCAGAAGGCGGAACTGAGTCAAGGACCGAGGCCGGTGACCATGAGTAGGGGTCACGGCTAACGGGCATAGGAGGAAGTGTGTGGCCCCAACGATGGCCTGCAAAGTGGGAGAGACTGCTGGGATAAAGTTAGGTAGCACAGTGCAAGGAGAGGCACGACAGTGGCGCTGCCCCTGGACAGGCTTCGTTGGCTACGATCATGGAATTGTTGGGCCACGTGGAATGGGATATGTCGGGCGAAAGACTTTATCGACGATCTCACTTGAGACGTTAGTGGCGGCGCCCAAGGGCGCGTTCTCCCCATTGGGGTTGCCACATTGGGCCCTTACCCCTACTACATGTGGTCCTCTGGGTGAATACCCTATCCAGATCCTAGATTAGTAACAACGACGCCAACGTCGTGTTTTCCTTGGAAGCATCATCCTTAGAGATCCAACCTGACATCTATCAATTATGGACACCACTGGAGGCAATTCCATCGTGATGGACTTGTGGCATGTCAGGGTGGCTCGGTGCATGATTGAAACTTAACAAGGATTGTAAGCTCATGTGGAGGCGATCATAATTGTGGCAGCGGCCAGAGGTTGCCGCATGTTTGTCAGGTTGGCCGCTTGTAGCGGATTGCAATGTCTAGCACCGGTCAGCAACCGTCAATATGGCACAGGACTGCATGAGATTATAGAGCTTGCTACAACGACAATGTGGGCGACTAAGCTTGCAGCAGACTACGGCGAGTGGCTCAGCCTCGCTAGAGTTACTTCGGTGTGGTACAACGACATATTATGGTGCAAGTACATATTTGGCTGATTGACACAACGGTGGTCGCCAAGCACGATAGTTAAGCAATGAGGAGAAGTTGACCCACGGCAGTAGCTTTACTGTTTGATGCGGCCCATGGAAGTAGGGTGATATTATTCACCTTTCTGATGGAAACACAAGAAATGGATCCGGGACATGAAGTATGGTGCGGTGCGTTCCGTTTTCTCGGTCCCATGTTGACATGGAGTCACGCGTGGAGGTGTAGACGACTTTATGAGCAGGAGACTATTTGGCGGTGCCAAGTCAAGGGTTGTAGTGTGTTCCTTCTGCCTTTGTAGAGTGGAGTGAAGGGAACGTACTGATGTCCCAATTCAACCGGTTAGGTGTGACGGATTTGAGTTGGTTGTTTACCCGTGTTGATGTCACAATCCAACCGGGTTGTAGTCTTATATTTTTTTCTACTATATCAATAAAAACTTACACTATCTTGTACGTTTTAAAAAAGAAGCCTCACCTCACCTCCCCTACTCTTGTTGGTCACCTTGATGTCTGTTGACGACTGTTAAGTACCAATTTGAGGCCGTCAACTACTGCATAAAAGAGGGAAATGTGAACATCAACCATAGTGGTAGGATTTATAACAAATGACTTCCATAATTGGTGGTGAATATTTGTATGCAGGTCAGTCATACATGAAAATGAAGTGGGAATGAACTAAAGTGGCTTAAGTAGCAAGAACTCAGCCAAATAGGACTGCCATATTAGCCTCCCACGGATCCATGGGCCCACAAGAGCAAGAAACACACCTCTGGCCAATCACGTGCAAGTACAAGGATTGAAAGTCCCATAACCGGGGTTGAAATACCACGAATCACCATAAACACCCCGAGACCCAGACAAGGACTCACCTGCCAGCCTCTTGTCCAAAGGAGGTTGTGGGATGGGCCTATCGTGGGTCGGCCGACCCATGGTTCAGCCAAACTAGGGGTGGCTCCCCTCATCCTTGGCCGCCATGTGTCCTGTCCTAAGGCGGCTAGGAGAAATATTCTCTGGTGATCCCCTCGAGTTACCGACTTCCACAACCTATAAATACTAGAGGAGAGGGTCCTAAATGAGATGTCTCACTTCACTTATCATTTGGAGTTTCCTCACTTCATCCCTTGAGCTTCCACTTCACTCAAGCTCTCTACTCTATTATGGGGAGAGACTTGATGATGAGGACATGACACTCTTGCATACAATCCTTCGTTGCAAAGATAAGGTGAGCTCGTTCCTATGTATTCTTTCTAGTTATTTGAGAATAGATTACTACCTAAAGATATTATTATAATTAGGAACCATGGAGAGGATGAAGAAATACATAAACATTGGCATGGAGGTAAAGAGGGCCAGCAAGGGGCGTGCAAGTCAAGTTGGAGGCTCAAATCAAGTTGACTTCGACTCCATCTCGGAGTCCAGGAACAGTCTTCGGTAAAACGGACGCCCAGGCCACATACGAGATCGGATTTGGACGTTCGTTATATGTATGGAAAGATAATTTCATATGTTTCCAATGGCACCGGTTTCACATCAAAATTCGTTCAGAGTCATCAGAATCGTCGAAACAAGTTGATGTCCAGAATCTGTCTTGGTGCTGCGTCGCCGTATTTTGGCCTTTGGGCCGTGTATCGTGTTAGAGCCCATTAGGGGCGCGACCAGGGGTCTATCCACGACCCTAGAGGCTTCATAAACAGCCGCCGCTCGCTCATTAGGGTTTGGGTTTTGCTTAGAGTTTATCTGTCATTGAACAGTTCGCCGTATATCGGTTTGTGAAACCCCACATATGTGTGCTTAATCCAAGGATCTTTGCAATTGAGTTGTGTTCTTCCTTGCCCTTGCTTGTGTTCTTGATCGCTTGTAGGTATAGCCTTCTTGGCGAGGTCAACCGGGCTAGTGCACGGTTGATAACCAGAGGAGAAAGTGGTGCTGCGATTGCGGGGTTCGGGTCGTGTTGATCGGAAGCCGGATCGTTTGTGTCTCTACTCCGCCCAATCAAGAATTATCCTTACCTGACGTAAGATCGGGCACCCTGGTTCCCATCACTTGAGGTGTATCTTAGATTGGAAGAGGGGTAGAGAGTAGAGAGAGCAAGAAAGTGAGTTTGGAGAGAGTGTTGATGATGTTCATCGTCAACACTTGAAAGTTCATCATGTATTCCTATGGGTGCTTCTTCTTATCAAGTAAGCGCCAAGTAAGTATCTTTGATCTTCTTTGATTCAGTATTGTTAGTAAGAAGTAGTTAGTGCTCTCACTCGCGGATTCGTCGCTCCATTCTTATGGGATGTTGGGGTACCGCTATATGCCAGAAAGTGTAGTTAGTCCCCAATAGTGGTCAGTGGCGTACGCATGGTGCATGAGTAATAGATTATGCTTTGTTTACGCATCTTATCCCATGGCTTAGTAGGTGTATTGCACAGGTAGTGAGAACCCAGATAGGACGTTCCAAGTCCCTATGTTCAGAAAAGTCGTAGAGCCAATAGTCGGAGTCGACTATGAATGCAGGGGTAAGCTGGTGCCCGATGCGAGTGATAAACAAGAGATCAACTACCTTCTCATTGCTGATCATAGGATATCTTCTCTATATCTCGTAAGTAGTTGTAGTGACCTTGGATCCTTAGTGTGAATAGTGCACACATACGCTCCCTTGGATTCGATACCTTTGGAATAATCTTTTAAGGGGAAAGCTCATATGACATCCGTGCGCTTGCGGATTTATTCATTGTGGGGGATATAGTCCCCGGGTACCTCACGAGCAAGCTTGACAGCTCTCCAATAGGGGGCGGCCCGGCCCACCGTTCTGGACCTGATGACGTGCGGGACAAGTCGGCGCATGTAGGAAGGACCTGGAAGGAGAAGTTCTGATTAGAATAGGAGTTTTTGTAAAGAAGGAAAGGATCCTTAGAGATAGGATCGGCTACAAACCGACTTGTAACCCTGCCCCCCGATATATAAGGCGGGCAGGGACCCCCTCCAAAGGACACGAAATCTCTCAAGAGAACAATCCATGCAATACAACACTCCAAAACAGGACGTAGGGTATTACGTCGAGTTGACGGCTCGAACCTGTCTAAATCCTTGTGTCTGTCCACCCTAACCATCTAGCTTCCGATCTTTGCGATCTTCCCTACATACAAATCACTTCCGTGGGCTACCCCGTGGAAGACTGCCGGAGATCATATCACCGACAGTGGCGCGCCAGGTAGGGGATATCGCCGAGATCAATTTGGTGAGCCCGATGGACCGCGTCGACGGATTCGAGATCCAGTTCGGGAACATCACCGCCGCTTTGGATACCCAAATGGCAGGAGCTACAACCGCCACGGAGGTTTCCTCTCTGGCGCCGACTTCGGCCATCACGGCCCAATCCGGTTCGATCGCATCTGATCGCGCCGTTTCTGCCCCACTGAGTCCATCGCAAAACGCGAGGCCCAACCAGTCGGGAGCAGATCAGCAACCACTCGGTTCCGATCCGGCTCCTGAGAGTCACGTCGCCGAGTCATCTCAGAGCGTAAACGCTCAGCAGACGCGCGTTCCGAGCCCTGAGGTCATCACCATCCAGACCCCCGGCTTCCGCGCGCTTACCCAGCAACAGAAGATGAAAGAGATCGTCCAGGCAGACGATTCCCCCTCTGAGAGCGACTCCTACGAGTCAAACCCACGGGGACCCTCAATCCTGGATGACCTGCAAGAGGGTTACACCGCATCCGACTCCTCTACGGAGCCGGAACTGTTAGGATCACCCGGAGGGGAAACTCCGAGTAGTTCGGAGCGTGGCACGCCCACAACCGATCTTTCCGAGTCCGAGAAAGATTACCTCGCGCAAGGAGGAGCCGGGTCATACTGCTACATGGTGGCACCATCGACGCCACCTAACCCCGTGTCAGAGGACGAACTCACCCCGGCCGACGAGACAACTGAAGCCAGGGATCAGCGCCGAGGACGCAACGCCAATCGGGCGACTCGCAGAGCCGCCCGACCGCACGGGGCCAACGCATCAGGATCTGGCACTGCTCAACCTCGAGAACCACCCTCGAAGGATCATCGTCGTCATCGGGATCGACGCGACAGGAGAAGCCACCGAAACCTGATGCGCGACGACATGTTCGAGTACAACGGATTCAACGTCTACGAGACGCCGGTCCAGAACCTCGTCACCATCGACGAGGAGATCAGTCGGCTACCACCCAGTACCCCAGGCCTGGATAAGGTAAGGGCTTTCGTGCAGGCCGCCTCCGTCCAGGTTCACCAGATGCAGAGCAGATCACGTACGACCGCTTCTGAGCCCGGGCCATCTCGACGCCGGACCAGCGGTGGATCGGACCGTGATGAAGATCTTCGTGACACGATCAACAGAGACTGAGACGCGAGGAACGTCATCCACAGCAGCGCTGAGGAACGCGACCGCGAAGAGGTTCGACATCGCGAAGAATACGATCGGGAGCATGGGAATCCCCGTCGTAACTCTAACAGGAACGGCTACTCGACGGAGTCAGAGTATACTGATCACTCTGATCTCTCCGGTAGCCCAAGGTGTGGCAATGACGGCGGTCGTACTCCACCTCGACGACCGACTCCATCGCGAGGACGAGCGGCTCCCTCACGAAGGCGGCCGACCCCGCCAATGGAGCAGATTCCACCGCGCAGCAGAACCTACCGACGGGACCGATCTCCTCCCAGGACTTGGACCTATCGGAGGACCCGTTCCCCACCCAGGGATCGGGATCGCAGGAGGGAGCGCACTCCCCCAAGGACGACAGACGGCTTGGATCCGAGTGGTTCCCGCTCTAGAGGTCGGATCGCCGGATTCCAGTCGTTCACTGAGCGCTTGAGGAGCGTGACCTGGCCCAGGAGCTTCAAGCTATCAGACATCGACAAGTACGACGGGAAATCTGATCTATCCCAGTGGCTTCATATCTACTACACCGCCGTACAAGCTGCTAGCGGCGACGAGGACGTGATGGCGAACTACCTCCCCATCATGCTAACCAAAGACTGTCGCAACTGGCTAGCAGGACTCCCACAGGACTCCATCGACAACTGGGACCAACTTACCGAACTCTTCATCGGTAATTACCTCGGAACTTGGGAGAGGCCCGGGAGCAAGCGGCTCCTCGGCCAAATACGACAGCGCAAGAACGAGTCCCTGCATGACTTCGTACGCAGGTTCTCAGAGAAGTGCAACTCCATCACGGACGTGACGGATCAGGAGGTGATGACCGCTTTCCAAAACGGCATCTCCGACGGAAGATTGATCCACAAGTGGACACAGAAGCCGCCCGCGACTGTCAATGACATGTTCCGAGTCGCGAGTACGTGGGCAGACACGGAGATTGCGAAAAAGGAACAACTCAGCGAGATCAAGAATCGTTGGGAGGAAGAGAACAAGACAACCCGCAAGCGCGACCGCTGTGAGGACGAAGAACGACACGACGACCATCGTCGCAGCGACAGTCACCCCCGCAAGAAGAAGAGCGAGGGCGATATGGTCGCCACTCTGGACCGGCCCAGAGGCCGGATAACTCCAGAAGATTTCCAGCGCATGCTCGATGAGCAATGTCCGTACCACAAGCACAAGCACTCGGCACGAGAGTGCTACGGGTTGAAGCGAGCTTTCACTGGGGGCAACAGAGGACCTCCCTACAAAAGGAGGAACGATAGTTCCCCGAGAGACGACAGGCGAAACGATGAGCCTGGCGATGAGTTTCAGGAGGCCGACCGAGTGGTCCGTATGATCTACGGCGGACCGGAAGATTTTGAGACGAAGCGCCAGCAAAAGCTCACCCACCGCCAGGTCATGCATGCAAGGGAGCCATCGGTACCTGAGTACCTCAAGTGGTCGGAAGTGCCGATCACCTTCACCCGGGAAGATCACCCGAGCTTCATACCGAAGCCTGGGTCCCACGCCTTGGTAGTAGCTCCGACGATACGCAACATTCAGCTCACCAAGGTGCTAGTTGACGGTGGCAGTGGCCTGAACATCCTCTTTGCTAACACATTGAAGGAACTCGGCCTAACCACTCTCGACCTGCGTCCCTCCCAATCCTCGTTCTACGGTCTGATACCAGGAGAGGGGGCGGAACCACTCGGGCACATCACATTGCCCGTTACTTTCGGAGACCGGAACAACTACTGGACCGAGCACATGCAGTTCACGGTGGCCAACTTTGAGACTGCATATCACGCCATCCTTGGGAGGCCGACGCTCGCCAAGTTCATGGCGATCCCTCATTACGTCTACTTGCAGGTGAAGATGCCAGGACCAAAGGGCGTAATCACCATCTTGGGGGACATCCGAGTCGCTTACACCTGCGAACAGGAGACCCTCAATGCGGCAGCTGCCTTGGACATGTTGAAGCGCATGACGCAAGTACTGGTCGCATCGCAGGAGGTGGACAAGGACTCTCTGGAGATCCCCGCCAAAAAACCCGCGAAAGAAGGCATCTCGCCGACCAAGGAGACGGAGCTCAAGAGGATCTCGCTGGACCTTGAAGACCCGAAGAAGACGGCCATCATCGGGGCCGAGCTAGACCCCAAATAGGAAGAAGTGCTCGTCAAATTCCTAAGGGAAAACGCCGATATATTCGCGTGGAAACCATCCGATATGCCAGGTGTCCCAAGGGAACTTGCCGAGCACTCCTTGAAGGTCAATCCGACTGCCAAACCGATCAAGCAGAGGCTTCGTCGATTCGCGCAGGACCGCAAGGAGGCGATTAGGGTAGAAATTACAAAGCTGTTAGCTGCTGGTTTTATTCAGGAGGTGTTTCACCCCGACTGGTTAGCTAACCCAGTTATTGTAAGAAAGAAGAATAATAATGAATGGAGAATGTGCGTTGACTACACAGATCTCAACAAAGCTTGCCCTAAAGACCCCTTCGTTCCCCCCCGCATCGATCAAGTCGTCGATTCCACGGCAGGCTCCGCCCTGCTCTGTTTTCTCGATTGCTACTCAGGCTATCACCAGATAGGCCTAAAACTGGAAGACCAGATAAAAACCGCGTTTATCACGCCGTTTGGCGCCTATTGTCACAATACAGTGGCCTTCGGTCTGAAGAACGCAGGCGCAACCTACCAGAGGACCATCCAAGCGTGTCTGGACCAACTGATTCCAGACATAGTAGAAGCCTACATCGATGACATCGTGGTCAAGATCATGAACCCCGATGACATGATAGAGAACCTGACAAAGGTCTTCGAACGCCTACGTATATTCCGGTGGAAACTCAACCCGGAAAAGTGTGTCTTTGGAGTCCCGTCAGGTAAACTACTCGGCTTCATGGTCAGCAACCGCGGCATCGAGGCAAACCGCGAGAAGATCACGGCCATCACCAAGATGCTGCCACCAACCAACCAGAAGGATGTGCAGAAGCTTACTGGATGCATGGCAGCACTCGGTCGTTTCATATCACGGCTCGGCGTCCGCGGATTGCCATTTTTTAAACTGCTCAAGAAGCAGGACAAGTTTGTGTGGGATGACGAGGCGAAACAGTCCTTCCAGGAACTCAAGGAGTACCTGCAGAAGCCGCCCATCCTCGTCCCACCTCAACCAAGGGAACAGCTATACCTCTACATCTCTGCTACCCCCCGAGTGGTCAGCACGGTACTAGTGGTCGAGCGCCCTGAAGAAGGGCACGCATATGGAGTCCGGCGACCAGTCTACTTCGTCAGCAAAGTCCTAACTGAGTCCAAGATCCGCTATCCCCATGTGTAGAAGTTACTCTATGGAGTTCTCATCTCAGCAAGAAAGCTGAAACATTACTTTGAGGCCCATCCAATCTCGGTCGTATGCGAAAGTCCTCTAAGGGAAATACTCCATAACCGAGACGCCAGCGGCCGAATCGTCAAGTGGTCAATAGAATTGGCCGCCCACCAAATAAACTTTGTTCCACATACTGCTATCAAGTCTCAGGTTCTGGCCGACTTCGTAGCAGACTGGACAGAGAACCAAGCTCCGGCTGATAACGAGAAAGTTGAGTACTGGGAGATGTACTTTGACGGCTCCCTCCAGATCAAAGGAGGCGGCGCAGACGTACTCCTGATTTCCCCCAGTGGACAGGAACTAAAATACGTTCTTCAAATCATGTTCCCAGTATTCAACAATGCAGCCGAGTATGAAGCAGCCTTGCACGGTCTCCGCATCGCCGTATCTTTGGGCATCAAACGCCTGATGGTCCGCGGGGACTCTGCCCTAGTCATAAACCAGGTAAATAAGGATTGGTCCAGGTCCAATGAGAAGATGGATGCCTACTGCGAGGAAATACGGAAATTGAAAGGGAAATTCTATGGCTTAGAGTTCCATCACGTGGTGCGTGACTATAACAAGGCAGCTGATGAACTTGCCAAGATGGGGTCCACCCGTGAAGGCGTCCCACCCGGAGTTTTCATCCAAGATCTTATTAAACCATCTATTAAGATAAACCCGGATGGCACTGCAGACTATACCAATGTCCTGGCCCTTCGCTTGTTGGTGCTTGGACATGATTGGTCCGTTCAAGAAGGCGACGGGTGGTTTTGACCATGTCTTAGTGGCTATTGACAAGTTCACCAAGTGGATCGAGGTGAAACCAGTCAAAAAGCACACGGCAGCCAAGACCATCGAATTCTTCACCGATATCACTCATCGCTTCGGAGTCCCAAATCGTATCATTACAGATAATGGTACGAACTTTGTAGCACAGGAGTTCAAAGATTGGTGCAGCGAGAGGAACATCAAACTATGCCCCGTATCCGTGGCGCACCCAAGGGCCAATGGCCAGTTTGAAAGAGCCAATGGCAAAATAATAAAAGCACTCAGGGCCCGTATATTCAAGAAGCTGAAGCAGTACGATGGACGATGGATTAAGGAGTTGCCCGCTGTAGTCTGGGGGCTGCGGACCCAGCCGAGTCGTGCCACGAAGCAAACCCCGTTCTTTCTGGTTTACGGCTCGGAGGCTATCCTACCAACGAACATCTCATACGGCTCGCCCCGAGTGGAATTCTATGATGAATACGATGCGCAAGTGGCACGAATTGAAGACCTCGATAGTATCAAGGAGAAGAGATTGGCCGCCCAGATCCAAGCCGCGCGTTACGCTCAGGTCCTTCGACGGTATCATGATCGAACCGTCAAACAGAGGTCTTTTGAAGCCGGCGACTTGGTTCTGAGAAGGAAGCAAGACACCAAGGGGGTGCACAAGCTTGCGTCCCCCTGGGAGGGACCTTACATCATGAAGAAAGTGAGTCGCCCAGGCTCATATCGCCTCATGACGGAAGACGGAGTGGGCATCCCAAATCCGTGGAACATCGAGCACCTACAGCGTTTCTACGCTTGATTCAGTTATGTATTAATCTTTTATTTCTTTAAGATATTTTCCCCGAGTGGTTTTTTGTGGATAATCATCCCCAGTTTCGACTCAGCAGAATTATAAATATCATATGAGTTATCAATAAAGTTGATTTCATCTTCTATCTACATTATATCTACTACTCAAATTTCCTCTTTCGCGTCACGCACATAAAGTACGAGTGGAACAAACTTTAAATCGCGGGGGAAAGTACTCGCCAAGTCAAAGCTCTACATGCACGACAATGCTCGGCGGCATGAGACTAAGACCAACGAGGCTAATCTACTCCGTAACAGGTCAACCACTCAGAAATTAAGGCCAGCACAGAAAGAAAGGGAGTAGTACTTCCATAAAAACTTATATACAAACAAAGGATTAAACATTGTTCAAGAGTACTTCTATTACCAAATACTACAGATTATCTACCAATTTTAACTTGCAGGATCGCCACCACCAGAAGGGCCTGCATCATCAGTTTCATCGACAACGTCCCTAGACAGAACATTGGCGATCGGCTCCACTTCAAGCAGCAGCCTGCTCACATCATCCTCGGAGGTGCCAGCAGCACACCCGCCGCCGAGTGGTTCCAGATCAGATGATGGGAACAGCGACTTCAGGATCGCCAAGACATGACCGCAGCTGGCTTGGCTGATGGAGCGAAGCTGGCGCCGAAAGAGACGTGGAAGCGCCCGAGTGCGGTCGAGGATGGAAGCTGGAGGTGATGCTGCCTCCGGCTCGATTTCCTCCGCCACCACTCGAACAGCATCTTCCAACGTGCACTTCTTTGTGTGCAGCGCCTCTGCCTCGCCTTCCAGACGAGTCACCTTAGCAGTGAGTTCTGCAAATTGGGCCAAAGTCCGGGCCCGGTAATCTACAGAAAGTCAGATCTGGACAGGATGTTCACGTCTGACATAAAAAGAATAGTATACCTCTAAGCTCCTGTGCGGCTCGGGCTTCGTTGAGCTTAGCCTGTTCCACTTCTCCGCGAAGATCGCAGACGGTGCGCTGGGCTTCCTCCAACTCGGCCTTGTGTTGGGACACAACGGCTTCACGAGCTGACATAACATACTTATATTAGGTATGGTCAGTGAAACAATAGTGCAAAATACAACGCTAAGACTGAATCATACCTTGCGTCGCCTGAACCAGCTCGGCTTCAAGCTCAGCCACTCGGGTCACCAGGGAGTCGGCCTTAACTGCTGCAGGAACAAGCCTTTGAATCTCCGAAGTTTTGGCCTCGGCATCGGCAGTTATTTCCTGTAAACGATCGTCAGATGACACAGCAAACAACTATACCACTCGGTACTCTACTTAAACAGGAAGGGTGGCTCAGGAATACCTCGGCCATCAGTCCCAGGCGATGAAGGAGCGACTTGAACTCCGCCAAAGGAGTCATAGCGGCACCATCACCTGGAGTCACGTCCGCCGCAGGAGTGACTTCGACCTCTGCAATCTAGGGCACCTCCATCGTCGTAGTCTGCTCAATCATATGAGCAGGCTGGGGGCTGCTCAGGGAGGAGTAGGCAGTACGGTCGGCGACGCCTGAGCAGGACTTGGCGGCGTCGGGGTTGGTGCGTGCGGTGATTCTTGTGGCGGCTCCACAGGCTAATCGCTAGGAGGATCGGCCAAGTGGGAAGATTCTTCTGGCGCTTGGATCTCTGGGATCTCTGTCTCACCGACTGATCGCGGCGCAGAGCCCGCAAAAGGAATATCAGACGGCGTGCTGCATGACAAAGCACATAAGGAGCAATCACAGGAAAAAATATAAGTCAACAAAATGTTGACAATATCTCTTACCGAGTAGATACACGCACTTTCAGGCGCTTTCCTTTCCGAGTTGGGGAAGGAAGGTCCCTTGGACTTGCAGTACGCAAGGGTACGATGGCAAGGGAGAATGCTCTGAGCTAATAAGTGAGGGCGGGATTGATGACCCGTCATCACCACCTTCATCATCATCCGAGTCTGATGACTCGGTGATGATGAGCTGGTGACGGCTCGGCGCATTCCCAATCACGACCCCCGTTGAAGTAGAGCTCTTTCGCTTCTTCGGGACGACGGCGGCTTTTGCCACCACTTGGTGACAACACATCCGGAGAAGGTGAGGATGACAGACTCATATCCGAGTCGTTCAAGTCATCCTCGGCTCCTCCGAGTGCTTCTTCAGCAGTACCGGCCCTGCGTGCCACCGGCTGGTCCACTCCCTTCGGCATCTCAAGCAGGAGGGGGATTGAAATATAAGCAGCTCGACCCTGCATTTCAAAGTTGGGTTCAGTTCTTCATTGAGATTACACCCAATGGGTGGAATTGAACACATAAACGGCAACAAATCGATTCATTACCTCAGGGCGAGGATTAGACAAGTTGTATGCTGGAGGGCCATCAGAAGTCTTCAGGGGAGTCCCTGGCGCAAAAAAATTGGCAATTCGGGCCGCAGCTTGGCTTTTATCAACACGCTCGGGGGCTTCACGTGTGTTGTCCCCCTCGGCGTAATACTCATATGCTGGATGAGCCCGCTGCTTGAGGGGCTGGATCCGACGCAACACGAAGTTGGCTGCCACTCCTACGGCAGTCAACTCTCTGTTCTTCAGCTCGGCAATGAGGCTCAGCAGCTCCCGAACCTTGTCCATCTCGCTGTCTTTGGGGAGAGAGCTCCAGGACTTGGAGGGGACAGGACGGGAATCTATTTCAGAAGAGATGGCAAGCGAGTGGTTCCCTATGTAAAACCACTCGGATTGCCACCCTTATTGGTGGTAGGAAAAGGAATTTCAAAATACTCTTGGGTTCGACCCTCACGGAGCTGGAACCCGGCGCCTCCGACTACACGCGGGCGCTCGGTGCTAGGGTAAGGCTTCAGCAAGAAAAGATGGAGAAAAAGATTGAAGTGAGGCTCTATCCTAAGATAGGCCTCACAGAGATTGATGAAAATAGCAAGTGAAGGATGGAATTCGGGTTCAGTGCGCAGAGACTGATCCCGTAGAAATGGAGCAAGCCGCGGAGAAAGGGGTGTGCAGGAACACCAAATCCGCGTAAAAGAAAGGACTCAAACACCACTAAATCAGTAGAATTTGGGGTGGGGAAAGACTCACCAAAGGCTGCACGCCATTCGGCGGTTTGCTGGTCTGGGAGAATGCCGTCGATGACATGCTGCTTGAGGTGCTTGGTGGTGGTAGAGGACTTCCTCCACTCGGCGGCACGATCCACGGAGACATCGATGGCGGTCTTGGCCCTAACCGACCGCTTCTTCCTTGGCGACATCTCCTTCCGCTTCGGCGCCATAGCCGCAACAAGCAAAGATTGGGGATTGAAGATTTGAAGTTATGAAAGTGGATCTAGGGTTTGCGGTGAATGGCGAGGAAAGGAAGAAGATTGTGGCGGGGATGGCTTATAATGGAATGAACCGTTCCTCCCGCGCGCGGCGCGATGTTCGTCTCGGGAACTTAACCGACGCTAGCACGTCGCGTCGCTTTAAATTCAAAGATGCGATATGGAGTCGCGATATCTCGCGATATTCTGGCTTCATGAGGCAACCGTTAGTTTCCCTAGGAAACAATGGGCTTAACAGGATTGACGGGCCTAAATGGGCTGACTTAAGCCTTTGATAGGCTAAAATATAGCACGACCTTTTGGTTCTGTTAATTAACAATTACGTGGGTTCCTGAGCAAATGCTCAGGGGCAGAAACCACTCGGTCGTGAGGCTAAAATTAGTCGACGGCCAGGCTTATTTTTGCAATTAATATTGCAACCTTGCAATTGATTTTCACGTAAGGCATGCGATACTATTGCTAAATTGACTCGGAAATCTAGGTCAAGTGCTGACAAGTATAAATCTTGTGAGAAGGTGATTTACCATATGGTCAAGCTGGGTCGTGGGACACGACTCGGGAGTCACACCGAGTTCAAAGAACTTGAGAAAAGATTCCTTAAAAAGGGGAAATAAAAATGCCCTAAAAGGATGAAATTGTTCAAAATCCATGCCCAGAGGCATGGGGGCTGAAAGATTCAGTCAGGATCCACAGCTTTTAGAGTCTTGACACGACCGTGCCGAGTTGAATCAAGACTCGGGGGCTACACCCAATGGGTGCACCTGGAGGTGCACGCCATTGATGGATTAGGTTCAAAAAGAGCTTTACAATATTTTATTTTTGACCCTCAACCAGACTATTCTACTCTGCTCAAGGCTCGGGGGCTACACCCAATGGGTGCACCAGGAGGTGCACACCATTGAAGATCATGATTTTGATGGAGAAAAGTTGAATACCCTTGGCCAATTTTATACTAAAATTACCCAAGGCTCGGGGGCTAAGTGTATACACTTCACTTTCGTGTCGTGAAAAAGAGCACTTCTTCCCCTCACTACAACTACAATTGAAGAATCGTTTTCAGGAACGTTTGAGCATGCACTCGGATTTTCCTCGAAACCACTCGGATCTTCTTCGAAACCACTCGGATGAAGTCCTAGACAACTCGGAAATCTGATCAAACATTCTGGCATAGTTGCGGAGCACTCGGATCCTGCAAGAAAAAGACAGATCAATTACAGCCAACGATTGGCCAAGAAGTGCTCGGGGGCTACTGTGGGGGATATAGTCCCCGGGTACCTCACGAGCAAGCCTGGCAGCTCTCCAATAGGGGGCGGCCCTGTGGTGACCATCCTTTGGATGTCCTTTAACCACCTGTATCAGTCCCTGGATCAATACGCTGATACAGGTTTTACACAGGATTAGTATTGGAAGCAATAAACGCGTAGTAAATAAAGAATAACTACCTTCGCTTTAGCGGAGAGTGGCATTATGACCCATTCAAGGAAGGGATGGGCCGGGTTGCCCTACATGTCCGTGTACCTGTAATCATTTGAAAGCAAGACTGAGTACATCTATGATTGGTACTCAGCAAATCCTGTGTAAAATTATAATGTATGCAGGGGAGTGAGGTTATTTTTTGGTGGAAATATAAATACAAAGTAAAGTTATACATTTGTAAACAGGGGTGGGAAAGGAGAAGTATTATGTTGTTTGGTCCTGGAGGGGCACTCTCATCCCTGTCAGTCCCCATATTTTAGTTCTCTCTCTCCCAGAGACCGTCAAGGTCCTTCTGGGCAGGCTTATGCCTCACTCATCTGGGCCTCCGCCTGTCTCATCATTTATTACTACTGGTGTATGTTAATCAACGGGGGCTTTGACTAAATGGGCTCATAACCGAGAGCCACACCTATCGACAGATTGGTTACTCTGCAGAGGTTGTACCCTATGCCATACGGTCGGTCAGCCCATACCGTGTACTTAGGCGGTACCGACCTACGAGACCCGTACCTGCCGGCGTCTGTCTCCAGACTGCATTTCCTAGGTCCAGCCACAGATAGTACTGGGGGCTAAGCAGGGGTTGCTAATCATCATCCGCCTCGCGGATGTCGGCCCGGGTCAATGAGCTCATATATTAGGGCCCTCGGCCCTCAGGGTCTCCCTACCCTGTACTCTAGTCAACCCGTGCCGCCCAGTCCCAGCCCTCTGTCTGGGGCTGTCTCCAGTACATCTGTCTCCCGACTTGGTGCGTGCCCGACAAGGCACTGGGCGCTACCCAGTTCGCCGGTCGGCACTCTTCACCAATCATGCGGCTCCTTGGGATGGATTTACTAGGAGCTGCTAGCGGGGTGTGGGTCAAGGCCTCACATTACAGGTCATTCCCAAAGGCTATGTCCTTTTTGGCCTGTATGGCAGTACTGGCATTAGAAAGACTCTCCCGTGAACCGGTCCTTATGCGACCAGAGCAAGCCTTTGAGACAGGATCCTCTTCCGAGGCTGCCTCCCTTACTCGCAAGTCCGTCCTTAGGGGTTCTATTCTTAGTTGGTTCATTTTATATTAAATCCAACATTCACTCTCATCTCCCGGAAGCTCTTCTGATTAACAAAAGGTTCAGAAATTCCTAAGAAATCTACTTCTAAATAATGCTCGGTCAGCGACAGGTCGTGACTGGGGTTATTAAAAGGATATTGGGATAGAAATGGCTCTGAATCAAGGGGGAGGTGGAATATAGAGGGTTTTCCTTATGTTTTATAAAATATGCAGTCCATATTATTAACTTGGTTGATTTTATTATGCAGGAACTGGGACTGGCATGACCAAGGAGTTGGTTGCCAGGACTTGCCTTCATGAACGGTACTTGGACGTCCGCTAACGCGTACGTACTCGATGTTGAACAGGCTTGGGCTTCTGGCCTTCTGGAGTTCCGACATCGTGGTTGGGCCTGGTCACGCCATCGACCTAACGATTAATAGAACACGAAAAATAACATTCAGTATAACAATACATCAAACAATTCCTATAAAATAGAAATAAAGGATAAAAAGAGATATCAAGAGATAATCCATTAATTACGGTAAATAATTAATGGATTCAAAGGAATGGAATTCCCAGGAAATTAATAAGTAATTTCCTCGGGGATGATCGAACGGTTGGGGAGTTATATGGATTTCTAGGAGATAACCCCTGGATGATGGCGGTTTCTAAGAAGAGCTTGGAACAGGGAATACGGGAATTATTGGTCTGCTAAGCAATAATCCCGGAGTAATCAATGGATAACTATATTAATTATTTAGAAATAAGTTTCTAAATAATCAATGGCATGGAATAGATTTGGATAGCACAAAGGTTAGGGTTTTACCAAACCTCAGGGTTTTGATCAGGCGGCGAAACGACACCCGTGGGGCTTAGACGTGGTTTCAGCGGGGTTTTAGGATAGTGCGATTGAGATTTCGGGCTAGGATATAAATCCTAGGGAACTAAGCATATGGAAATGCTTAGAATAATCCCTAGTATTTATGAAAAAACTTGGGGATTTTATGGAGCTTTGGAATTGGATTGGCAAGATTTGGGTACACTAAGGGGCTTTTCTATTAGATGAGAGGAATACTTTTGGGATTTGGGGTTAAGAAGTATCCTAAAAAGGTTTAGATGGCTTTAATAGGTTTAGAAATATTCCTAATATTTTTGGAGAAATTTGGGGAATTTTTGGAGTGGAAGAAGTGCTCTAATTAAAGTCTTGTGTGTACTCACCGGGGTGTACCTAGCAATTTTGCTAGGGCTGACGCAGAGGGGTGGCTGGCTGGCGTGGGCTGGTGGGGCCCACTACGCGGACTGTTCCGTGGGCCGGCGTGGTGGGGCGCGGTGGACCGTGGCTGATGGACCACTGGTCCAGTGGACCGCGTTCAGCCGGCCGTCGCGGCTGTTACGCCGTGGACCGGCCGTGGGCCGAGGCGACCGTTGGGTCGTCTGTCCACGTGGACCAGGCGCACGGATCCAGCGGGTGAGGTGGTGACGGTGGAGGGGTGACGGCGTTGGCGCTTGGGCCCGCCTGTCAGATTTATGAAGAGAGGGGGGGGGGGACGCGGGGTGACGGCGGGGTGACGGCGGCTTCTTCTTCCCGCCGGGGCCGGGCGGCGCCGCCGGGCGCGCCATTGCGCCGCCGCGGGGGCTACCGGAGTTACGCCGAAAGGGCGATGTAGCTCGCCGCCGGCCCTGCGACTTGGCTCTGGCGGACGAGGAGGCCACGGCGAGTGTAGTGAGGCTAGCAGGGAGGAGGGGAGGGGAGTGGGGTGGCGCATCCGCGCGCGGGTGGGGAAAAGCTTGAGCTCGAGCTTGGGGTGCTCATTCCACTAGGGGCCGGGCCGCCTTTTATAGGCCGGGCGGACACGCGGGGCTTCGCCACGTCGCGCGGCGGGGATGGGGACGACCGGCGGGGCGGGACGCGTGGCCGTTGCAAGGGGCTCGAGCTCCGGCGGCGGTGCTCGGCCGGCGGCGGGGAAAAGGGATAGCGGCGCCGCATTTTGGCCCATCTCGGCCGTGCAGCTGACATCGGGTGGCGGGGCGTAGCCGTGACTAGGTACGGAGCGGCACGGCGGGGGGGGGGCGAGGGGGGATGGCCGCCAGGGATGGGCACACCGGCCCATTAATGGCGCCCGGGCGGTTGGGCGTTGGGGTGCTAGACGGCGGCCGGCCGGGGCACGTGGCGGCCGGGATTCGTGCGCCACTTGGCCGTGCCCGGATGCGAGCGGATCCGACGGCGGGGAGGGCGTGGAGGTGCCGGCGCCCGACGGGGGAGCCGTGGCTGACGGCGGCGCGGCGGAGTGACGCGGGGAGGGAGGGAGGAGGAAGAAGGTGATGCCGTGCTGGCGTCAGCACGCGCGAGCCGGGCCGAAGAGGAGAAGTAGGCCGCGTGCGTGCACGGGCCACGGAGTGCGCTGCTGGGTAAAGCGGAGGGGAAGTGGAGCGGGCCGCGGGCCGGCTGGAGGAGGGGAGGGAATAGATGAGGTTGAGAGTTGGAGGGCGGAGGTTGGACCTTGGTGACGGGCCGCGAGGGGTAGCTGAGCTGGAAGCAAGGGGTTCGGCCCAACCATCTTTAAAAGACCTTTCTATTTATTTGAAATAGGTTTTAGGTTCAAATTTGAATAGAGATTCAAATTTAAACGGGGTTTTGATGGGAGGCTTGAGGTGAACATTGATTCAGGGTATTTTGGAAGGGTTGGATATAGGGGATTAATATTTAAATTGAATTTAAATATTAGCCCAAAGAATTTGAAAGAGGAGTTTCTAAACATACAAGTGCAACACATATGATACATTTGAATGCATAGTTTGATTTGGGAAATGTATATTTTGAAATATTATTAGGAGAGAGATTAGGTTTAATTTAAAGAAAAATTTTGTAAAGCCTGGATTTTTAAATGTCTTAAAAAGCAGGGCGTTACAGGGCTACCCCACTTAAGCGAAATCTCGTCCTGAGATTTGAAGTTAGAAAGAAAACTAGGATTTAACTTACCTTTTCCTTAACAAGTGTGAGGATCGGAGTTTCCAATTTTCATTAGAAGGAACTTCTTTTTTTTCCTTTAATGTTTGCCACCACTTCTTCTTGTAACTTGTCTATTTTTTTTTCTTTCTCCTTGTAAGGGAATATTATTACAATGTTTTTGTCCGTTATTCCCTAAACTTGTCCAACAATTTTCCGGCCGTACCTGGATTGTCTTGAGGATAATCTCTTTCTGGGTTGTTTTAATCCTCAAGTTCTTGAGGCCGGGTTTCCTTTCTTCTTTGGGGTTACTACCCCACTTAAGGAAAGTCAGCTCGTCATCACCATGGGATTTTCCTTTTTCCTGTAGATATCCCGGATTCTTGAGGTTTCTGTCTAGACTTCTCATCCAGGATTTTCCTTTATCTTAATGTACCCATGTCAGATCCTGGTACGTCCATAATAACTCATTCTTGATTGTCAGAGTCATTCCGTACCAGCGTATCCCCTGTGATTCTTCATTCCACTTAAGGAAAGCTAACTCATGGGTTTCCCTAAGCTTAATCCATGGTTCTATAGGTTAACTCTCAGATTTTTCCTTATCCCTGAGAGTATTATGTCTTTATCCGAGTTTCTATTTATTCGAGATTTCCTCTCGTTACTCGGATATATCCTTCTTCGCGGTTCCTTATTCTTGGGATATTGCCTGGAACCATCATCTTCCTACCATTCATCTCTCAATAGTTCCTTTATACTTAGGAGATGAGGCTTGGGCGAGGTAGTGATTGTAGCCGGGGATACCTCTACATTGGCTTAGTAGAATCTCCCGGGTTACTTGGTGGAGGCAAGAGTTGTGGAGAAACTTGGGTGACCACTTCTCATCCTTTAATTTGGTATGGTAATTCTTCTGAACGCTTTGAGAAGTGTCTCCTTCCAATATGGCAGGATGGTCAGTATGCTTGCTGATCTTCCTAGTGGAATGGGTCTCCGTATTTTATGTGGTGATTCCTTCAAATTACCCAATTTATTCCACTAGGATCCATCCCTCAGGTTTCTTTTATCCAGGTGGTTTGCCTCGAATGCTCAAAGGGATGAGCACGATTCAATCCTTCCTGCGGGGGAAACGGTTTTCACGGGGTGTTCAAGGACATGTCCCCTTTTGAAGGATATTATTGGAAATCCCAAGATTACAAGAGTTTATCTTGGGCATGACCTCGGATAGGTAACCTTGATGGCTGAGATTGGGTGGTTACCGTGGTCAAGAGTACGGTGGGTTGGTTCCTCCGGAATGGTCGGGGGTTGTGGTTACGAATAACCGAGGATATAGTTGAGGAGCATTTTCCGTAAGGGAACTTGCATGCCTCAATGATCTGTAGGGTTGGATAGATTTCCTCATTAGGAGAGGGTTCTCGATCCTCGGGAGGGTGTATGAGTTTTGGAGAGGGTTGGTAATGGGGTCGTGGGTCGGGAAGGAGTGGTGTGCTATCAGGAGAGTGGATACACACACCGGCTTACGGGGTGATGAAGTGGAAGTGTGGATTTAAAGATAATGGCGATGGAGCAATGGATGTATACACGTAAAGGATTCTAGATAGGGTTACATGGAAGAGCCTTTCTTAGAAAGGGTGTTGGCTAACCCGGGGGTATATTTGTGTTGCGATCCCGGGTTACGAATGGGGTTATGTTGGTTCTCACGGGTACCGACGGTAAGAATTAGTAGGGGATGACGTCGGTGGGGGAAAATCTTTTCAAGGAATTGTGTGGCATATCCTTTAAAGGATAGTACCGCTGGGGAGTTGATTATATGGAATTTGGGTTTAGATGCAAATAGGGAAGGGTTTCTTGGAGAGACGGTGGCGATAGATTTGGCTTGATGCAGATGTTGGGGCGTTAGGAAGGTTGACTTCGTTAAGAAGCCAGTTTGAGGAATAGACCTGAGATGTGATTATTTGGAAGGATTGGACTTGACTTTTGTGCTCCTGGATTCGGAGTTCTTCTGACTCCGTAAACTTGCGGGATCGTACCTGTGGATGAAAGTTCTTGATACAATTCCTCACTGTATCTTCTTGGATTTCTTTAGCTTCCACAGGTTTCCGCCGCATTTCCATTGATTTCTTCGGAATACTGATCTTTATCACATTAGGTGCATAGGATTGTCCTATACCTTTCATGTGACTTTCTCCGTATTTTTCGGAATCTGTGGGTTATGGCCCCACTCTAACTGACTTCTACGGTTTTCCAAATGTAATGTCCTGCTTGCTTCGGGATCTACCCCGCTTAAGGGGATCAAAGCTTGTATTCCCTGACGGACCTTCAGCTTCATTTCTCAGAGATTTCCTTTATCTTCGAATCCTTGCTCAACCTGACATCATTTGGATAGGTATAGATTAGAGGAAATCCTTAGATTTTAATGAACGAGGGAGGCTAACCACACATTTGTACAATCAACTACCAATCAACCCTATAATTGCTACATCGGTGGGGGCTAATGGCTAGGTTTAATCAAGCATTATTCAATCAAAAATACGTCACTACAAGGCTCTAGGCTTATACTTTGACTCAGTGCCTAATACTTCCGTGATCTCTTCTATTTACTCTGCCAGCTCTAGCCTTTCAGCTAGACTTTCTTTCACAATTTCTCCATGGTCTTGGATCATCAACCAATCTTTATTCATGTGATCCATACCTGTCAGAGTAATATTTGGAGTTAAGCATAAGGTAAGGGAAATTCGGGGCTGAAATGAGGATTTTTCGAGAGATCTCGAAGGATATGAGGAGAATAGAAGGTTTAGGGTTTCCTAGCGTGTATGGTCTGTCTTATATGGTGCTAGGAATTATTTATTGCTCTGATACCATCTCCTGTGGTGACCATCCTTTGGATGTCCTTTAATCACCTGTATCAGTCCCTGGATCAATACGCTGATACAGGTTTTACACAGGATTTGTATTGGAAGCAATAATCGCGTAGTAAATAAAGAATAACTACCTTCGCTTTAGCGGAGAGTGGCATTATGACCCATTCAAGGAAGGGATGGGTCGGGTTGCCCTACATGTCCGTGTACCTGTAATCATTTGAAAGCAAGGCTGAGTACATCTATGATTGGTACTCAGGAAATCCTGTGTAAAATTATAATGTATGCAGGGGAGTGAGGTTATTTTTTGGTGGAAATATAAATACAAAGTAAAGTTATACATTTGTAAACAGGGGTGGGAAAGGAGAAGTATTATGTTGTTTGGTCCTAGAGGGGCACTCTCATCCCTGCCAGTCCCCATATTTTAGTTCTCTCTCCCAGAGACCGTTAGGGTCCTTCTGGGCAGGCTTATGCCTCACTCATCTGGGCCTCCGCCCGTCTCGTCATTTATTACTACTAGTGTATGCTAATCAACGGGGGCTTTGACTAAATGGGCTCATAACCGAGAGCCACGGCTATCGACAGATTGGTTACTCTGCAGAGGTTGTACCCTATGCCATACGGTCGGTCAGCCCATACCGTGTACTTAGGCGGTACCGACCTACGAGACCCGTACCTGCCGGCGTCTGTCTCCAGACTGCATTTCCTAGGTCCAGCCACAGATAGTACTGGGGGCTAAGCAGGGGTTACTAATCATCATCCGCCTCGCGGATGTCGACCCGGGTCAATGAGCTCATATATTAGGGCCCTTGGCCCTCAGGGTCTCCCTACCCTGTACTCTAGTCAACCCGTGTCGCCCAGTCCCAGCGCTCTGTATGGGGCTGTCTCTAGTACATTTGTCTCCCGACTTGGTGCGTGCCCGACTAGGCACTAGGCGTTACCCAGTTCGCCGGTCGGCACTCTGCACCAATCATGCGGCTCCTTGGGATGGATTTACTAGGAGCTGCTAGCGGGGTGTGGGTCAATGCCTCACATTACAGGTCATTCCCGAAGGCTATGTCCTTTTTGGCCCGTATGGCGGTACTGGCATTAGAAAGACTCTCCCGTGAACCGGTCCTTATGCGACCAGAGCAAGCCTTTGAGACAGGATCCTCTTCCGAGGCTGCCTCCCTTACTCGCAAGTCCGTCCTTAGGGGTTCTATTCTTAGTTGGTTCATTTTATATTAAATCCAACATTCACTCTCATCTCCCGGAAGCTCTTCTGATTAACAAAAGGTTCAGAAATTCCTAAGAAATCTACTTCTAAATAACGCTCGGTCAGCGACAGGTCGTGACCGGGGTTATTAATAGGATATTGGGCTAGAAATGGCTCTGAATCAAGGGGGAGGTGGAATATAGAGGGTTTTCCTTATGTTTTATAAAATATGCAGTCCATATTATTAACTTGGTTGATTTTATTATGCAGGAACTGGGACTGGCATGACCAAGGAGTTGGTTGCCAGGACTTGCCTTCATGAACGGTACTTGGACGTCCGCTAACGCATACGTACTCGATGTTGACCAGGCTTGGGCTTCTGGCCTTCTTGAGTTCCGACATCGTGGTTGGGCCTGGTCACGCCATCGACCTAACGATTAATAGAACATGAAAAATAACATTCAGTATAACAATACATCAAACAATTCCTATAAAATAGAAATAAAGGATAAAAGAGATATCAAGAGATAATCCATTAATTACGGTAAATAATTAATGGATTCAAAGGAATGGAATTCCCAGGAAATTAATAAGTAATTTCCTCGGGGATGATCGAACGGTTGGGGAGTTATATGGATTTCTAGGAGATAACCCCTGGATGATGGCGGCTTCTAAGAAGAGCTTGGAACAGGGAATACGGGAATTATTGGTCTGCTAAGCAATAATCCCGGAGTAATCAATGGATAACTATATTAATTATTTAGAAATAAGTTTCTAAATAATCAATGGCATGGAATAGATTTGGATAGCACAAAGGTTAGGGTTTTACCAAACCTCAGGGTTTTGATCTGGCGGCGAAACGACGCCCGTGGGGCTTAGACGGGGTTTCGGCGGGGTTTTAGGATAGTGCGATTGAGATTTCAGGCTAGGATATAAATCCTAGGGAACTAAGCATATGGAAATGCTTAGAATAATCCCTAGTATTTATGGAAAAACTTGGGGATTTTATGGAGCTTTGGAATTGGATTGGCAAGATTTGGGGTACACTAAGGGGCTTTTCTATTGGATGAGAGGAATACTTTTGGGATTTGGGGTTAAGAAGTATCCTAAAAAGGTTTAGATGGCTTTAATAGGTTTAGAAATACTCCTAATATTTTTGGAGAAATTTGGGGAATTTTTGGAGTGGAAGAAGTGCTCTAATTAAAGTCTTGTGTGTACTCACCGGGGTGTACCTAGCAATTTTGCTAGGGCTGACGCAGAGGGGTGGGTGGCTGGCGTGGGCTGGTGGGGCCCACTACGCGGACTGTTCCGTGGGCCGGCGTGGTGGGGCGCGGTGGACCGTGGCTGATGGGCCACTGGTCTAGTGGACCGCGTTCAGCCGGCCGTCGCGGCTGTTACGCCGTGGACCGGCCGTGGGCCGAGGCGACAGTTGGGTCGTCTGTCCACGTGGACCGGGCGCACGGATCCAGCGGGCGAGGTGGTGACGGTGGAGGGGTGACGGCGTTGGCGCTTGGGCCCGCCTGTCAGATTTATGAAGAGAGGAGGGGGACGGCGGGGTGACGGGGGGGTGACGGCGGCTTCTTCTTCCTGCCGGGGCCGGGCGGCGCCGCCGGGCGCGCCATTGCGCCGCCGCGGGGGCTGCCGGAGTTACGCCGAAACGGCGATGTAGCTCGCCGCCGGCCCTGCGACTTGGCTCAGGCGGACGAGGAGGCCACGGCGAGTGTGGTGAGGCTAGCAGGGAGGAGGGGAGGGGAGTGGGGTGGCGCATCCGCGCGCGGGTGAGGAAAAGCTTGAGCTCGAGCTTGGGGTGCTCATTCCACCAGGGGCCGGGCCGCCTTTTATAGGCCGGGCGGACGCGCGGGGCTTCGCCACGTCACGCAGCGCGGATGGGGACGACCGGCGGGGCGGGACGCGTGGCCGTTGCGAGGGGCTCGAGCTCCGGCGACGGTGCTCGGCCGGCGGCGGGGAAAAGGGATAGCGGCGCCGCATTTTTGGCCCATCTCGGCCGTGCAGCTGACATCGGGTGGCAGGGCGTAGCCGTGACTAGGTACGGAGCGGCACGACGGGGGGGGGGGGGGGGGGATGGCCGCCAGGGATGGGCACACCGGCCCATTAATGGGGCCCGGGCGGTTGGGCGTTGGGGTGCTAGACGGCGGCCGGCCGGGGCACGTGGCGGCTGGGATTCGTGCGCCGCTTGGCCGTGCCAGGATGCGAGCGGATCCGACGGCGGGGAGGGCATGGAGGTGCCGGCGCACGGCGGGGGAGCCGTGGCTGACGGCGGCGCGGCGGAGTGACGCGGGGAGGGAGGGAGGAGGAAGGTGGTGACGCCGTGCTGGCGTCAGCACGCGCGAGCCGGGCCGAAGAGGAGAAGTGGGCCGCGTGCGTGCACGGGCCACGGAGTGCGCTGCTGGGTCAAGCGGAGGGGAAGTGGAGCGGGCCGCGGGCCGGCTGGAGGAGGGGAGGGAATAGATGAGGTTGAGAGTTGGAGGGCGGAGGTTGGACCTTGGTGACGGGCCGCGAGGGGTAGCTGGGCTGGAAGCAAGGGGTTCGGCCCAACCATCTTTAAAAGACCTTTCTATTTATTTGAAATAGGTTTTAGGTTCAAATTTGAATAGAGATTCAAATTTAAACGGGGTTTTGATGGGAGGCTTGAGGTGAACATTGATTTAGGGTATTTTGGAAGGTTGGATATAGGGGATTAATATTTAAATTGAATTTAAATATTAGCCCAAAGAATTTGAAAGAGGAGTTTCTAAACATACAAGTGCAACACATATGATACATTTGAACGCATAGTTTGATTTGGGAAATGTATATTTTGAAATATTATTAGGAGAGAGATTAGGTTTAATTTAAAGAAAAATTTGTAAAGCCTGGATTTCTACATGTCTTAAAAAGCAGGGCGTTACAGGCCCGGCCCACCGTTCTGGACCTGATGACGTGCGGGACAAGTCGGCGCATGTAGGAAGGACCCGGAAGGAGAAGTTCTGATTAGAATAGGAGTTTTTGTAAAGAAGGAAAGGATCCTTAGAGATAGGATCGGCTACAAACCGACTTGTAACCCTGCCCCCCGATATATATGGCGGGCAGGGAACCCCTCCAAAGGACACGAAATCTCTCAAGAGAACAATCCACGCAATACAACACCCCAAAACAGGACGTAGGGTATTACGTCGAGTTGACGGCCCGAACCTGTCTAAATCCTTGTGTCTGTCCACCCTAACCATCTAGCTTCCGATCTTTGCGATCTTCCCTACATACAAATCACTTCCGTGGGCTACCCCGTGGAAGACTGCCGGAGATCATATCACCGACATTCATGAACATCATATTTTGTCAACAAGCTTTCTGGCATTGTTGTCGGAGAACTAGTCATGACGTTAGGATGTGTCAACAATGTCGTCTCTAATAAGGAGCTTCTCCTTAAAGGAATGGGGTCTCCACATTCCCCGCACACATCATCGTCGTCGCGCCATACCGTACCGAAAGGTCGAAGACTTGCCAGTCACTAAGACTCCAAGGTGCCGGCCACACCTCTTGTACAAGGTGGTTCATTCTAGAACCAAGCACAATGCAGCAACACCTTGCTCTCAGTTTCTCTAGGCCTAATCTTATATTAGTAAACAATCTCTAAGCTTGTGCTAGAAGCCTTTCCTTGATATCTTTTGCACTTTAGTGGTTAGGATATGTTCTTGATGTGTCTTGCTCTATAATGGATTCCTGCAGTCTCTAGCTAATCCAAATGGGCGAGTAGGGAGGGTATAAATAGTCCAACAACTCAAAAGAGTCGTTACTCCAATGATCCTCCAATGGTTAGCTAAAAAGATATTGACGGGATGATCTAGTCGTATATCCGATCGACCGATTGGATCATCCGGTCCCTCTACGTACAATGGATAGCTATTGGACCCTATTAGCCCATGCTGACATCATTCATCTGATCGCTTCTATGAACACACGATTGGATCATTTGGTCACCTGATTTGAACTCAAAATATAGCCATTGATCCCTCTGACAATCATATAATCATTTATCTGGTTGCCCACCAGATCATCCGGTCAAGCAGGCTTGTCCCAATCGCGTCTTGCATTGTCTCCGTTCACCAGCTCCGGTAGATCATCCAATTGTTTTGTTCTTGACTTGATTGAATCATCCAGTTTCTTGTGCCTCGCTGTTCAAAGCTAACGAGATGAACACCCATTCATCCACTTCATGTTAAACTACCCCCATTGGATCATCTGGTCACTTGCTTCATCAATTGATCTTCATGGGCGACCCTTTTATCCGCTCCATGCAAATAGCCTCCACCGGATCATCCAGTCGCCATTAGCTTGCTATCATAGGGCAACCAGTTCATCTGGTCCATGTAAAACATTGTTGATCGGATCATCCAGTCGCGTTCACCAGGCACAAACTCATCCAATGCATAAACCCTTTGAGTCCTTGAGATTTCATCCTTGGGACCTAAAAATCTACAAATCACATGCTTGACAAACCATTAGTCCCAATGACTATGTTGTCATTCAATCACCAAAATCACATTTACATGGCTAATTGGGGCCATGTTCATTAGAGCTATCGAAAGTCTGCCAACAAGACTCTGCCTCCTGCTTGATTCAGACCGGAGCCACTCGCTACTGCCAATGATGCGCTCTCAACAGCCAACGATGATGTACTTTATTGCTGGTTTTAAAACATATAAACTGGCAAATCGACCCGTTTAACTCATAATAACGCGGTTGATTTTAGAAACCATCAAAACCCATTTAAAACCGTAGTTCAACAAGCCTAACATGATCTATAAACCATCCATTGCTTGCTAAAATATATATGTGCGATCTTAGTTCATCTTGCTGAAATTTTTAGAGCTTGGCTAATTAGGGGTCACACCAGCCTAAAGTTTATAAGAAAACTAATGCAATGATACAATAAATAAGTGTATCGAATAGTATCTAAATTTTAATTGATAGAAAAAGAGGTACACAAATCCTAATTGATATATTTCTTATATTATTTTTGCAGTTGTAACATCAACACTGGTGATATGTTGTTATGTATATGTTTGGAGATAATAAGCATATCTTTTAATTCTTGCTCTGTTCTTTTTCTACCAGTTAGAACCAAAACTAAAACTCCATGCCATAACCTGACATCACCTCATGAGAACAAAATGCATGACATTTTTCTCTTGACCTACTACAAATGCCTCGAGATTGATACATTGCTGATGGAGGTATTAGCGGTGGCGGCGGATACAAGATTTTACAAATGGGTGTACATAATATTCATATTTTGTTCCTAAATTTATGTAATTCTGCTACATAATCTTTTAAACAAATGAAGACAAGTTTTGAGTGAAAACAAAATGTAAAAAATAGTAATTTGAGACATATATGAGCATGTAATCTCCATATGGTATAATATGTTTTTATTCACGCTTTGCAAGTTTATGGGTTCATGGGATTATTAATTTTTTTCTCTCCCTTCATATGGGTCATGATGCATTTCAGTAGACATTGTGCCAAGTCTACACTTTTTGCCGAGGAAGGTCCATCTCATTCTCCGTTAACTAGCTTCTATCAATAAATTAAAATTGATCACTCTATAGTTGTTCTAGGCAAAATATGAAAACCAACTGCGCTCACATATAGACCACACTTAAAATATATCACACCACCATTTTCATGAAGCAATGTCAATATCTTTTATGTATAAAATCTTCTATCCAGAAACATCTTTATACTAGCAAACTTTACATAATCTTTACAATAATAATGTAAATTGTAAGTAGTGTATCTATTTTCCTTCAATAGCATTCTATGATATCACTCAACAATGACGAAAGCTCAGTTTGGAAGGAGAAGTCCGTGGCCGCCATGATCAAGATGGACAACATCAAGGTCAAGACTGGAAAGTAGGGGGCGGTCTGCCTCAAATGGAGCGTCGTCAACCTGGGATTGTCATGAGCCGCAAAGATCGAGATCGAGATGCAGATGTTCCCATCCATCACCTCACATGTTGCCGCCGAAGAGATGGCCACCAACTGACTGATCGAGATCTATACAGACTATACAGATAATGGAGATGCCACCTATTGAAGCGAAATATATGTGGTTGCGATGTGTAGCGTGCATGCGTGCGTGCGTGTGTGCGCTGCATGAGCATGTGTGGATTTGTATATGGTATACTTGGACGTTTAGGGCGTGTGTTCGCTACTGGTATGTTGTGTGTGCTAAGATTGAAGGACAAGTACGCTAGTGAGGTTGCACGAATAAAAAATATCTACATAACCCCTAACGTATTGACCGTCGATTACATCACCCCTCAACTATGAAACCGGCTGTATATAATCCCCCTAACTTTTGCAAAAAAAAAAGTTTAAATGACTCCCTATGGTCGTCCTCTTGCCACCGCTTCACCGTTACATGACAACACCATCATCACTCTTCGCCGCGACGAGTCAAAGGCAGGCAGCCACGCCTGGGCTCTGGAGAGGCTTTGTACCCACCTTTTGCCTCCTCCTCTCCACCCCCCCTCCCCCCGGACCACGGATGACGGACTACTACCTCCGTGAACTGAAGACCTGAGAGTTTGGATCTAGGTGCGCCGGCTGCTGCCATGAGCATGCTGGCTGTGCCCGCGAGACCCGTCGCTCCCTAAGGGACGCATCGCAGATCCAGAAGGGGACCCTGACAGTGAGACCTGGGAAAACCTCGTTTTAGTACCGTCAATTTTTTATTAAACTATTCTATATGTAGAAGGGTAGGGGAGTGAAAAAATGGTATGGATCAATAAAATCCGCATCAATCCCCGCGTTGTGCAACCTAACAAGCCATCAAGAGGTGGACACATCTTCTGTTGGAATTTGGAAATTGAGTGAGTCAGTCATCAGGGACCTACTGCGGCTGTACCTTTGGCTTGACTTTTCAAGCAACCTCAATGGGAACCCCAAAAGTTGCCTTCGAATAGTCTGTCCGCGTCATCTATCCTATCATAGGCCCTATTTAGTTGTTTCGCGAAATTTTTTCGAGTATGTTCCCTCACATGCATGGCACATTAAATGTAGTCGAAAAAATAACCCATTATATGGATGGAGTGTACTTCGCGAGACGAATCTAATGAGCCTAGTTAGATCGTGATTAGACAATAAATTGCTACAGTAAACATGTGCTAATGACGGATTAATTAGACTCATTAGATTCGTCTTGCGATGTACTGACATAATCTGTAATTAGTTTTGTAATTAGTCTATATTTAATACTTCAAATGTGTGTCCGACATACTCGAAAAAAATTTCGCGAAACATCTAAACAGGGCCTAGAAATTAAGCGGCCACACAACTCATCTCGCTCCTCAGTACTGAATATCTGAATGTGAGGACGGTAGGACTGCCATGCACACCCCCATAGATTTATCATGCATTGTGTCAAATCACAAACTATAAGGAAGATTTCTAGGTAACACATCTCATGATTTGAATTATGTATATGAAACCACAGCTGATATTTAGTAAAACGGAGGTACACTGCACCAGGTACTTCGTAGTTACTAGTTAGTATACATATTTTGTTTACGGAATCACATGCTTTGTAAGAGTCGACTTCAAACCTTTTGATCAATCGTCACCATTGGTCCTACTTTTAATCACAAGTACTTTATCTTTTGGATAACAACACACTTTTGAGTTTTGACCATTGTTTTCTGCTCAACATATTTATAAAATCCATCATATTTATGATATTATAAAATCAATTTTTAAGACAATGTTTCAGAGACCATTATCATCTGTCTTCAAAATACCTACTCAAAATATTGTTAGCCAAAGTTTCAAAAAAAAAAAATTATTGGAACCTGGCCAAACCATAATTTAACTACTTGTGACGAATTTTCTCCGATAGTACCTCTTATTCTTTGCTACAACCGACCATACGTTTAACGGTGACATTTCAATTTGAACACGGGACAAAAGTAGGTACGCTCTGAAAAAAAACTGTGAGGACCGCTGCTAGCTTCCTGCAGACCTGCTAAACAAACCGGGCCGGCCCCTGCCCCCGCGGTGCCTCTCTATAAATGCTACCGCAACCATCCAATTAAGCAAGCGCCAGCTCATAATCAATTGTGTGGTTGAGACGTTGAGCATCCACACAGCAGGCTCTGACAGTGCCATTCTTGCAACACCGCCGGAGTTCAGGATGTGGATGGGTAGCATCCTGGCCGGCCCGGTGGCGCTCGTCGCTGCCGCGTTCCTGCTGCTGCCGGCGGCGAGCCTGGCACAGTTGCAGGTGGGGTTCTACAACACCTCCTGCCCCAACGCCGAGGCGCTTGTGCGGCAGGCCGTCACGGCCGCCTTCGCCAACAACTCCGGCGTCGCGCCTGGGCTCATCCGCCTCCATTTCCATGACTGCTTTGTCAGGGTACGTAAAGATCTATAGTAAACATGCATATATGTGCAAAGTGCCAAAGTGGTGTCGGCAGAGAATACACATGTAGGCTCACATAGAACTAATTATGCACTTTCTTCTTCATTCTCGACAGCTAAAGAGTTGGTTCATGTAATTTGGAAATATAGTATACGTACTCCCTTATATATAATGAAAAAAGGAGCGAATAAGTAGCATCCAAGTACGATTTAGCACTAGATAGATAAGAGGACAAATCTTTCGATTTGCGAGTATGTAGCACGGGTCTTGTTTATTTTGTCGCCTAGCAGGACATCCGTCGACATGTTACCCATCATAACACAGTTTTGGCTAAATATTATTTATTCTTAATATTATTATGTTGTATGAATAAATATTAAACATGTAATAATGATATAAACATTCAACCACAACTGCACAAGTATGTTTTTATATAAAAAAAGTTGTGAGGGAAGGTTAATCCAGCTTTCTACGTATGATTAGTATGTTAATATATACTCTTCCGTCTTTTTTCAATACATGGCTTTTAGAATAAGCTAATTAATTCATTCTTTTACTAATATAGGCTTACTCACATTTTACTGTTATCAGAGTTTCGATTATAAATTTAATACCATAGCTTGGTATGTCATCCTATTGGACAGTGATAGGAGGTAGTAAGCATGAACACCGTACCGTACCCATCCATCCATGTACATGAAACATCTGAGAAATTAAGTCCGATTTCTTCATCTGGAAAAGAAGGGTCATTAATTTCTGATTACGACTAATACTAGAAACTCTTGAATGCATGTGTATCATGCTTGTGGATATAACCAAAATGTTGGATTAATGCAAAGTCAAACCAACGGACCTTCAGCTTCAATATCAGTGTGAAGTGGAGAATGGTTTTGAGGAAAATACTGCCCAACACGGCAACACGTGAGCCCTCGTAGTCCATGGTACAAATATGTGCTGTTGTGCAAAATATTACTCAGATCACATGGTTTAAGTTTGACTATATATTTGAGTAGTGTATATTATATCGAAGTACGTAATTAGTTGATTACATATGGTAAAATATTTCCCCATCTTGTCTTCAACAAATTGTGACGCACATATTACGTTAAGTTGCATAAACGATATTGTACATGCTTGTTTAAGTTGCGAACAACACAGAAAGGGGTTGTTTGTCTCTATGATAAAAAATAATACGCCCAAACAAAACATTGGTCAGTGTTTCACACTCTGTCCTCTTAAATAAGCATATATTAGCAGATCGTTGAACAGCAACGAAAGCTCAGTTTGGATCCTAGCAGCATATGCACCACTGAACTCATCTTGCAATTATTCTTTGTGATTACATGACAAAAAATATGTATGTTTATACTACTTTCGTTTTAAATTATAGGTCGTTTTGGCTTTTCTAAGTTCATAGATTTTGCTATGAATCTAGACATAGTACTTATCTAGCTGCATAATAAAGATGATAAACCCAGAAAAGCCAAAACGACATATAATTTGGAATGGAGGTAGTAGAAACATCCTGAACGTTGAATTTGGTGGACGGATAATAAGTCAATGATGATTGCTACAGATATACTGGTATAAGTATTTAACCACCTAGAAAAAGTACTTAGGTTTGAATTATTGATGTCGTTTGAAAGGTTCTACTATTCCACACCTACTATTTGGAGTTTGGACCACTACTTGTGCACATGTCCAGCTGATGATGATGGATGCGCCACCTACTTAGCTCACATATCCATGTTATATATGGAAACAATCTAACGAACTGAACATTAAATTAAATGATAATAATTGTGTCGCTATCAGCACAGACCAGCTTCAACAAGATATATACGGAGTAGATAACTACGTGGTGATGGCACCACATACTACGCAGAGAACCACAAACTTATAACTAATCGACTTGTGAAAAAAAAAAAAAATTAATTTGTGCTTCTCCAACTATACACCTGCAGGGCTGCGACGCCTCCGTCCTCCTGACCGTGAATCCCGCCGGCGGCAAGACCGAGCGCGAGGCGCCACCCAACTTCCCCAGCCTGCGCGGCTTCGAGGTGATCGACGCCGCCAAGGCCGCTGTGGAGCGGAGCTGCCCCCAGACCGTCTCCTGCGCTGACATCCTTGCGTTCGCCGCCCGCGACAGCGTCAACCTCACCGGCAACACCTTCTACCAGGTCCCCTCGGGCCGCCGCGACGGCCGCGTGTCCAACGACTCCGAGGCCCTCCAGTTTCTCCCAAACCCCAACAGCACGGCGCAAGTCCTCACCGACGGCTTCGGCGTCAAGGGCCTCACCGCCGAGGAAATGGTTGTGCTCTCGGGGTCCCACACCATCGGCCGGTCCCACTGCGACTCCTTCCTGTTCAAGAACCGTGAGCGGCTGGCCAACGGGACCATCAGCCCGGCGTACCAGGCGCTGCTGGAGGCCCTGTGCCCGCCCACCACGGGCCCAACGACGCTCATCACGACCGAGATCGACGTGAGCACGCCGACGTTGCTGGACAACAACTACTACAAGCTGCTGCCGCTGAACCTGGGCCTGCACTTCTCCGACGACCAGCTCATCCGCAACGCCACGCTCGCGCCATTTGCCAACAGCTTCGCTACCAACGAGACGCTCTGGAAGGAGAAGTTCGTTGCCGCCATGCTCAAGATGGGCAACATCGAGGTCAAGACCGGGTCGCAGGGGGAGGTCCGCCTCAACTGCAGCGTCGTCAACCCGGGGTCGTCGTCGACCGCGGGGGTCGAGATGCTGATGTTCCCGGGCAGCGCCTCAGATGCTTCTGCCGACGAGGTAGCCACCAGCTGATAGATGGAGATGTATACGTACTATATGTTCTATTGATAATCGAGATAAAGTGATGTGTACCTCAGATGCGCCTCTGCCGTGTGGGTGTGTGTTGCGTGCTTACAGGTTCCAAGTATGTGTGTAGTTGTTTATGTGGCATATGTTCGTAAGCTTGTATTTAGGGCGTGTGTACACTGCTGGCATGCGGCTTGGAAGGACATGTATATGCTTATAAAATTGCAGGAATAAAAGTTGCATGATCTTCGAGAACAAATCATCAATATATATTTACTAGCTGGAATATATATGTGTGACCTTATTAATGTTTTGCCTAAAGTTCCAGCAAAACATTATGGTACGTGAAAAATTAATGCAATGACATTAAGCAAGTGTAACAGATGATTCCTAACTTTTAATTGACAGAAATAAAAATAAAAGTACCCAAATCGTAGTTGATATATTTCTCATATTACTTTTATCATTATAAATATAATCAACGTTGTCATATGCAACCCCTCTTGGCCCTCTCAGGTAAGACTCATAAAGTACTAAGTTCATTAGTTACTAGCCAAAGTCATAGCCATATAGCACTTACATGTTGTGATTAATTAAAACATAAAGGAACACAAAGTAAAACAAATATAACCAAAGACATTTATTTAGACTTAAAAAACCTAGAAAAAATCATACAATTGCTAAATAAATTACGTGATGAATTTTAGGGTGTTACAAAATGTTTCTATGCATTGTGTTTAGTTGTGTCTAAAATAGAACTAAATTGACACATCCCTAGAGGCTTAACCATAACCATTTTATTAATAAAAATAGTGTGGTGCATGGTTGAGCACCTCATCTTGGCATGCTCTTCTGTTAATTAGTCAATTGCCAAATAATTTGCCGAATAAATAACTAGCGGCTTAATTTACATATTTCAAAGGACTTTTTGCCGTCATATTCTGCTCCTAGGAATGGGCTCAGGTCATTAGTGTCGCTACAATTGATGGAGTTTCATCTATAACTCATGCGGATTGAAGTATACTCATCAATTAATTAACAAGTGGTCTAACCAAGATTGCAATTAGAAACTAGATGGCCCATGAATTAACAAATTACTTTTAATCTCTAGCATACATGTGATTAACAAAAGCAACATAATATGAGTAAACGCAAAACGGTTGCTTTGCTGCCCTCGATCTATTCCTACATAGGGATTCCCTTCTTGGTGGCCACTTCTCCTCATAGAGTGGATATGAGAGCGTAATAGATTCTAGCTAATTGAAGATTGCTAGTAAACATAAGTATGCGGAAGTTTACATGACATAGTAGGGGAGCACTCGGCCGACACAGATGCAACACCCCATGGGATCAGATTTCCATGCGGTGGCGGCTACGAAGGGAGGCTGGGATGGCCTACAAGTGGCATAGGGATAGGAGGAGCGGACTAGGGGATGTCACGCAGGATGGGTGAAAGGGAGAAGAAGGTGTAAAGGGAACTCATAATAGTGATGAAAAGATGTTGTAGCCTACGGTGGAGGTCAGAACCACCAGCTTCTCATACTCTATATGTGGGGTCGTAGATCCGGTGGATGGAGCAGAGAAGGGAGAAGGATGTCGGTGGTGGCGCGACAGAGTAAGTCGAGGAGACAGTGGCACGACACTCGGGGATGGCGATGAGTCTAGAAGGGAGATGGCCCGGATGGATTCCACGTGCAACCAAACAGACCGGCCTAGGAAATCAATTCCAGTTCATCCCATTTACAACGAACAAAGCAGGCCCTTAGTGTATATTACAATAATGGTATTATCAGTAGCAGTTGAACAATTTTGCAAATAGATGTACATATGCTTCATATTTTATTCTTAAATTTATGTAATTCTACAATATAATCTTTCAAACAAGTGAAGATAGTTTTTAGTGAAAACAAAATCTAATTAACTACCCCTAAAACACTAGCATCTTCATATGGTAGAATATGTTTTTTGCCCAATTTGCATGTTCTACATGGGTTCATGGAATCTCTAATTTGAGATCTCTCTTCATATGAGACATGATGAATTTTAATAGACCTTGTGCAAGCCCTAGAGTTTTTTATGAGGAAGGTTCATCTCATTCACTATCAATTAGTTTCTAATGCTAAATACAATTCAATCACTCTATAATTGCTCTAGGAAAATATCAAAGACAGTTGCGCTCTCATATGACCATGCTTAAAATATATACACACACTGCCATTTCCATGAAGCAATGTCAAATAGCTTTTATGTATAAAATCTTCTATCTAGAAACATCTTTAAAGTAACAAGCTTTACATGATCTCTACATTCATGTAACTGGTAAGTAGTGTATATATATCAGCAACAAAAGCTCAGTTTGGACGGAGAAATTCATTGCTGCCATTATCAAGATGGGCAACATTGAGGTGGAGGTCTGCCTCAAATGCAGCATCATCAATCTGGGGTCGTCCTCAATCGCACAGATCGAGATGGTGACGTTCCCATCCTGCACGTCAAATGCTGTCGCCGCTGAGGTCGCCACCAGCTGATCGATCAAGATGTACACAAACTATACTGATAATTGAGATGCCACCTATGGTGAAATACATGTGGTTGTGATGTTTTGCGTGCAATGCATGTATGGTTTGTATGTGCTATATGTGGATGTTTAGGGAATGTGTACACCGCTACTAGCGTGTGGCTAGACTTTGTGCATGTGATAAGATTGAAGGACATGTACGCTAGTAAAGTTGCAAGAATAAAAGTTACAGGATATGTGAAAAGTGGAAAACAAACCAGATGGAATGTATACACCGACCTTAATGTTTTGCTAGAATTTTTAGAGCTGAGTTAATTAAGGATCACTCCAGCTTAAAGTGTGTAAAAAAAAACTAGTGCGATGATACACTAAATATTACACAGGTTGAGCTTTGAAGTTTGATCGATCTAACATGAGGGAAACCCCTTATATATTCACATATGGGAGAAGTATGCAAATTTTACCATGTATCCTAAATTTGACTAACGTATGAAAGACAATCAATGTAAACTCTGACCAAAAGGAGGAATGAAAATAAAACATAAAACATAATAAGTGGGTGAAATTATTAGAATTTACTCTAACCTTTATTTATTATGGATGACTCAATGGTGCAGCCACTACTACTCCATAGCCGAATGAGAATGCCCTCATCTACGTTGCGAGCATGAGGGCCCGATCTAATGGGAGGAGGTCAGTTCGCCCAAGAACGAAATGGCGGTGCATTGACGATACTATCATTTTCTATGTTTTGTAGACTGAGACTACCACCTCACTTATAACAGGTTTCTTGGCAAGATCGTACTTGCAGTTATCAGGAGCCAGGAAGAGTCAACATTGGGAAATCCTCGACCGAAACAAAGAACGAGCTGCTGAAACCGAAGAACAATGCATGGCCCTGCAGATCCTTGATAACGATCAGATCTTCTTTCACAATCACTACTACAGAGCTGGCCTTCACAACCGGTTTTAAAAGGCCATCACAGCCGGTTTTCGGAGGCGGATGTGATAAAGCGGCTGTGATAGTCCCCCCTATCACAACCGGTTTTCAAAAACCGGCTGTGATGACCCCCATCACAACCGGTTTTTGTCTAAACCGAAAATAAACCAAAATAAAATAGCAAAACATTTTATTTTAATGGGTGAAGGACCCCATCGGCCATTTCCCACTGTCCCACGTCACGCAAGTCGCGAAAAATCGCGCGCTACGCGGCCGGCGGGACTCGAACCCGTGCCCTCCCCTTCGCGCGTAGCCTCCTCTACCACTGCACCACTCGAGTCTTTGTGTCCATATGCCATTTTGATTCCCCTCATATTAAACTTTTTCGAGTGTAAATTGTTTATTTGAGGCCCTAAATGACTTCAAATAAAAAGTTGTGAACTACAAAGTTTCATAACTTTTCAAGATCTACAACTTTCATTTTGGTCCAAAGTTCATCCGAGATCGTTCACAAAATTTGATTTCGTTTAGCCCTTCAAAAAAGTGTTCAGTAAAGAACCGGTTGTGATGCTCACCATCACAACCGGTTTTTAAAAACCGGTTGTGATAGTGAGCATCACAACCGGTTTGTAAGAAAAACCGGTTGTGATATGCCGGCCGACTATCACAACCGGTTTTTGTAGAAAAACGGCTGTGATAGGGGGCATCACAACCGGTTTTCTCAAAACCGGTTGTGATAGCCCGTTTGTAAAAGTGGTTTGTGTAGTAGTGAATGTCCATCTTGAACACTATGACCTGATATGTGTTTAGCTCCTGGTCATCACCAATGTAAAAGTATCGCCAGACTTGAAGGAGGTCACCCAACGATTCCCAAACAATGTAATTGGTGCAGTCCAGAGTGACCTCAAAGGGTGGAGAAATGCTATTGACCAAGACAACAGGACCTCTGAAATCAATGGTACGGATCTCACCGCTGCGTCGAAGGGCATAGAAAAGTTCATCCTTTTCATCATAGAAACAATCATGGTAAGCAAAGCAATTGTTGCTGGCGTTAAGCAATGTCCACTTGCTATCTCCAACCCTAGCATAAGAAAGCTGGGTTTTTGGATGGTGGATAACCATGACGATGCATCCCTTCCCTAGTGAAGGATCGAAGATAATATTATGTCGATAATGGCATATGCCCAACACAGAACCGCTGCTAATGTCGGTATTGTAATGGTCTCTTGTGCATTAAAATTTTGAAGCAATCTGGATGGAGTTAAAACGGTAGCATCTTGGATAATCCTCCAGATTACTTTTGCATGTTGGCAATCAAAAAATAGATGTTTGATTATTTCACTAATATTGCAAAAGCTACACTTTGGACTGCCCTTTTAGTTTTTTCTCCAAAGATTATCCTTAGTCAGAATGATCCCTTCTTGTAGGTACCAAACGGGACTTTTAATTTTGGGGTAATTTTAAGTTTTCAAATCCATTTATGACGGAAGGGAAATTATAGTTAATCAGGTGAGATACATAGACCGAGCCATAAATTTTTCGCTCTTGGTTAAGTGCCATCTAAGAGTATCCCTACCTAGAGTCAAATTGAAATCGGAGATTTATGCTACTAGTCTTAGCCAGTCATCTAGTTTATCGTCCACCAACGCTCTTCTAAAAGAGATGTTGAAAGGTGTTGAACTAATGACATTTGCCACCATAGCATGCGGATGGTGAGTACTGTTGTATATGGTGGGGTAGAGATCTTTGAATAGATGGTTTGATGCCTATGTATCTTCCCAAAATCTCGTTTGTGTTCCATCATTTATCTCGTAGGAACCATTAACTAGGACCTTATTTTTAATTTTCATAAGCTCTCTCCATAAATGAGAGTCATCATGTTTGGTCTTGACTTGTGTTAGAGATTTAGAGCTTAGGTATTTATTTCTAATCAATGTTTGCCATGTCCCTTCAGTATTAAGCAAATTTATTATCCATTTGCTTAATTAGCACAAGGGCATGTGCCACAAGCACATGTTTTTTAAAAAATTACTAAATTAGAGATGTAGTCAACATGGACTCTTTAGATTAATCTAGAGTGTTTGATCATCATAAAATCAGATGGTGTAGGCTGTGTAAGAGTAAGATGTAAGATTGACCGTCAAATATTTATTTCTTTATAGTATATATATAAGGCTTTATTCTGGAGATGGAGACGGACCATGATCCTAAATTTACACAAACATTTTAGAGGAGCAAAATAATGGTCACGAAGAAGTTTATTGTAAATTAAATGAAGTTCAAATCCATGCGTCCGAGCTCGGAGCTAGATGTGCTTTTCTTCTCTTTGCTTCGAGATGGGATAGATGCTTAAGCAAAGAACATTCGGTTGAGCGCCTCTTTTGGCTTGTGCGGCGACATGCTAGCAGTGAGCCAATGCATGTCAAGCCTTTGCACAAAGAGAAATTAAACAAGTTTAAAGATAAAAGATGGGATGCGAAAGGAGCATGTCTGCCCAATTTAGTCCATGCAGATCGAGTCGAATCGAGCATTAGGATTTGGAAGGAAAATATTTCTGAAAGGAAAAGAGAAAATAAAGAGATGTTGTTTTGGGGGGGGGGGGGGGGGGGGGGGGGGGGGGAGGGGAGGAAAAGAAAAGCAAAGTGGTTGATGCCGCCAAGTAATTCTAGATGAGTGTAATCATATCATTCGTAAAGCTTGCCTTGACCGCGATCTGGAAGACCACGTACGTAGCCCTGCACAACACATACTACCCTGACGAAGCAGTCATGGTCACCTCAGTTTTTCAGCGGCAAAGATGATGAAGAGACCCACGCCCCACCTACAACGACCCACAAGATTTAGTTTCAATTAAATCGGCCAAGTATAACGTTGGTCGGCATTTATTCGGATGGATGGATACATCTCCTAACATAGACTCTCAAACGACGAAATGCTTCAATGTACAAGATATAAGAAGACAGCAACTTGCTAATACCAAACCTAAACAAGGCTAGATTCCATGCAGGACCAGTTGCCCACTGAAAGTCGGTCCACACAACTGTTCCTTTTGCATGTTCCCTTCAGACTTTCACCTACCAGGCCTTAGAATATCATCTTGTATCCATCAGCTAATAAGACCTAGTAAGAGATAAAGATTAGTTACTGCAAATAGTAGATTAACTCTTTAACTACCTCCAAAGCTGAAACAGCATATATAGATTCCCGGCCTTACCATATTGTACACAACACACTCGATTATTTTTTTCCCTGGGGACATATCAATTCCTTATTGTTTCTTCCCTGTTACTTTGCAAAAATTGGGGGAACTAATTAACACCCCCTAAGGTCACAGACATCGATCGAACACATGCACCTCACACACACAGTAACAGGGAAGCTTCAACCACACATGGGGCCGGCCTGGCAGTGCACAACATGCATGGTGTCAGAGAGGAGGAAAAGGCATTCCAATGGCACAACTTGTGCAGTCACTCTTTCACATTGTTGATTGACAAATCTACCCATCCATTTCGTATGGGAAACAATAATAAACAGTCTTGTATTATAGGCTATATAATCCCCCATGACACACAAGGCTTAGGCAGCCAAAGAGTCATCAGCTGGAACAAGCTCCCTGCTAGCTGAGTGCCAACATGAAGGGCTTCTTCTTCACCACCTCTGCACTTGCCCTTCTTGCGCTCCTCCCGGCAGTGACCATAGGCGCCGGCCTCAAGGTCGGGTTCTATAACAAGTCTTGCCCGTCGGTGGAGACCCTGGTGCAGCAGGCGGTGGCTGCCGCCTTCAAGAACAACAGCGGCATCGCTGCCGGCCTAATCCGCCTGCACTTCCATGACTGCTTCGTCAGGGTATGTGCTTTGTGCTGTGCTTCTCTACATTTTCTTTTTTGGCTTTTGCAGTTTCACTGTTCGTTTGCAAACTGCCTGTCTTGTGATTTGCAGTTGAGATTTTATAGGATTTCTTATAAGCACATAAATGGAAAGAAAACAGAGACGACGACACATATTACTTGTAACTTTTTTTGCAGGATTATTTTGGCGTAGTTACAGATATGGATGATTAAGTATTCCACAGTTATACTATTTTTGCTAAGAGATCTCACTGGTGCTGATGGACTCGACGAGCACCGATTATATATTATATGTACTTTAACTTTAATAAATGAGCTAAAGAAGCGGGTAGCAAGAATAATTAGGTGGATGATAAATATGGTTAGCAATCCAAACCTCATTTTACATTTTGTTTGGGTATCGTGTTGACTAGTGCGTGCCGACTGGCGCCTAGTCTTTCTTGTGAACATGAGTCGCTTTTGCACACATGACACATGCATCTCGGGGAGCTTTAGTTGTTGCTGGTCCCAGACATGTGTGTGTACGCTATGGGGACGAAAAATATGACCATGACCATGCATAGCATAGTGGCTAGCACTGCACATATCCCCCTTGCTGCTAAATATGAAGCCAGGGGCGGAAAATGCAAGTCTGACGAGTGAGGACCCACTGTTTGCGTAGCTGCAGTAGTGACTTACTGTTCCTCATGAGGGATGACAAATTGATGATCGATGGATTTTTTTTTTTCAGTTTGCATGTTGTGTACGTAGTATGTATCTTTGCTTTACTAAGCAAAGCAAAGTAGGCAGAGGTCCTGCCGAAATAACAAAGATTTAACAAAAGCAGGGAACAAAACAGATCCGCAATATCATTTTTGCAGTCTTTTACAAATAAAGGGCCCGGGATATCAGTTTTAGCAGAGAGCCAGAGAACACAGACGCATATGAAACTTTGTCCCTTTCGAGAAAGAAGCACACGTGATGGGCTAGTTACTTGCAATAGTTGTACTGAGCCCGCTGTTGGTTAAGTACGCCATGTCTCCATCGTGAGATCTATTTGATGTCACGTACTTTCCTTTATGCTCGAATAGCTTTCATTTGGCAATAAATGGCTAAACATTTTTCAGATGTACATCTGTTAGAAATGTAAATTAGTGAATACGTCCAGGTTAGCAACCAAAATCAATGACATTTAAGTTTGTTTAGGTACCGTTGACTAATGCTTGCCGACAGTCGTCAAAATAGATGTTGGCATGTTGCACACATGTATCTGGATGTGGCTGTACTTGTTCCAGTGTCATGCAATTCGGAGAGACCAGCATCGGTTTGTCTGCGTCATGAACTTTATGATGCAATTAACTTGTAACTATACAAGATGAATCACGTCAAATAGCAGAAAATTCATGTCGGTCGGGCGCTGAAGTGAACCAACATCGATCGATCCACTTACGCAGGGCTGCGACGGCTCGGTGCTGATCGACACGACGTCGAACAACACGGCGGAGAAGGACGCTCCCCCGAACAACCCCAGCCTCCGCGGCTTCGAGGTCATCGACGCCGCCAAGAAGGCCGTCGAAGCCCGGTGTCCCAAGACGGTCTCCTGCGCCGACATCCTCGCCTTCGCCGCGCGCGACAGCATCGCGCTGACCGGGAACAACCTCACCTACAAGGTCCCCGCCGGGCGGCGCGACGGCAGGACCTCCAAGGACACGGAGGCCAGCAACAACCTCCCCACGCCCACCTTCAACGCCTCCCAGCTCGTCTCCAACTTCGCCGCCAAGAACCTCACCGCCGAGGACATGGTCATCCTCTCCGGGGCCCACACCGTCGGCCGGTCACACTGCTCATCCTTTGTCAACCGCCTCTACAGCTTCAGCAACACCAGCGATGTGGACCCCACCATCAGCTCCGCTTACGCGTTTCTCCTCAGGGCAATCTGCCCTTCCAACAGCAGCCAGTTCTTTCCCCCCAACACGACCACGGAGATGGACCTGATGACGCCGGCGACGCTCGATAACAAGTACTACCTCGGGCTCGCCAACAACCTGGGGCTCTTCACGTCGGACCAGGCGCTGCTGACTACCGCCACGCTGAAGAAGTCGGTGGACGAGTTCGTTAAGAGTGAGAGCAAGTGGAGGAGCAAGTTCACCAAGGCCATGGTTAAGATGGGCGGCATCGAGGTGCTCACGGGCACGCAGGGGGAGATCAGGCTCAACTGCAGGGTCGTCAACAGCGGCAGCAGCAGCGCGGCCGAGGCCGTTGAGCTTCAGATGGCAGCGACCGGCGACGACGATGGCTCTGCTGAAGAATTCACCGGGATTGCAGCGAACTAGCTAGCGAGAGCACAGCGCGAGTGTGATGTGATTTTTTTTCCAGTGGTGTGTGATGAGTTCTACCCTTCTATTACGTCAGCTTGTTGCTCTTGCATTGTTGGAAGGAATGAAATAAACATAATGTTTTCTGTTTTCAATTATCAAAGATGAAATGCCCTTCAACGGGAGCATGTGTGCTGTGCATTACTTTGTGTTTATAAATTTATCACAGCAAACAATACTAGTCAAACTCTTTTTTTCGAAAGATACTAGTACTCAAACCTATTAGCTTATATGGTTCTCCCAACCAAACTTTATTGGGCAGTACACATATTTGCCATGCCATATGCACATATAAACTACTCCCTCTATATTTTAAATTCTAGGTCATTTTGGTTTTTTTTTTTGTACGCATAGTTTTTCCTATGTATCTAGACATAATCTCTATCTAGAGCATCAAAACTATGTAACTAAAAAAGTCAAAACAATCTACAATTTGGAACAAATGGAGTATTTGTAATAAGTTACTGGTTTCTTTAGAATAAATTCTCATCCAATCCATCTTCTGTCTCTCTATATATCCTAACAGGCACCCACATATATACACATGTATGCACAACACTGTGGATCAGCACAACCACTCAAATATTCTGAAACGGCCGCGTTACGCGGCACCTCCGTGACCGAGTCCTGTACTTCCTGTGCGCCCCTTTCCACATGCTTCAGTTCATTTGCACGGTTCACACTTCACTCTCTCCGCATGCATAGGATCCAGGATATATTAAGCTCCTGCTTGGCTGGTCGATCGGCCTACATATACAGATAAAGGCCACTCCAGCGTATCAAGGAATGGCATATATGAGCCATGAGCACAACAGCAATGCCCTTCCGGTGTTGCACAAGTGCATAAGGATCCTACTACGTCAATGGCGACAGCTGCCACATACTCCGATCTCTGTAGCGGCTCATGTGACTCTGCATGCCGAAGAGGATCACACGTCAAGGCCCTTATCCCTTATGCCCTCGATGATCTTCAACCCTACAACGAAGAACCACTTAGCATCATTGTGGTGTCCCCATGTTATCGCAACCCGTTATGCTTAGTTGGAGCTTCTATGAGCAACCCGTCACCAAGAGCAGGGGCGACGCCACATGTATTTTCCCTGGTGCACATGCACCACGGTGAAAGTTTTTTTTCCCTAGTAGTTGACTGAAATTTACTATGTAAACTAAACTAACTTCCTTACATACAGTAGAGCGTGCACCAGGGTTATTTTCACTTTGGCTTCGCCGCTGACCAAGAGAGGACTGTTGCATAGCTCAAGCATGTTCCAGCATGCACAGCTAGGTAGTTTGTTTTGCTTTCATCATGAGCCCGATGTCTACTTTGGGCATACGTGTCCTAGTTTGTTCGACGACTCACAAGCATGGTTTGGTGATCCACCACGCCACCAAGGAGATCAACAGCGGTGGCTCTTTCCTGGCGCTCACGAAGACGAACTACTACGACTGGGCAATGCTCATGTGCGTGATGCTGAAGGCGAGAGGCATGTGGATCACGATGAGCATTGGCACCGATGACTACATCGAAGACAGGATGGCCCTAGAGGAGATCTCCAAGGTTGTCCCAGCGGACATGACGGACCCAAAGTAAGCAATGAGATCTATGGTGGCTGAGCAATAGAGATGAAGACCGTCATCAAGTGTGCCACGAATATAGCAAAGGACCTATTTCATAAGAGTGAGATGAGGGTCCTTCGGAGCATGCATAATAAATAGGCATATCTGTTGAACAACATAACTAATATCCGGTCATATGATGTGTTGTGGAAGTGCTGGTTTTGAAGCACAAAAGCCAGGCCTAGTGAGAAAGGTTGTGAACCGAAGGAACCAGGTGTGAGGTGCTTGTTTCAGCCCGTATAATGACTTGTTCAACTTGCAAGCACTATTTGGTTGTGATGGATCCACAAAATTGAAGGGTTGTGAGCAATATACTATCTCCAAGAGATCACCATGAAGGAATGCATTCTTGTCATCTAATTGATGGATAGGCCATGAAGATGAGACAACAATGCTTAAAACAACATGCACCATTGCGGGCAAAGGTTGGCCACACCAATTCTACCTAATTGTGATCATGTCGTCTACTCTGGTGAGGGTTGGAACAGGAACTTGCTTGCTTCCACATCTTGCATCCATTGTAAAAATACTAGGTCTTCAATTTTGTGCTAGCAAGGACTAGATTATTCATCGGTTGTTGATTTATTAGCATTATTACATTAAAGAATGTAACAATGTTTTTTGGTCAATGTTATATTGTAAGGCAACAATTTTTCTTATATTAGGTGCAATAGTGTTGTACATGCACTTGCATTTTGGCTGCAACAAGCGCAATGCCAATGCAAATTCCTTGTAACCATGGAAAAACAAAGGAAGAGTAATGTGTAGTAAGATGTTTAGGAACCTCTTACACAGGTTCCCAACTCCAGGGTCATCAACAGTGGCACCGGTGCTGCAATCCATTTTGTAGGTCTTTGTCAGAGCTCAGCTAATTTTCTGTGGCTAGATAAGACCTTGCTACAAAATGAAGAAATTGCAACCTTATGTTGCTAAAAAATAGCAAGAAAAAACACCCACACCACCCACCAGAGCGACAAAAATAGCTAATGTTCTGTGGCTACATATTGAAACACCATGGCTACCCGCTAAGAAAGCCCAAACGACCAACATGTGAAAGATTGCAGAGGACAAATCAAGACAACACCTCCAAAAAGATTACTAGATTAAAGATGCCGGCATCGATTCGTTCAAGAACGGACTGAGTTTTTATTCAGCAAAGCCAGAGGGGTGAGTGACTACGACAATGCCCTCCGCATTGGCATGTGTCTATGACTAAACGTTTGTCATCCTCACTCCATCTTTGACTACAAGTTCATGAAAAAAATTGTAGAGTCTATATGTTGACAACCTAATACCTACCTCGACGTGACCGGTGAAGCGCCGACAAGGAGTCCCGCCTCCGCATCCGCCACCAGCCAGTTGCCCGTCCCGCTGCTCGCAGGTACGGCGCCACGAGCTGGGCCCTCCTCTTGATGTGACGGGCAACACTCCGCCCCTGGCCTTGCGCCCTGGGGAGCGGCGGCGACGGCTCTCTGATGGACGCCGGTGACGAGCTTGCCGGGAGCCCGTGATGCCTCCATCTCCATCTGTATCGACTCACCAACACAGACAGGGGGAATGAAGCATAGAGGGGAAGGAAGAGGCAGCAGAATGGGTGAGTCAGGCTTCACCCGAGAGAATGACGGGCTCACAATTATTACATAGCCATCGCGTCCGTTGCTTGCGGATCAGACGACTCACGGCGCCGACTTATGCAAATACAAGATTTAAGTCGCTTTACAACGAGTAAATCTGAAAGAAATATACTCCTAATAGGCAATTAAAGGCACGATTATTAAGGATTAGTACGCTTTTTTCTCTATTTTAAAACCGAACCAATCTTTATCCAAATAGTACATATTTATCCAATATTCAAAATGAACATGTGGTAGCAAAACGGAATCGTCTTACCAAACCCTATGCATATGGGGTTCTCCAATCATTAATCTGAGTTGTCATAAAAAAGTCAATTTTTGCCCTCTATTAATGGCGCCCAGTCAAAATAGATATGTTCAAAATTTTCTCGGGTGTTACAATAAACATCCTTGATAATCCTTGCAAACAAATAACTTGTCAATTGATTACACTTTCCATCAAATACACAAGGCCACCGGATGCGTGCATACCCTGTTTTTCAATTGAAACGGAAGATGATTTTCCTTTCATGTGGCGAGGCACTCTCGTCAAATGTCACCTCCCTTAAAGCCTCTGAGTAACCGAGCAGTAGGATCCTCTGATTTCTGAATGACTTGTGGATTCTCCAAGAAGATGCACAGAGCGACTTCGCTGTTGTTTCCACCTCTGTTTTGTTGAAAATAAACCAATATCCTCAAAGCATGTATTTCAACACAGTAGTTTAGGTGCGACATGCACAACAGCATTTCTTATGATCCCTGACAAAGAACACACACGGATTTACGAATAATATGTTTGATTTTTGCACACAAGGCCCAGAATCACCGACAGCATGCATATACATACACACCGGAGGGCAGTTACCAGTGTTACTCTTACAACAACATGCATGCAGTTGGATACAAGAATAATTAACATGTCTGTCGGCCCGGTTATTACATATGAAAGACAAAGCACACGATGTGATACCAACACAGATTGATGGACCAATTCACGAGACAGGAATACATGAAGTTGAACGGAGCGATGCTCCTGAACGAGGAATGTTGATGCTGTCGTGCAGGAGCAAAGCAAAGGCTGACCTATTTGTGCATCGCCAAGGAAGGAGGCGCTGTCCGTGCTGGGGCACGGGCAGATGAAGGTTGCGAGCTCTTCCCTGCTTCAGAAATGGACTCTGTCGCATCCACCGTTGCCTCAGACTTTTCTGCACTTATAGGCTTGTTCTTATTTGCAGCAGAGGGTGATTGGGGTGGCTGTTGACTTCCTCCCGCAAGGTATCTTCCTTCGCCAACTTATATAGGTTAAGTGAAATCTCCTTGATGTTCGGAAGGTGCTTGATACCATTGATTCCTGTTGCCAAATAGAAGGCGTCAATGAAAATCTTTTCCATGTTTGGGGAGGCGTACTCCTCAAATGTCACTTCCGCGTGTGATAGGTGTAGGATCCTCAGCTTTGGGAATGCATCCCTGTGGAACACTAGTTTCTCTGCAGTGTATGCTTTTCGGTAAAGTCGAAGCTGCATTAGGCTGGGCAGTTTTGCCAAGGCCTCCAATTCCTTGAGCTCACAATACTTCAAGTCAACCTTCACCAAGTTCACACATTTACCAACCCAAGCAGGTATCTCCTTAAGGCAACCCTTCAATTTGAGCCGCTCAAGAGATGGGAGAGGGGATGTAAAAGAAACTAACATATCGAGCGCCCCAGCCTCATCATACAGCCTCTCCTTGGTACTCACGCTGAGGGAACGGAGGTAGGACAGCTTCTGTGCAGCGTCACGGAATGCCTTGCACTTTTTCTTTGAGGCCCCTCTGCCTCTCACAACTAATTTCCTCATCTGAGTTAGTCCCCTAGCTCTTTAATTGCTTGTCTGCTTGTTCTCTTGATATCCACTTTCTCAAGTATTTGTAGCTGTTTTAATCTTCCCACTCCCTTGGGCAACTTAATGCCAGATGAATCAGACCAACAGCTAGATAAGCCCCTGTGAAGGTCAGCATTTGCTTCATTACGAGCATACTGGCCATCGAGATTCATTAAAACCAAGGCATCACAAAACCAGCTTCCATAGTCACCTTTTCTAAAATGGTCACATTGTGTTGCACAGCTGCATCGCAGGTTACGAAGATTATGAAGTTTTGTTATTTGTTTCGGTAGGGTTGGAACAGTTGATTTCCTTATGTCTAGAGTCAGCAAGCTTTGTAGGTTTCCTGTGGACCTGGGAAGTGCATGAATATGTGAAGAATACCAACATAGAAAATGCAAGTACTTCAAATGTAGCAGCAATCCAATGTTTCTTATGTCTTGTTGCTCTGCACGGAATCCAGCTTCTTTAAGATCCAGAACCCTTAACATCTTGAATTTGGAAGAACAAAGTGACAGTATTGGTTCCAGAGGTCTACTGAACATGGTAAAGGATCGAACACGGCTGAAATCCATGTCACTGTCCAATTTCCTACTAGCGAAGCATGATATATGCCGGATGCTTTCTTCTGATGCAGTGATGGCATTTGTATGCTCTTCAACTAAGAAAACATGGTTCTCCTGGCTAGAGATTGACACTGCAATATCATGCACAATATCATGAACTCTGCAAGCCTTCACGTTTCCACAAACATCCAGCTTGGATGGTTGGATCATGCTTCGACTGATGAGTTCGTAGAAATAACTCTCAGCAATGTCTTCAAGTGTTCTCCTGCTACCAGCATGTGTCACAAACCCTTCAGCTACCCACCTATTCACCAGGTGCTTCCGCTCAATCTCAAAATCTTCTGGAAAGAGGCTGAGATGCAAAAGCAAGGCTTGAGATGACAAGGCAAATGGTAGTAACTAAGATGAACCACTTGCCTTAGTGCTTCAAGGCTAGGATTGGTTGCAAGCTCTGAAGGGAGTTGATTGTACAGATTCTCCCACTCCTTTGTATCCTTCTTAGCTAGTAGACCTCCTATCGTCACTATGGCCAGCGGCAGGCCCCCACATTTGTTAAGTATCTTCTCAACAATTTCTTTCGTGTTATCATCTTTCTCTAAGTCATCTGGGCTTTTATTTGTCTTTTTCAGAAACAAGCTTCTAGCATCTTTCTTCTCTAGGATATCAGGTTGGTATATGTGAGAGCGGGAACTACAATGCTCAGCTAGTTTATGATTTCGTGTAGTCACTACTACACAACTGCCATTCTTGCTGCTGTCTGGAAAACTAAGATATATGCAATTCCAAGCTTCAATTGTCCAAACATCATCTAGAACAACAAGGTACCTTTTCTCCATGAGACATCTGCGCAAGTGATCAGTGAGATGGTGTACTTCCAGCACCTGGCCTTGATTTTCTTCTAAGAATTTGTTCAATGAATGAGCCCCAAAGAGTTGCTTAATCATCTCTTTAAGAAGCTCTTTTAGGTCAAATGATTGTGACACTGCGATCCAAGCACGCGTGTCAAACATGTCACCAAGATCCTTGCTATCATACACCTTCTTGGTAAGAGTTGTCTTGCCAAGGCCACCCATACCAACAACAGATACCACTCTTGGACCAGATTTACTTGTTTCGAGATCCATGAGCACCTTAGTTTTGGTTATTAAGTCCGTTAGTTTCTCCTTTTGCCTGTCCAAACCAACTAGCTGGGTTTCCTCAACATATAGGGCTGTGAGATTTCTAGTGAGCCCCATGTCAATTCTCACATCTGAGGTGGATGGTGTGAGCTAGATTGCATTGTACCTCAAGTTCCTTTGGCTCACCTCCTGGACTCTTAATTTGAGAGTGCGTATCTGGACAGCAATCCGATGACGTGCTCTCAAGCTGAGAAGTTGCAGCACAAGGCTCTTGTGCTTGATGAAAACCATGAACTCTTCAAGGAGGTCTTCAATGTCATAGGCCAAGTCACGGATCAGCTCCAAATATGCCTTGAGCACCCCATTATTGTTCTCGCGCGCCCCGTCAGCAGCCCTGAGGAACGCCTGCATCATCTTTAGCTCATCGCTGATGAACCTGACAATGGGCAAGTTTAAATTTATTCACCAAATTTTTTCATCGGTCACATCAAAAGGAATATTACATGCATGAATTATTAAACGTGTGTTAATTATAAAACTCATTCCATAACCCCTGGGTAAATTTGCGAGATGAATCTAATGAGCCTAATTAGACCATGATTTGCAACAATGATGCTACAATAATCCTCCACTAATTATGAATTAATTACCCTCATTAGATTGGTCTCGCGATTTTCATGTGAGATCTGTAATTGGTTTTATTATTAGTCTAAGTTTAGTACTCCTAAATTGTAAAATCTTTTGCTTAATTTTTTCACCGGATTTAAACACGTCCAACACGACGAATAAATATGCTTCCCAATTCCCATGCATTTTTAATATACTTGCTTTTGTTCTAATATATATCCGACCAGATATAAGGTCCATACGTTCTCAGGGTTCTGCAAAATAAAAAACAATGTCCTGCCACATAGGTACATGTAAACCGCGAGTTCACTAATACGCTGTGAAGCTGCGTGATGGTGTATCTGCAACGCCATTGGCAGACTTTACAATAATTTGGATTAAAAGACAACAACAGATAATTCAATCTAGTATAAAATTGCTTTATCAAAACCAACGCAGTTGTGTAAATTTTTTGCTAAAATGCGTAAACCTACCATTTTTCATATCTCGTTTAATTTAAACACAAAAATAATAGTATATTTACTTTAGTTACTCCTTCATACACTACTGCAAGGATCATTATCCTCATCGGCCCACACGAATCGGTCCAAAATGTTCCGCTCCATTTAAGTCATTCGAAGCGGTGGAAAAGATACCGCTTATAATAGTCGTTCTAACCGACTCAATTCGTGCCGCTTCAAATAACTAGTTATTCTAACCAGCTCAATTCGTGTCTCTTCCAATAATTAGTTATTCTAACAGACTCAATTCGTGCCGCTTCCAATAACTAGTTATTCTAATCGGCTCAATTCGTGCCGCTTCCAATAAGTCAGCACAAATTGTTCCTCTTCAAAAATTCATAACTTTTGCATACAGTCTCGAATGGAGAGAAGTTTTGTATGAAATTTGTACGTTTCGAGGAGATCTACAACTTTGTAGTTGGAAGTATTTTTGATTTGAAATCGTTTAGATGTCCAAAATAGGTTCCGTCCTCGTTCCCGCTCTTGTAATTTAAATTTCATAATGTATTCTGAATTATATAACTTTTGCATATGGTCTCAGATGGAGAGAAATTTTATACAAAATTTGTAAGCTTTGACTAGATCTACAACTCTGTAGTTGAAAGTTTTTCGATTTAAAGTCGTTTAGGTGCCCAAAACAGTTCTCGTCCTCATTCCCGCTCTTGTAACTTTAATTTCAGATTGTATTCTGAATTTTATAACTTTTGTATATGGTCTCAGATGCAGAGAAGCTTTATAGGAAATATGTAAGTTTGGATGTGATCTACAATTTTGTAGTTGAAATTTTTTAGATTTAAAGTCATTTACATGCCCAAAACAGTTCCCGTCCTTCTTCCTGTTCTTGTAACTTGAATTTCGGATTCTTAATTTTGTAACTTTTACATTTGATCTCAGATGAAGAGAAGTTTTCACTACTACACAAACCCTCATCACAACCGGTTCCAAACCCCTACCACAACCGGTTTTGGGGGGCGGATGAGATAAAGCGGTTGTGATAGTCCCCCCTATCACAACCAGTTTTCAAAAACCGGCTGTGATGAACCCCCATCACAACCGGTTTTGAAAACCGACTGTGATAGGGGGGTGATCACAACCGGTTTTTGTCTACAACCGGCTGTGATGGGGGGATATCACAGCCGGTTCTAGGCTATGGCCGGCTGTGATAGGGGGCCTATCACAGCCGGCCATAGCCTAGAACCGGCTGTGATCTTTTTTTTTTAATTTTTTCATATGTCAAATATATTTCGCATATATATCAAATATTCCACAAATATCAATCACATATTCAGAACCCACATATAAAGCACGATGCATTCAAATATAACATTTCAACGAAACCATCTAAACGTTATTACATTAAGTTCATACACATCAAGTTCAATAGATGCATATCAAGTTCCGCTACGCTACGAGTGCATGTCAAATATATTACAAGTTCCATCTAGTCTCACGGCTTCATAATGTGGTATTCTCCATCTTCGGATATAACATGTTCGAGAATGAACCCGGCAAGCTGTTCTGAAAGTGCAATTATCTCGGTCGCAATCATCTCGGACGCACCAACCTCGGCTTCCTGCAACATGAGTGAGAGCGAAGCAAGCACATGAGTAGTGAAGCAAGAACATGAGTTAGTGAATCAAAAATGCATTAACATATATGGCTAAAACTATTGAGAAAGTAAAAGACGATACGAACCCTAGTTAGGTTCACATAAAGCGGTAAACTCCCACAAACCTGTCTCTCTAGAGCGCTTAAGTCATCACCAATTGAGGACCCAGTGTGTCCGAGGACCGGTGGATGGTCGCTTCCTGGTGTGATGAGTGATTGACAACGTGGTGTGGATTAACGTTTCCCTTGGCTCAAGTATTGCAGGTGTAGAATGCGGCTTGGTTGCATTGGTGCAGGTGAAGAACAGGCGCGAAAGGTCTTAGCCATGGCGGCCTCCGAGGAGTGGAGAGACAAGTAGGCTTGATTCGAGGGACCCGATGGCCGGTGGATCAAGTGCGGTTCACATGCTGGCAAGAACGAGCAAGGGGACGTAGTTCCGGTGCGAGGTAGCGGCTCACAACTGAAGCTCGTACGCGGACGAGAAGCCGGCGCAAGGTGGCGGCTAACAACCGAAGTTTGCGCGCGGGGTTTGGTGATTTGGCCACAAAATCATCGGTGGACGGTTTCCCTTGGTTTGGGCCTCAAAACCAAGGCCGAGGACTCGACGAGGCGAGTTTTGGGCTGCTGGGCCAGTGGTGGCTGTCAGGGGCGGTTAAACCGCCCCCCAGGGGCGGTTTAACCGCCTCCCCCTGGGCCGGCCCAAAATCGGCGTCGAGGAGCTTCGATCCGGAGGACACGCGGCGTGACTGCAAGGCTTGCGTCGGAGGGAAGCTAGCTTGCAGTGGAAGGTGCCCGAGCCAGAAAATATCTGAGATCAAAATGTCAAATTTGCCCCTGAGGGGTATGTATCAGTTAGGGGTAGTTTAGTCTTTAGAGCACCACCACTTGGACTACTAATAGGCCCCTTCAGGGCTGGTGGCTGCCATCTCTCTAGTTATCTCTTTAGGTTTTACTTTGAACTTGTTTTCCCCTTCATCCCCTCCACCTAGAACTACTTCGAATCATTCCTAGTTTGTATAGGTGAATTCATGGTTATGTGATGGAGTTTGTGCTGCTCATCTTTGTGCCATGATTTGATTTCCCGAGCTCCCTTTCCTTTTTCTATTTTCGTGGGTATTTTCGGAGCTATTTTTGGGGGATTTTCGTTCTTCTTGTTCTAGGGCGTTTTCTCTCGGATTTCTTTGGGGGATTCACGTATGAGTGCCTTGTGCCTCTTTTGCTGGTGATCCTTTGCCCCCAAACGCCGAGAATCGCTCTGGATTTGAGATTTTCGGGATGAACTCGAGGTCATGGTGTTCTTCGCGAGATCTGCGATTCCGGGAGTTGTACTGAGTTAGAGGCCGAGATCTTTTGGGAAAACACTCCACTGGAGGTCTAGATCATCTGACCGAAATCTCGCCTTAAGAGCTCAAGCGGTTTGGGAGATCCACTTTTGTTTTGACTTTTTCCCGAGCCACCCAGGCCCGGGCGGTTTAACCGCCCCCCCTGGCCGGTTTAACCGCCCCCCTCTGGGTGTGTTAGATCGAGCCGCGTTTCGGGTCGTTTTGGTGTTCGTTTCGATTGGTTCGAGTTCCGCTGCTCGTTTCTTGTTCCTAGGGTCAGTAGCTTGACAGTGGCTACGTGATCTTGGCAAGATTGCTCTCGGAGGTTTCGGAGTTGTTTTGGGAGAATAGCCGGATCGATTAGAAAGAATTTTTATCGGCTCCCATTCACTCCCCCCTCTCTGGTCGCCGTTTCGGTCCTTCAATTAGTATCAGAGCCGGTTACGGGTCTTTGCGACTCTAACCAGTCTAAGATCCAAAGATGGCGTACCAAGATCGGGGTTCCGGGCCTCCGCACTTCGATGGGAAGAACTACCCGAACTGGGTTGCGCGTATGGGTGCTTTCTTGCGAGGCAAAGGAAAGTTGCTGTGGGATGTGACGAAAGATGAAAACTATGTCAATCCCACCAACTTAGATGCCCAGGATGCAAAGGATAGATTTGAGGCGAATGCCCGAGCTGTTGACTACTTGTTCCGTGCTTTGTCTGCCGAGGAGTTTGAGCGTGTTTTGGGCGAGGACCTAGCTAGCCAGATCTAGCAGAAGCTCAAGGTAGCCCACGGTGGTGATAGCCATGTCAAGGCTAGGCTTTTCTCGATGTACAGGAGAGAGTATGAGAATTTCGCTCATTTGCCTGGAGAGTCGGTTGATGCTTTGTTTCAGCGTTTCACGTCTATTGTCAACAACATGAAAGCCAACATTACCGTGCTCCCATACTCGGATCATGACCGAGCTATCAAGCTCCTGCAAGCACTTGATAGATCCGTGTGGGGTGCCAAGGTTGAGGCGATCATGGAGTCGGCAAACTATGAGACTCTTTCTGTTGATGAGCTTTTCTCGAAGTTGAAGTCTTCCGAGGTGGACAGACAGTTGCTTGCCAAGGCTAAGAGTCCGACTGATCCCCATAGTCTGGCTCTAGTCGGTGGCTCTGGATATGGACATGCTAACACTCCTAGACACTTTGCTTTGTCTTCTCTTGTGTCCCTTCCAGATGAAGAATATGAGGTGCTAAGCGAGGAGGATCTCGCGTTGCTCACGAGGAGGTTCGAGCGGATGTACCAGAACCGCAAGGGTTCGAGGCGTGCCCGGAGTACGTGCTACAGATGCGGGAAGATGGGCCACTTCATCGCCGAGTGCCCCGAGGAGATCAAGAACGACTACAACCGCAAGCACCGCCCGCGAGACGACCACAAGCACCGTCCCAAGGACGAGTACCGCTCCAAGCAGAAGAACAAGGACGAGAGAAGAACCAAGAACAAGCACGGTGGACACAAGAAGCACAGATCTCGAGCGATGGTGGCAGATGCGAGCGACATCGACACAAGCTCCACCAACACCTCGTCAAGCTCAAGCAGTGAAGATGAAGGCCGCGGCCACCGCAAGGAGAAGAAGAGCTTGAACCGCAACTTCAACGGCATCTCCTTCGCCGCCGTCGACTACTGCACCATGGCGCACGACTCCGTGAAGAGCAAGGACGACTCCGACTCCGACTCCGAGGATGAGGTATTGACAGATCCCACCTCTTTGCGTCAGGAGATTGCTAGGTTAGAGCAGTTGGTCGATAACCGCGATGATGTGCTTAGGAAGACCAACAAGGAGAAGAGAGAGTTTAGGTCTTTGCTAGGAGAGTCCAAGGATAGAGTGGCTGAGCTTGAGACCTTGCTTTCTGAGACTGGAAAGAAGGCTATGGAGTTTGAGTCTTTGCTTTGCGAGTCTAGGGAGAGAGCAGCTAAGCTAGAGTCTGAGATTGCTGTTTTGAAAGATGCTCCTCTTGTGTCTGATGAGGTTGAATGCTCGTTCTGTGATGTGCATATTGCTGATCTTGTTGTGCTTAAGGAGAAACACATGACTTGCTTGGATGAACTAGAGGGTGCTAGGGTTGAGCTTGCTGAGTTGAAGTCTAGGTCATCTTTGCTAGGTGCTTGTACTTCTTGTCCTGCTTTGCATGCTCAGTTGCTTGAATCACGCACCATGATTAGTTCACTTGAAGCACAACTTAAATCTCCTATTGCAAATTCCTGTTCTGCTTGTGATGTTGTTGCATTGAAGAATGTTGAGCTAGAACAGTGTGTGAATCGATTGCAAGATGAGAATGATGAGCTGAGACAGTGTTTGGGTTGGTTGTCTGGTCGTGAGCCTCAGCTCAAGATGCTGATTGCTAGTTTTAAGAGAGCTGATGGTTGTGGTCTTGGTTCTGAGAAGGTTGGTGAGAGTAGTGGTGAGAGAGAGAGAGATCCAGAGAGCTCCACCGCAAACATTCCCACAAACCCACCAAAAGCCATTCTCAAGAACACCTTCACACCCAAACCAAACCACCTGTTAAACAAGCTTGACACCACTCCAGATCCTCCCAAGTTTCCACCTAAGTCAGAGAACTTTCAGAGGAGAGTGACCTTTGTGAGGAGTGGGGTTTACCAGCCGAGAGAGAGGGCACAGTCGAGAGAAACCCCAAAGCCAAAACCAGTCCGCTTCCATTGTGAGCATTGTGGAAGGGATGGACACCTTGAGGAGTTTTGTTGGAGGAAGAAGAGGGAGGTGAGAAGAGAGAAGGAGGTGGGGAACAGGGATAGGTACTACTCTTCTCGTAGTGTGCCTGTGTCTCGTTCACCCTGGCCGAGAGGCGACGCCTTTGTGCGCACAGTTCCTGTGGTTGCTAGTCGTGGTGTTTCAGCTGTTCGTGAGTTTGCTAGGCGGCCTCCGTTTCGCGGTCAGTTTGGTTCAGGGAGGTTCGACCGTAGCTTTGAGGCTAGGAGAGAGTCTAGGCCACGTTTTCCCCCGCGTGGTGCTAGAGGTCCGATGGTGAGAGACGAGAGGGTTTCACGTGGTAGAGTTGATTTTGCTAACCCCTCTTTTGAGCAGATGGCCCGACACTGGTTTGACTCGTTTTGTGCTAACCCCAGTGTCGAGTCATTCGCTCATTCTCGTTCTCGTTTTTGATTGTGCAGGTGGGAGGCTTGGAGAACTTTTGGTTGATGGATTCTGGCTGCTCGAGACATATGACAGGTAATGGTAAGTGGTTCTCCAGTCTCACTCCGGTGGTGTCCAGGCAGTACATCACTTTCGGGGATAAGGGTAGAGGTAGAGTGTTGTCCGAGGGTGCTATTCAGGTGAGCGACACTTTTATGTTGAAGCGGGTTGCACTTGTCAAGAATCTTGGTTTCACTTTGCTCTCAGTTTCTCAGCTTCTTGATGAGGGTTATGAGGTTCGCTTTAAGCGTGGTGATTCGAAAATTCTTGATTCTCGAGGTGACCTTGTGTGTATGATCATTCCTGAGGGACAGATTTTTCGTGCTGATTTTTCTCGATCTTTTGGTCCTTCACGGTGTTTGATCGCTGGTACTTCTTCTGAGCTTTGGAAGTGGCATAGGAGATTGGGTCATGTGAGCTTTGATCTACTCACACGCTTGAGTGCTCTTGACCTTATCCGAGGATTGCCCAAGCTCAAGTTCGAGAAAGATTTGGTTTGTGCACCTTGTAGGCATGGTAAGATGGTTGCTGCTTCCCACCCACCTTTGACAGATGTTATGACTGAGCGTCCAGGGGAGCTTTTACACATGGATTTGGTTGGCCCCGCTCGAGTTCATTCAGTTGGTGGGAAGTGGTATGTTCTTGTGGTTGTTGATGACTTTTCTCGGTATGCTTGGGTGTTCTTTCTGGCGTCGAAGGATGAGGACGGAGAACCAGTGGACCAGAAGGAGTACCGGAGCATGATCGGCTCCCTTCTCTACTTGACGGTGATGAGGCCGGACATACAGTTCAGCGTGTGTCTGTGTGCTCGTTTTCAGGCTTCACCGAGGACTTCACATCGTCAGGCCGTCAAGAGGATTTTCAGGTATCTCAAGTTTACTCCTGAGCTGGGTCTTTGGTATTCTGCCGATTCCACTCTTGCACTTCATGGTTTTTCTGATGCAGATTTTGCTGGATGTCGTGTTGATCGCAAGTCTACTTTTGGTCAGTGTCAGTTTCTTGGATCGTCTCTTGTGTCTTGGTCTTCTCGCAAGCAGTCTAGCGTAGCCCAATCCACCACTGAAGCCGAGTATGTTGCTACTGCTAGCTGTTGTTCTCAGTTGCTTTGGATCACATACACCTTGAGAGATTTTGGCTTAGACATGTCCCATGTTCCACTTCTTTGTGATAGCACCAGTGCCATAAGCGTAGCCAAAAATCCCGTGCTCCATTCCAAAACCAAACACATAGAAGTGAGGTACCACTTTCTGAGAGATCATGTGGAGAAAGGAGATATTGAGCTTGCCCATGTTTCTACCCAAAACCAGCTTGCAGACATTTTCACTAAGCCACTTGACCAAGTTACCTTCACCCGCTTGCGAGGAGAACTTGGTGTGTGTGCAGTTTACTGAGCTGAGTTTTGGAGGCTTCTCTTGTAGCATATGTATATTTGTGTACCATCTTTGTATCTTGATGTATATTTTTTTGCTTTTGTATCTTGATTTTATCTTTTGTATCATATCTTAGGATGAGCTTCTCCTATATGCAGTGATTGGTACAACTTGCTACATTTTAGAGTTTAGACAGGCTGGCTAGGGATTGATTGTATGGATGGCTATGCTCTTGATGGTTTTGATATATATTCTTTTGAGATAGTCTCTTTTCGAAATTAAAATGATGAACTGAACTTAAATTTCTTCACCCATGAGTAAATGCCTTTGCATGTCTTGTTTGAGCCGAAATGGCTATATCTGGCTTAAGATCATGTTAGGGTGTGATATTCTTTTCAATTGGGTCAAAGACCTTTGTCATTATAAATGTTTAGCCCATGCTTTATCTTGTGGAGGAGCATAAGCTTCTTTCTGTCGCAAAGACATTTCATGTACCATGCTTAACTTGAAAAACTTGAAAAATGAGATGTCTATGCATGAAAGAAGAAAGTTGAGAAAAAGATATATTTGCAGAAAATTATGCTCATGTCTCTATGCTTTCACCATTGCACACACTTGCACACATGGGTGCTAAGCGGTTGCATGTTGTTTGTCGGAGAAGTCTCCCATGAGAAGTGAACACATGGCTCCGTGCTTTGACATGACATGAGGTAGAACTTGGGCGTTTATGATGATCTTTTGTCAAGAATGCTTGTCCTTTCATGATTTTGGTGAGATGAAGTTTATTTTTGCTTAAACAATCCATTGTTAGGACTTTGCTCATGCAGTGACATTTTTGATAAAAATCCACAATTTGCTCATGGCTTTGTCAATTGGATATATGTCTTCACCTTCTTGATGGCAATGCCCGTGTGACATGATGAACTAGCTTGTATGCCTCTTCTCTAACTTGTAGCATTTTGTATTGCTCATTGTATATTTGAGAAGCTTGTAGTTGCATTTTGTACATTTTTACCTTGATGTGTGCAGTGTCAACAAGGGGGAGAATTTCTGGAGCATTTGGCAAGGGGGAGTTGCTGCTGAATTTAGAAGAAAAATTTTGCTCTAAAATTTGTCGAAATTGTGTGAGAGGTTGAAAGTTTTGCCCAAATGAGGTTTTCTGGAAATTTGCGAAGTTTCTGAGAGTTTGATCATTGAAATATCTTGCTGGGCATATGTGGAAGGTTTTCAAGTTGAAACGGCATCGTTGCGAGTTGGTTTGTGCATTTTTGGCATTTTTGGCCTTGGTCATCTGCCAGGGGCGGTTTAACCGCCCCCCCTGGGCGGTTTAACCGCCCCTGTGCTGAGTGCACATGAGTTGTAAAGTTTTGAGCCATTTTCAAGTGTTTTTCGCATGCACAAGTTCACTTGTTCAGGGGGAGTTGCATCTTTGCAAGGGGAGTGCTTTGAGAGTCCTGAAAAGTGAGTTGGAGGATTTGAAGTTTGTGATTCGTGCTTTGTGCTTTTGCTCTTTTGCCGATGGTGTTGAGCCCTTTCGCTTCTTCTTGAAGGGTCGGCGTTTCTGGAGCTTTCTCTTGCAGAGTGACTTTGTTCTCGGCTTGTTCTTGCTTTTAGTCACTTGCTTGAGTCTTGTTTTCAATTTTCTTTTATATTTTCTTCATATCAATTGGTTACTATGTGTGTGTTGTCAATGCACTCATCAAGGGGGAGATTGAGGACCCAGTGTGTCCGAGGACCGGTGGATGGTCGCTTCCTGGTGTGATGAGTGATTGACAACGTGGTGTGGATTAACGTTTCCCTTGGCTCAAGTATTGCAGGTGTAGAATGCGGCTTGGTTGCATTGGTGCAGGTGAAGGCGCGAAAGGTCTTAGCCATGGCGGCCTCCGAGGAGCGGAGAGACAAGTAGGCTTGATTCGAGGGACCCGATGGCCGGTGGATCAAGTGCGGTTCACATGCTGGCAAGAACGAGCAAGGGGACGTAGTTCCGGTGCGAGGTAGCGGCTCACAACCGAAGCTCGTACGCGGACGAGAAGCCGGCGCAAGGTGGCAGCTAACAACCGAAGTTTGCGCGCGGGGTTTGGTGATTTGGCCACAAAATCATCGGTGGACGGTTTCCCTTGGTTTGGGCCTCAAAACCAAGGCCGAGGACTCGACGAGGCGAGTTTTGGGCTGCTGGGCCAGTGGTGGCTGTCAGGGGCGGTTAAACCGCCCCCCAGGGGCGGTTTAACCGCCTCCCCCTGGGCCGGCCCAAAATCGGCGTCGAGGAGCTTCGATCCGGAGGACACGCGGCGTGACTGCAAGGCTTGCGTCGGAGGGAAGCTAGCTTGCAGTGGAAGGTGCCCGAGCCAGAAAATATCTGAGATCAAAATGTCAAATTTGCCCCTGAGGGGTATGTATCACTTAGGGGTAGTTTAGTCTTTAGAGCACCACCACTTGGACTACTAATAGGCCCCTTCAGGGCTGGTGGCTGCCATCTCTCTAGTTATCTCTTTAGGTTTTACTTTGAACTTGTTTTCCCCTTCATCCCCTCCACCTAGAACTACTTCGAATCATTCCTAGTTTGTATAGGTGAATTCATGGTTATGTGATGGAGTTTGTGCTGCTCATCTTTGTGCCATGATTTGATTTCCCGAGCTCCCTTTCCTTTTTCTATTTTCGTGGGTATTTTCGGAGCTATTTTTGGGGGATTTTCGTTCTTCTTGTTCTAGGGCGTTTTCTCTCGGATTTCTTTGGGGGATTCACGTATGAGTGCCTTGTGTCTCTTTTGCTGGTGATCCTTTGCCCCCAAACGCCGAGAATCGCTCTGGATTTGAGATTTTCGGGATGAACTCGAGGTCATGGTGTTCTTCGCGAGATCTGCGATTCCGGGAGTTGTACTGAGTTAGAGGCCGAGATCTTTTGGGAAAACACTCCACTGGAGGTCTAGATCATCTGACCAAAATCTCGCCTCAAGAGCTCAAGCGGTTTGGGAGATCCACTTTTGTTTTGACTTTTTCCCGAGCCACCCAGGCCCGGGCGGTTTAACCGCCCCCCCTGGCCGGTTTAACCGCCCCCCTCTGGGTGTGTTAGATCGAGCCGTGTTTCGGGTCGTTTTGGTGTTCGTTTCGATTGGTTCGAGTTCCGCTGCTCGTTTCTTGTTCCTAGGGTCAGTAGCTTGACAGTGGCTACGTGATCTTGGCAAGATTGCTCTCGGAGGTTTCGGAGTTGTTTTGGGAGAATAGCCGGATCGATTAGAAAGAATTTTTATCGGCTCCCATTCACTCCCCCCTCTCTGGTCGCCATTTCGGTCCTTCACCAGTGTAGCAGTGGATGTAGTGCATGACATAGTACCCGCAGTGATTGTTTCCCATCGGCTGCTTTTTAATCCACTTTGTAGATGATACAATGAATTTATCTGTGACGAAGGGTCTATGCAACCCATTGTTTTCCTTTTTCTTGCAATACATTTTGAAAGCCCTACAGGACATTTCCGAGTGAATGTGATTAGGCAGATGCAATCAATTTTGATCCAAAAGAGTGATTTGTCTATACTTACTTGTTTAATACTTGAATGAGTGGATCGATCATACGAAGAGGCCTATCTTTTGAGTCATAAACCTTGAGGGAACTTTGAAGAATGCAAATATCCAAGAGAACATAATGGTTGCTGTAAACCAAAGGGTGGAACATGATCATTTTTGCCGCGTAACTAACAACGGTTAGATAAAGGAGAGATGAAATGTAACTAGGAACACACTTACAGGAAGTTGTACGGTAGAATTATGCTTTCCTTCATTTTAAGAAGGCAAAAAGCATTGTACAAATAATGCATGGTATCAACATTTGCAAAATTCTTCTCATTTACTGCAACAGGGTCCAAGAAGGCTATGTCTTTAATCCCACGCTATTTTAACAAGTGGGACTCCATCCTAAAAAATATCTAGTTGTAAAATGCATTGTGTTGAGCAAGAGAAGTGAACAGAATGTACATGAGAAGAGAATACTTACAAGCACCACAGGAAGAGGATGTTGACGTCGAGAGCATCTTGCTGGTACAACTCAAATAGAGACTTGTATTCGAGGTACCTGTCGTGACGAGGACTGCCTTCAATTATTTGGCCAAAGAATTCCTTTGGGTACCTCACTCCAAAGTAAATGCCGGATTGACGTTTGTACCAATCATGCAAATTCCTCATCTTCATCGGTAGGCCAGCCAATTCTTCTGGGCAAACTAGGTCTTTTTCGTGCTCAAACGTCCAAGCTAATTTTGTTGGAGCAGTGACGAGGTAACCATCTTCATTCGCTATATTGTCCAAGTCTTCCTCAGTCATGCCACCTTCCTTGCAAAATTGAGCTTTAAGTGATTTCTCCTGATCAAGGTTATCTTGGTGCTTCAGCTTGCTAAATTCCAACATTGACTTCTTAGCAGTGATTCACTCAAAGTCTGTCTTTGGCGGTTTGTTATTCCCTGTTTGCTTAAGCAAGCACAACTTGTGAAAGTGCTCAACCGCCTGTTTGCCTAGCGTCGGCTCGTCCTTATCAGGGAGGAGGGATGCTATGCTTCCACTCACCGCTTTTTTCTTCTCTTTTAGCGGAGGCGGGCTTGAGTTGGATGCTCGCCGCTTCTGCGATGATCTGGTCCTCACCGGACTTTCAGTGAATGCACTTAGCAAGGACCTCGTAGCCGGCCTGGGAGGAGGAGTTGGTTCCCTTGGGGGGGGGGGTTTCTTTCCTTGGAGGTGGACTTGGTTCATTCCGAGGCGGACTCTGATCTATTTGAGGGCTAGGCTGACTTGGTACCCTCTCTGGTGGAAAAGTGTTCTCGTCTGACGACCCTTCCGAATCCGAATCAGTAAAGGATATGTAGCGCTTCCACCATGCCACAAAGCATCAAAGGTTATCCTTGAGCTTAACCCTGTCATCCTGCCCTGCAATTTCCAACTCAACTATGTCGTATTTCTTCTTGACAAGTGCGTCAAGTGTCACTCTTGCAAAACCGGTCGGCAGTTCTCGACAATGCAAAACCTCTTTCTCTCGGTAGGCTGAGCTAGACCTATGGCCACCTTGGTCTTGATAAACCCCGACATCACATATAACTTACAAGCCTTTGGTTCAGTGATCTCATCCACTGGGAATCTGTTATTGGGGTCTTCTACAGGGGGATGCGCGTTACTCCCGTAACTGCTTCGAGGCAGCACAACTGGGCTAGCGAGAATGTCGCAGCCATCTTGAGCTGCAACAAGAGGACGCTGGCTCTGGCTTTGCTCAAGCAACTCTCCACGAATCTCCTCGCGAATCGTCTCACGCAACTTTGCTTGAGAAGCATCCATTTCATCACGAACTTTCTGCATAAGATCTTCAACTACTGCTTCTCGCTGTGCTTTCGACCTTGATCGACTTCTGTACGAGTCAGAATATTCAGTGAAGCCAAGTTCCCACGGAACTAGCCGCATTCCTCGTACGCGGCCAGGATGATCTTTGGTTCCCAAGGCTCGGCTCAGCATGTCATTCTCCCTATCTGGAACAAAAGCACCTGAGGCAACCTCCTCACGTACTTCTTGGATCCGTTTCACCACATGTTTGGCACGTTCATCTTTGCTCACAAGCTTTCCATCAGGACCGTGACTACTCCCATGGGAGAGAGCAAATATCAAAGAACGCATCTCCCATCCTACGGTCTCGGGCATGACACCATTCTTTTCCATCTCTTGAAACTCTGCGTCCCATTGTGGTAACTTGCGCACGATCCCACGAGTTCCCAAGTTATGATGGAGGGGGTTACTCAGTGCATTTTCAGTGTTCCGCTGGCTCATTTCTTTGGCCTTAGTGATACTCTTGTATGCAAGAAAGTCAGCCCAGTAAGCCCTTTGACTTGGGTATTGATCCCAGTCTGGCTCGGTTCCCGCCTTGACATGCTTATATAGTACACACCTAAATTGCTTAAATCTCTCACCTATTGTCTTGAAGACCTTTTTCTTCGCTATTTCCCGCGTCGTGTCACTTGGGAAGCTGAAGCTCTCCAACAACTTCTCCCAATAGAACTCCTTGATCTGGTCCGGCACTGTGAAGTTCGGATCCTCCTTTCCGTTCCAGCTCTGATATTTTATCGGAACATTGTCCCTCACTATATTTTCGATGGCCGTTTTGTAAGGCCCCTGGACCGTAATAGGATCTACTGGCTCTCCGGATGCATCGACCGCGTTTATTACAGTTCGACCTTGAGGCATCTTGCTTCGGTCTCGCTTGCCCTTAGGTTTTTTTGATGTTTCGGTCACCTCTGACCTGTTTTCAACATGCTCCTACGTGCAGAGATCAAAACTAATGAGATCAATTTGTCACCAAACTAATTATAGCAAAGGTGTGTGCAAAAGAACTACCTCCTCAGCACCAAAGTCTAGGTTGAGGTACGCGGAAGGGCTTCCTTTGTAGTTAGCACCATCATCTCTGCCATCCTGGTGAGCACCAGCATTCTCCGCTTCATTCGCATCTAGTTTGCCAAAACGGGCTCTCAACCGTGTGAAATGACGCATTTTCCTTACATAAAGTGAATACAAACTAAGATTCTGATTTATAAACTATCCCCTGCATATATTAATGGTATCCCTACGGACCGTTTCAAGATTTGTAGCAAAACCCAAAAAAATTGAACAAGTCAAGCCTCTTCAATTTAACCATTTTAGGAGCTTAATTAAAACTAAAAACACTTAAGCAAATAATTTTTGACCAACATGAAAATAACACCTTTAAGTATGTAATTTCATCTAGGCATGTTGACTTTGAAAAAAACATCATTTACTTGTTCAAAATCGTGGTCAAAATCCAGTCAATCCCCTGTTTTTTGGAACTTCAGAATTTGGCTAAGTGTTGGTTGACAGCAGCAGTTAGCAATCTTTAGAATTTAATAACTTTCTATTTAGATCAACACCCAACCCAAACAACCTAATGGTTCGAATATTGGTAGTTTGGACTTTTGAAAAATCATGTACAACCTTAGGTTTTCAAATCAAACTTATTTTAAATTCAAGCCCAAAGTCAGCCAAATAACTCAAATTTCAGACTTAACCAAAACTACTCAAATCAAATTTGGCCTTTGGTTGACAGTTTGGATCCTAGCTCGTTTAGCAAAATTTGATCCCCTATATACCAGCTACAACTTTTATACATGGAGTTTGCAAAATTTATACACGAAATCTCGTTTCAGCTGCTTCGAGACATTTCATCGAACACCTTCAGTGCAGTAGGGGGGAGGGGGTGGATCGGAGCTCACCTGGGGTCTGGGCTGCGCGTTGGGCGGGAGCAGCGACTTGGTGGAGCGCGGGGGCGCCGAGGTCGGGGCTTGCGGGCGTCGGGGTGGAGCACACAACGGCCGTCGGGGTGGAGCACGGCGGGTGGCCTGACGGCGTCGAGGGAGAGCGTGACGGGCGACCTGGCCGTGTCGAGGGGGAGCATGGCGAGCGCGGCGTCGAGGGGGAGCGTGGCGAGCGCGGCGTCGAGGTGGAGCGCGGTGAGCGGCCTGCGGCATCGAGGGCGACCGCGGCAAGCGGCCTGCAGCGTCGAGGGGGAGTGTGGCGAGCGCGGTGAGCGGCCTGCGGCGTCGAGGGGAACCACGGCGAGCGGCTTGCAGCATCGAGGGGGAGCATGGCGAGCGCGTCGTCGAGGTGGAGCGCGGTGAGCGGCCTGCGGCGTCGAGGGGGACCGCGGCGAGCGGACTGCAGCGTCGAGGGGGAGCGCGGCCAGCGGCCTGCGACGTTGAGCGGGAGCGACGCGCCGCAGGTGGCCTGCGGCGTAGAGGTGGAGCGCGACGGCGAGCAGAGCGGAGCGGAGCAGAGCGCGACGGTGAGCAGAGCAGAGCGGAGCGCGGACTGAAAAATTTGGAGCGGGCGCGTGGGGGTTTGCCTATTTAGATTGGGGGGAAAAGAGTCAAAAAGGGTTTTAAACAAAAACGGTTTGTGATGGTAGCATCACAACTGGTTTTTGTTTTAAAACCGTTTGTGATGCTCAACATCACAACCGGTTTCTGTTCAAAACCGGTTGTGATGGTGGAATCACAACCGGTTTTCAACACAAACCGTTTGTGATATATTTTTTCATTTCACAGCCGAAAAATCATTTAATTCATAGAAAATAGAATAAGTCTCGAAAAAATTTGAGACTCCTGCACTAGGTTAAACTTAGTGTATATCACACATTAAAAATATGTATACTGTACGATCGCTAGTTTTGATGTAGTGCAAAAATTTGAATCTCTAATTTCAAAATTATTAACCACGAAGAGGACCATGTTTGGTGCTTTATCTTTTTTCAAATTAATTACTAAGAACTGTTTGTGATGTATTTTTATTTCTCACAAACAAAAAATAATTTAATTCATAGAATAAAGCTAGAAAAATTGGTACTACTGCACTAAGCTAAACATGGTCTTACACTCTATTCAAATCTTACATCATACACAATTCAAGTCTTACACAATCACACATATTATTAAATTCTTACAAAACCATAACACAATATCACAACCGGTTTTCTTACAATATCACACTGATAGCACAACACGCATTACTAAGTCCTTACAACACCATAATACATTAGTCTAGCTACCTCTGCACGCCACAAACCCTCATGAGATAGGTAGAATAGTTTACATCAATAATGTTTATATTAAGATAACGATCCACATAATCTAGTGCATATATTAATGCACTATCCTTTGCCTTATAATTCGCATCCAATGTCTCACCATATATTGTCATCGAAGGCACTTCTGGTGAAGTCAAGGTTACACATGCTTGAAAACCACCATTTACTCGATATGAATGTGGCGGTATGAATGAGTAGCCCAACTGTGGTAGGATGTGATGCAGCACTTCTCTCAGACCATTCTCTGTGTGCAGGAATCCATTATACAAGTCATCCTATACATTAAACATATAAAATTAAGAGTTCAATTTGACATTTTAGTAACAAATTAAGGAAAATAACATATGCATGAGAGTTAACTTACGTATTCCGATTCATAAGCAGGGGAAATCCTTTTAGGCATCTGTGTCACGTCTGTCTCATTCATATCTAGTGCTTTGAGCTTGAAGAAACTGTAGTCCGGAAAGTAATGTCTTGTATGACTATGACTTTCCACTTGTACCAGGGCTTTTCTCACAGCATCACGTGCGGCAACAAATTCTTGATGGTAAGGTCCAGAATGCACGTGGAAAATAAAATTTTCACTAGGATGTGGGTCGCGCAAAGCACTGGCTTGGATTGAAAGAGAAACAGTATATCTCCCATGATTTATACCACTTCTCTCTCTTATCACCATAGGACAAGAGCCACTTATGTGATTTACTACAGTTTTGAACCATTCAAGTGCATTAATCCCCTGATTTCAAAATTAGTTAAGAATCAATACGATAACATAATAATCATATATTTTAATCACAAATAAATTACATTATACCAGTCTTACCAAATCCCTACGGATTTCAGGCACAGTCGGAATGAACCCTTCAAATACCGGTCCTGGAGGGTTTGGTGGTGGTGCAGTGAGACCTCCCGAAAACATAGCTGGGTGCGGTGGATACAGTCTACCACGATTTGATCTTGCACGCTGTCTCAGCATTATATATTTTCCTAATTAACCGAAGAAAACATTTAGCTATAGTTCTATATATGATATATAGCAACTTAAATACCTGAGCTTTGCACTCGTATCGAAAGAAAACTACGTACAACAATACAAATGAAAAAAACGCAGGAGAGAAGATGTATATACCTAAGCTTTGTCTGTCGACCGGGCGATGGTGGTGCTCGCGAGCAGGCAGCAGAGAGCGAGCCAAAGAGCTAGCAGAGCGAGAGAGCGAGCGAGCAAGCGAGCGAGAGAATGAGCTCGGGCGTGAGCTTGCGAGCAGACACAAGCAATAAGTGCTGGGCGCTTTTGCCTCGGGCTGTGTGCCACATCACAGCCGGTTTTTAATAAAAACCGGCTGTGAAAACACTCTTCACAGTCGGTTTTATTAAGAACCGGCTGTGAAAACTGTCTTCACAGCCGGTTTTTAATAAAAACTGGCTGTGATGAATATTACAAATATTTTAAAATATTATGCACACAAAAAAATTAAAACAAAAAAGCATGGGAAATTAGTGCAATTACCTCTAAATACTTAAACAATAGTAGTGCAATTATCTCTAAATATATAAATAAAATATAAGTAGTGCAATTAACTCTTAATACCAAAATAAGGTAAAAGTAGTGCAATTAACTCTAAATATTACATAACTATGCATTATTCAACTAACGATGACGGCCTCGTCATGATCACGTCGGACGTAAGCTGACTCATCATCTTTCTCTTCAAACACAGGTAGGTCGACATCAGGCCCGAGAGGAGGCATGTCGTTGAAGTCGTTCACTTCTTCCTCGGTTGTGTCTTCAACACCGACGATCTTCCATTTTCCTTGAAGAACAACGTGTTTTCCATCATTAGCGAGGTCCTTTGCATAGAAGACTTGCACTACATCTTTCGCCCAAACGAATGGTTCGTCTCTGTAGCCTGTCTTCTTAAGATCGACGACAGTCATACCATACTTGTCCTCGAAGACTGCCACTTGATTCACCCACTTACACCGGAAAAGAGGTATCTTTAAGTTGGGCCCGTAATCTAGCTCCCAGATCTCTTCAATGGTCCCGTAGTATGTCTGCAAGTGTTGATTGTTGTCATAAGCATCGATACGAACACCACTGTTCTGGTTGACACTTTTTCCATCTTGCTTTGTTGTGTAGAATGAGTACGCATTTATGTCATATCCTTGAAACTTTGTCAACGTACTTGATGGTCCCATAACCAACAAATCTAGCTCACGAGAACCGGTTTTACCAACAGTTAATTTCAATCTTAACTAGTCGCCAAAGAATTCTCTATGTTTTTTCATGATCCACTGTTGTTGTTTGGCTCTGTTCTGGTTCTGTAGCTCTCGCATATGCATCTCAATATATGGCGAAACTACATATGCTTGTTGTAGAACAGTGTAATGTGCTTGCGTGAATACATCAAGGTCATCGATCCTGCTCGAATGACGGCCGATCGTCCCCCTCCCAACCAGCCTTCCCTCGTGGCGTGATACAGGCACACCGACTCGTGGCAGATCCAAATAGTATGTTATGCCAACTGTTTGCCATGCTAGCCTCCGGTCTGAATCTGTTTCTAACATACTTCCTAAGCACACTGTTTAACCTCTCGAAAGGAAACATGTTATGCAGGAACATTGGACCAATTAATTTTATCTGAGCAACAAGGTGAATAAGCAGATGCTCTGACATGTCAAAAAATGTCGGTGGAAAATGCATCTCGAGCCTGTTTATAGTATGGATCAGGTCTTCTTGAAGCTTGTCTAGCGTTGTTGGATCTATGACTTTGTGTGATATAGCATTGAAGAAAGAGCACAACTTTATGAGGGGATCCCTGACCTTCGGTGGCAGCACACCCCTTAACGCAACAGGGAGAAGTTGTGTCATGATAACGTGGTAGTCGTGGGCCTTCATGCAACTCATGTTGAATTTTGACTCCTGTATGTTGACCAGCCTCCTGATGTTGGCCGAGTATCCGGTGGGCACTTTCAACTCATGAAAGAATTTACAGATCTTCTTTTTCTCGTCTTTAGTCACTATCCATGAAGCAACTGGAAGCTTCTTTTTCCCATCAGGCTGTATGATAGGATGTAGTTCAGGCCTGACACCCCATTCTTGTAGGTCTTGACGGACTTCATGTGAGTCCTTTCCCTTTTTTTCATGGCCATTAATGTTCTGAGGGTGCTCTCAGTCACATTTTTAGTTAGATGCATGCCATCGAGTGCGTGGCGAATAGTCAGGAATTCCCAATATTGAAGTCTAAAGAATATAGACTTCTTTTTCCATAAAGCGCCTGCTGGTGTGGGTACACTTCCTTTTCCCTTTCCAAATACCACATCAAGTTTGCTGACTATTTTAAAGATCTCGTGTCCATCGCGATAACTCGGAGCCGAGTGCTCCTCGGTTGTCCCATCAAATGATTTCTTGTTCCGCCGATATGGGTGATCTCTGCGAAGGAACCTACGATGGCCCATGTAGACCATCTTCTTGCTATTATTTAACCATCTAGCGTCGGTCTCGTCGACGCAAACCACACAACCATTATAGCCCTTTGTAGCCTGGCCAGATACAGTACCAAGGCCGGGGAGATCCGTGATTGTTACGAATAACAATCCTTTCAACTTGAAGTGTTCTCTCTTGTACTCATCCCAAACATTGACACCATGATCCCACAAAGTCACAAGATCATCCACCAGTGGCTCCAGGTACACATCGATTTCATTTAATGGCTGCTTTGGCCCTTCGATTAGCAAAGGCATCATAATATACGTCCGCTTCATACAAAGCCAAGGCGGAAGGTTGTATATGCAAAGAGTGACAGGCCAGGTGCTATGTTTGCTGCTAACCATGTTGAAAGGATTCATACCATCAGTACTCAATCCGAACCTTACGTTCCTTATTTCACTGGCAAATTTCTTCTTGAAATGATAGTTGATAGCCCTCCACTGTGAACCGTCAGCCGGATGTCTAAGCTTTCCATCATTTAGATGCTCTTCTTCATGCCAACGCATAAGCTTTGCTGTCTTTGGGTTTGCAAATAAAGGCTTCAATCGAGGAATCACGGGAAAGTACCAGACGACTTTGGCGGGTGGTCTTTTATTTCGATCACATGTCATATGTATAGCTGATACAGACTTGTACCTTGAAGCTTCACACACTGGGCATGCATCTAATTCTTTATAGTCACCACTATATAAGATGCAATCATTTGGGCATGCATGTATTTTTTGTACTTCTAGCCCAATCGGACATATCATTTGCTTTGCCTGGTATGTGTTCTTCGGCAACCCATTAGGGCTGGGAAGCATCTTCTCCAGAATATTCGGCAAAATGTCAAAGCCTGTGTCTGACACACCATTTGTTGCCTTCATCTCCAGTAGCAAGAGGTCAGCTTCAAGTTTCGACATGCTACAACCACTGTACAACGGAGTCTTTGCATCCTTTCTCATCTGCTCGAGCTTTTTCAGATTCTTTGCATCCAAGCATTCTGGCTCCGCATCATGTATCATCTGGTCAAGACCATCAACCACATCATCCGCAGCTAATGTCTCGACGAAGGTTTCACCGATGTTTTCCATATATGTTTGTTCGACCGGTTCTGGCTCATTTTCAAGTTCCACTACCTGTGTGGCCTGATGGTGTACTGTTTCCCTAATCTTCTCTCGGGTAGTTTGCTGAGTGGTTTCATTCTCACCTTCCTCACCATGCTTATTCCAAATCTTGTAGTTTGGCACGAACCCCCTAGACAACAAATGATACCAGATCTGCTCGACGTTACGAAACTGTTTCTGGTTTTTGCAGTCATAGCATGGACAATACACATATCCATTACTCATGTTGATGTAAGCCTTCGCAACCTTCACAAATGAATCAACGCCGTTGATATATATGACATCTCTTTTGGCTGCTGGCCTGTACATCCAGCCTCGATCGTTGTCCATCTAAAATTCATGCCAAAATTCAAAATCTAGTGGATGAAACATGCTCAAATTTGAAATGGTTGCTAGTTACCCACCTCAAAATAAGTTGATGGAGTGATTCTTCAAAGAAATCCCACTTTCTACATTGAAATTTGACAAGAAATCCCCTCTAAAATGGAACAAGAGAGCCCCTACATCAAATTCATGCCAAATTTCAAAATCTAGTGGATGAAAGATGCTCAAAATTGAAATGGTTGCTAGTTACAAACCTCAACCAAAGTTGATGGAGTGATTCTTCAAAGAAATCCCACTTTCCCCATTGAAAGTTGGCAACAAATCCCCTCTAAAATGGAACAAAAGCCCCTCCATCAAATTCATGCCAAAATTCAAAATCTAGTGGATGAAAAATGCTCAAAATTGAAATGGTTGCTAGTTACCCACCTCAAAATAAGTTGATGGAGTGGTTCTTCAAACAAATCACACTTTCCCCATTGCGATTTGCCAAAATGCTCTCTAAAATGGAACAAAAGCCCCTCCATCAAATTCATGCCAAATTTTAAAATCTAGTGGATGAAACATGCTCAAAATTGAAATGGTTGCTAGTTACCCACCTCAAAATAAGTTGTTGGAGTGATTCTTCGAAAAAACCCAACCTTTAGAGAGCAATTTGGTGAAAATGGAGAGCAAAAAGGGTTGAGAGAGGGGTGGGCGTCGGGTTGAAGAAGGGGAGGGAAGGGAAAGAGGGTTTTGTACTGTACAGGCACATCACAACCGGTTTTAATAACAAACCGGCTGTGAAAGGGGGCATCACAGCCGGTTTGTAAGAAAAACCGGCTGTGATGTGCCCGGCTACTATCACAGCCGGTTTCTAACAAAAACCGGTTGTGATAGGGGTCATCACAGCCGGTTTTGACGTATGCTTGCCCCACCTAACTTAAAACCGGCTGTGATGCCCTATCACAACCGGTTTTGCCAAAACCGGTTGTGATAGCCCGTTTGAGAAAGTGGTTTGTGTAGTAGTGTTTATACGGAATTTGTACGTTTCGATGAGATCTACGACCTTATAGTTGAAAGTTTTTTTATTTGAAGTCATTTAGATGCTCAAATAATAGAACTAAGCTTTAGCCAATAAGGATCAAAAGGAATACAACGGCCTCATGTGTGTAGGAACGACGTCTAGGTGAGACGGTAAGGAAGGCTCGTGCGAGGCAGGAGGTTGTGAGTTTGAAAGCTGGGCACGAAATACACGTGATTTGCGACCGCGACCGAGCTACGAGAAAAAAAAAAATATTTTTACCATTTTATTGTGAATTCCTATTTTTAGTCATTCTAACTGGGCGAATTGAGCCGGTTAGAATAACTTGTCAAACGAAGTGGTCCGAAAGAACCGCTTTGGATGACCCCTCATTCTAATCGGCTAAAGAAAAGCGGTGAAAAAAAACCACTTCGGATGAGGTTTTGCACCGCTTAAATTGATATTTGTAGTAGTGTTACTACATGGGAAATGCAAACAACTCAAAATTAGATTAACATACTCATGCACAATGAAGATAACTTAAAAACAAGTGAAAAGAACATGGTAAATACTCCATTCATTTCAAACTGTGAGCATATTTTAAATTGGTGCAGTCTAAAAATACTGTAATAGTTTCTCTTATGTTACATTTATCATGACAAGAAGAGTATCGTAACAGGAAACTGCTTTCGAATAATAATCCAATTTTACCGCTTGAAATTCATCTCAAAGTTTACAAAAATTCCAGATAACTGTAGGTCAATCATTCTGAATTTTGAAACTTATATACATTTACATTTTAGAGAAAAAAATAGTAAGGCACGTACCAGATATCATCCTGCACCCCAAGCAGCAGGCCCATCTCCTCTCTTGCAGCTGAGGCGGCGACGCTGAGCGCGCTGCCCACCAGTGTGGTGGCCATGCCCAGCGTCGTCTCCGCCATGGTGCCGTCCTCCCTGCTGCCTCTTCACCACTGCTCGTTATCTGTAAGCGATATACGACAACGATCCAGGTAATCGATGCAAGCATTCAGCAGTGCAAAACTGCAAATGTATGTGGTTACGGATAGGCACGCTGGAAATCCTTCTTCTTTGGCCTTTGCTCGCCCTTCAAGCAAAGCGAGAGCGAATATCAATTCCTTCTTTGGCGTGGCAGGACATTCTTGAGTTTCGTGAACCTCAGACATATCTTAATGCCGGAAAGATGGAGAAGCTGGACATTGCTGCGCAGCTCAAGCTAAGCATTGATTCTTCCTCGCTGATCACAAGGTAACCTTAGCTTCTGATATTGAGCTATCCATGTGCTTCCCTTATAGAGCAATTTTGTCTGGAAAAGTTAGTTGATCCAAGTGTCCTACGGAATAAGGATGTCCAGGTCTTGCAATATATATAATGTGGGCATGTACGCCTGCTGACTACTTCCTCCGTTCCAAATTATAGGTCGTTTTGTTATTTTAGATTCATAGATTTTGTTATGAATGTAGACATAGCATTTATCTACGGTGCATAACAAAGATGATGAAACCTAAAAAAGTTAAAATGACTTATAATTTTGAACGGATGTAGTACTTGTTAATTAGACGATTATTTGTAGGGCACCCTTTTATCCACAAGAATGCCCTTCTTTTTGTATGGGTCTGCCAGAAAATAAACAAAGAACTGACAGAACTGGAGGCGGAGCAGTCGCATAAAAAACTGTAGGAATCTTAAGATTGGGTTAAAAAAAGTTTGGCTAATATTTATATAGTTTTGAGCTACAAATTACTAACTGATAAATTCAATTAATAAAAAGGGGATAAGGATGGCACAAGAGAGCCGGAACCACAATTATTTTCTTTAACAACTTAATTTAATTTGGCTAACAGATCTCACTGGTGCTGATCGACTTGACGAGCACCGATTATATATTATATGTACTTTAACTTTAATAAGTGAGCTAAAGAATCGGCTAGCAAGAATTAGGTGGATGATAAATACAGTTAGCAATCCAAACCTCATTTTACATTTTGTTTGGCATGATAAATAGATGTTGGCATGTTGCACACATGTATCTCGATGTGGCTGTACTTGTTCCTGTGTCATGCAATTCAGGAAGGCGGTTCAGAGAGACCAGCATCGGTTTGTCTGCGTCAAGAACTCTATGATGCAATTAACTTGTAACTATACAAGATCAATCACGTCAAATCTATACTATAAAGAGTGTCACAATTGAAACGGTTTCTCACCCAAAAAATTACCCTCCTAAACCTCACAGAGGAGAGGACCCATAATTCAGAGCCAAAAGGTGGCCCCGGACGACCGGGGGTAGACGCGTTTGGTCGTCACCCCCCGTTCTTTTGCGCCTCGGCACCATCCCGCCCCCCTATTCTTTCTCACCTTGGCATTTTTGTATACCCGCTGCCTTCCTTTCCTTTTGATCGCGTTCTTTGTATGGTAATGAAGGACCGAAACGGCGACCAGAGAGGGGGGAGTGAATGGGAGCCGATAAAAATTCTTTCAACCGATCCGGCTATTCTCCCAAAACAACTCCGAAACCTCCGAGAGCAATCTTGCCAAGATCACGTAGCCACTGTCAAGCTACTGACCCTAGGAACAAGAAACGAGCAGCGGAACTCGAACCAATCGAAACGAACACCAAAACGACCCGAAACGCGGCTCGATCTAACACACCCAGAGGGGGGCGGTTAAACCGGCCAGGGGGGCGGTTAAACCGCCCGGGCCTGGGTGGCTCGGGAAAAAGTCAAAACAAAAGTGGATCTCCCAAACCGCTTGAGCTCTTGAGGCGAGATTTTGGTCAGATGATCTAGACCTCCAGTGGAGTGTTTTCCCAAAAGATCTCGGCCTCTAACTCAGTACAACTCCCGGAATCGCAGATCTCGCGAAGAACACCATGACCTCGAGTTCATCCCGAAAATCTCAAATCCAGAGCGATTCTCGGCGTTTGGGGGCAAAGGATCACCAGCAAAAGAGGCACAAGGCACTCATACGTGAATCCCCCAAAGAAATCCGAGAGAAAACGCCCTAGAACAAGAAGAACGAAAATCCCCCAAAAATAGCTCCGAAAATACCCACGAAAATAGAAAAAGGAAAGGGAGCTCGGGAAATCAAATCATGGCACAAAGATGAGCAGCACAAACTCAATCACATAACCATGAATTCACCTATACAAACTAGGAATGATTCGAAGTAGTTCTAGGTGGAGGGGATGAAGGGGAAAACTAGTTCAAAGGAAAACCTAAAGAGATAACTAGAGAGATTGCAGCCACCAGCCCTGAAGGGGCCTATTAGTAGTCCAAGTGGTGGTGCTCTAAAGACTAAACTACCCCTAAGTGATACATACCCCTCAGGGGCAAATTTGACATTTGATCTCAGATATTTTCCGGCTCGGGCACCTTCCACTGCAAGCTAGCTTCCCTCCGACGCAAGCCTTGCAGTCACGCCGCGTGTCCTCCGGATCGAAGCTCCTCGACGCCGTTCTTGGGCCAGCCCAGGGGGGCGGTTAAACCGGCCCTAGGGGGCGGTTAAACCGCCCCTGTCAGCCCACTCGGCCCAGCTGCCCAAGTTCGCCTCGTCGAGTCCTCGGTCCTTGGTTTTGAGGCCCAAACCAAGGGAAACCGTCCACCGATGATTTTGTGGCCAAATCACCAAACCCCGCGCGCAAACTTCGGTTGTTAGCCGCCACCTTGCGCCGGCTTCTCGTCCGCGTACGAGCTTCGGTTGTGAGCCGCTACCTCGCACCGGAACCACGTCCCCTTGCTCGTTCTTGCCAGCATGTGAACCGCACTTGATCCACCGGCCATCGGGTCCCTCGAACCAAGCCTACTTGTCTCTCCGCTCCTCGGAGGCCGCCATGGCTAAGACCTTTCGCGCCTGTTCTTCACCTGCACCAATGCAACCAAGCCGCATTCTACACCTGCAATACTTGAGCCAAGGGAAACGTCAATCCACACCACGTTGTCAATCACTCATCACACCAGGAAGCGACCATCCACCGGTCCTCGGACACACTGGGTCCTCAATCTCCCCCTTGATGAGTGCATTGACAACACACACATAGTAACCAATTGATATGAAGAAAATATAAAAGAAATCGAAAACAAGACTCAAGCAAGTGACTAAAAGCAAGAACAAGCCGAGAACAAAGTCACTCTGCAAGAGAAAGCTCCAGAAACGCCGACCCTTCAAGAAGAAGCGAAAGGGCTCAACACCATCGGCAAAAGAGCAAAAGCACAAAGCACAAATCACAAACTTCAAATCCTCCAACTCACTTTTCAGGACTCTCAAAGCACTCCCCCTGCAAAGATGCAACTCCCCCTGAACAAGTGAACTTGTGCGTGCGAAAAACACTCGAAAATGGCTCAAATCTCCACAAACTGTGTGCTCTCAGCACAGGGGCGGTTAAACCGCCCAGGGGGGCGGTTAAACCGCCCCTGGCAGATGACCAAGTGCAAAAAGGCCAAAAATGCACAAACCAACTCGCAACGATGCCGTTCCAACTTGAAAACCTTCCAATATGCCCAGCAAGATATTCCAATGATCAAACTCTCAGAAACTTCGCAAATTTTCAGAAAACCTCATTTGGGCAAAACTTTCAATCTCTCACACAATTTCGACAAATTCTAGAGCAAAAGCTTTCTCAAAGATTCAGCAACGTCTCCCCCTTGCAAAATGCTCCAGAAATTCTCCCCCTTGTTGACAATGCACACATCAAGGCAAAATGTACAAAATGCAACTACAAGCTTCTCAAATATACAATGAGCAATACAAAATGCTACAAGTTAGAGAGGAGGCAAACTAGATAGTTCATCATGTCACACGGGCATTGCCATCAAGAAGGTGAAGACATATATCCAATTGACAAAGCCATGAGCAAATTGTGGATTTTTATCAAAAATGTCACCGCATGAGCAAAGTCCTAACCATGGATTGTTTAAGCAAAAATAAACTTCATCTCACCAAAATCATGAAAGGACAAGCATTCTTGACAAAAGATCATCATAAACGCCCAAGTTCTACCTCATGTCATGTCAAAGCACGGAGCCATGTGTTCACTTCTCATGGGAGACTTCTCCGGCAAACAACATGCAACCGCTTAGCACCCATGTGTGCAAGTGTGTGCAATGGTGAAAGCATAGAGACATGAGCATAAATTCAGCAAATATTTCTTTTTCTCATCTTTCTTCTTTCATGCATAGACATCTCATTTTTCAAGTTTTTCAAGTTAAGCATGGTACATGAAATGTCTTTGCGACAGAAAGAAGCTTATGCTCCTCCACAAGATAAAGCATGGGCTAAACATTTACAATGACAAAGGTCTTTGACCCAATTGAAAAGAATATCACACCCTAACATGATCTTAAGCAAGATATAGCCATTTCGGCTCAAACAAGACATGCAAAGGCATTTACTCATGGGTGTAAGAAGTTTAAGTTCAGTTTGTCATTTTAATTTCGAAAAGAGACTATCTCAAAGAATATATATCAAAACCATCAAGAGCATAGCCATCCATACAAGCAATCCCTAGCCAGCCTGCCTAAACTCTAAAATGTAGCAAGTTGTACCAATCACTGCATATAGGAGAAGCTCATCCTAAGATATGATACAAAAGATGAAATCAAGATACAAAAGCAAGAAAAATGTACATCAAGATACAAAGATGGTACAAATAGTATACATATGCTACAAGAGAAGCCTCCAAAACTCAGCTCAGAAAACCGCACACACACCAAGTTCTCCTCGCAAGCGGGTGAAGGTAACTTGGTCAAGTGGCTTAGTGAAAATGTCTGCAAGCTGGTTTTGGGTAGAAACATGGGCAAGCTCAATCTCAAAACACAAGCGCGATCAAAGCACAAATACAAAGCTCCCCCTGGAATGTGCAACCGAAATGCAAATCCAAGGTTCAGGTTCAATCATCAGCTCCCCTTGGAATGTGCAACTGAAATGCAAATCCAAGGTTCAGGTGCAAACTTCAAACTCCCATGATATGCACAATCAAAATGCAAATGCAGCAACTCACAATCTCATGCAATCCAAAAAGCTATAAGCAAAGTCATCTCCTTGTCAAACCAACTTGAGCAAATTTCTCCCCATTAAATAAAGCTGAGCTCCCCCTCAATCAAAGACACCTAGAAAAACTAGAAAAGGTGTACAAAAGCAAATGGAAAGCTCCATCATAAAAAGGAAGAAAAATCTCAAATGAGCAAAATGCAACAAAAGATACCAACTAAAAGGATACCAGATAAACAAATGTACAATATGCTACACAAAACATAAAAATCATGATACAGGCACAAAGCAAGCTAAATATACACAGATGAACACAAGAGTGTACAAGGGATATACTCACAATACATAGTGTACAAGGGCCACATCGGGGCCATCCAAAAAGGTGTGGAGAACCATTAAACCTTGATCATGCAAAAGACCAAGAGTCACCAAGCTCATGTTCTCCATACCTCACACCTGCACAATCAAAAGAGAGAACGAGAACGAGCAAATGACTCGACACTGGGGTTAGCACAGAAGGAGTTAAACCAGTGTCGGGCCATCTGCTCAAAAGAGGGGTTAGCAAAATCAACGTCACTACGTGGTACCCTCTCGTCTCTCACCATCGGACCTCTAGCACCACGCGAGAGAAAACGTGGCCTAGACTCTCTCCTAGCCTCGAAAGCTACGGTCGAACCTCCCTGAACCAAACTGACCACGAAACGGAGGCCGCCTAGCAAACTCACGACTAGCTGGAACACCACGACTACCAAACGAAGGAGCTGTACGCACAAAGCCCTCTCTCCTAGGCAAGGGTGAACGAGACACAGGCACACTACGGGAAGAGTGGTACCTGTCCCTGTTCCCCATCTCCTTCTCTCGTCTCATCTCCCTCTTCTTCCTCCAGCAAAACTCCTCTAGGTGACCATCCCTTCCACAATGATCACAATGGAAGCGGACTGGCTTTGGCTTTGGGGTTTCTCTCGGCTGTGGCTTCTCTCTCGGCTGGTAAACCCCACTCTTCACAAAGGTCACTCTCTTTTGGAAGTCGCTTGTCTTTGGGGGAAACTTGGGAGGATCTGGAGTGGTGTCAAGCTTGTTCAACAGGTGGTTGGGTTTAGGTGTGAAGCTGTTCTTTGGTGGAGTTTTCTCTGGTGGTGTTGGGGTACTTGTGGTGGAACTAGTTTGCTCTCTCTCTTTCTCACCACTACACTCACCAACTTTCTCAGAACCCAGACCACGACCATCAGCTCTCTTGAACCCAGCAATCAACATCTTAAGCTGTGGCTCGCGACCCGACAACCAACCCAAACATTGACGCAACTCATCATTTTCATCTTGCAAACGATCAACAGATTGCGCCAGCTCAACATTCCTCAAAGCAACAACATCGCAAGCCGAACAAGAGTTTGCAATAGGAGATTTCAATTGAGCTTCAAGCGAACTGATCATGGTACGAGATTCAAGCAACTGAGCATGTAAAACAGGACAAGAAGTACAAGCACCTAGCAAAGAAGGTCTAGACTTCAACTCAGCAATCTCAACCCTAGCATCTTCTAGATCATCTAGGCATGTCATGTGTTTGTCCTTAAGAGCTACCAAATCAGCAAGATGCACATCACAGAAAGAGCATTCAATCTCATCAGAAACAATAGGAGCATCTTTCAACACACCTATCTCAGCTCTAGCACTTGCCAACTCAGTTTCAAGCTCAGCCACTTTCTTGCTAGACTCGCTAAGCACAGACTCAAAATCCATCGCCTTCTTTCCAGTCTCAGAAAGTAAGGCCTCAAGCTCAGCTATTCTTTCCTTTGACTCTCCTAGCAAAGACCTAAACTCTCTCTTCTCCTTGTTGGTCTTCCTAAGCACATCATCGCGATTATCGACCAACTGCTCTAATCTAGCAATCTCCTTACGCAAAGAGGTGGGATCAGTCAATACCTCATCCTCGGAGTCAGAGTCGGAGTCGTAGTCGGAGATGTTCTTGTTGTTGGAGCCGTGAGCCATGGTGCAGAAGTTCATAGCGACCCCAGAAAGCCCGTTGAAGTTGCGGTTCTTGTGCTTCTTCTCCTTGCGGTGGCCGCGGTCTTCTTCCTCGCTGCTTGAGCTTGACGAGGTGTCGGTGTTCTCCTCCTTGTTCTTGTGCTTGGAGTGGTGCTTGTCCTTGGAGCGGTGCTTGTGCTCATCTCGCGGGCGGTGCTTGTGTTTCTTGATTTCCTCGGGCACTCGGCGATGAAGTGGCCCATCTTCCCGCATCTGTAGCACGTACTCCCGGCACGCCTCGAACCCTTGCGGTTCTGGTACATCCGCTCGAACCTCCTCGTGAGCAACGCGAGATCCTCCTCGCTCAGCACCTCATATTCTTCATCTGGAAGAGACACAAGAGAAGACAAAGCAAAGTGTCTGGAAGTGTTAGCCTGTCCATAACCAGAGCCACCGACTAGAGCCAGACTATGGGGATCAGTCGGACTCTTAGCCTTGGCAAGCAACTGTCTGTCCACCTCGGAAGACTTCAACTTCGAGAAAAGCTCATCAACAGAAAGAGTCTCATAGTTTGCCGACTCCATGATCGCCTCAACCTTGGCACCCCACACGGATCTATCAAGTGCTTGCAGGAGCTTGATAGCTCGGTCATGATCCGAGTATGGGAGCACGGTAATGTTGGCTTTCATGTTGTTGACAATAGAAGTGAAACGCTGAAACAAAGCATCAACTGACTCTCCAGGCAAATGAGCGAAATTCTCATACTCTCTCCTGTACATCGAGAAAAGCCTAGCCTTGACATGGCTATCACCACCGTGGGCTACCTTGAGCTTCTGCCAGATCTGGCTAGCTAGGTCCTCGCCCAAAACACGCTCAAACTCCTCGGCGGACAAAGCACGGAACAAGTAGTCAACAGCTCGGGCATTCGCCTCAAATCTATCCTTTGCATCCTGGGCATCTAAGTTGGTGGGATTGACATAGTTCTCATCTTTGGTCACATCCCACAGCAACTTTCCTTTGCCTCGCAAGAAAGCGCCCATACGCGCAACCCAGTTCGGGTAGTTCTTCCCATCGAAGTGCGGAGGCCCGGAACCCCGATCTTGGTACGCCATCTTTGGATCTTAGACTGGTTAGAGTCGCAAAGACCCGTAACCGGCTCTGATACCAATTGAAGGACCGAAACGGCGACCAGAGAGGGGGGGAGTGAATGGGAGCCGATAAAAATTCTTTCAACCGATCCGGCTATTCTCCCAAAACAACTCCGAAACCTCCGAGAGCAATCTTGCCAAGATCACGTAGCCACTGTCAAGCTACTGACCCTAGGAACAAGAAACGAGCAGCGGAACTCGAACCAATCGAAACGAACACCAAAACGACCCGAAACACGGCTCGATCTAACACACCCAGAGGGGGGCGGTTAAACCGGCCAGGGGGGCGGTTAAACCGCCCGGGCCTGGGTGGCTCGGGAAAAAGTCAAAACAAAAGTGGATCTCCCAAACCGCTTGAGCTCTTGAGGCGAGATTTTGGTCAGATGATCTAGACCTCCAGTGGAGTGTTTTCCCAAAAGATCTCGGCCTCTAACTCAGTACAACTCCCGGAATCGCAGATCTCGCGAAGAACACCATGACCTCGAGTTCATCCCGAAAATCTCAAATCCAGAGCGATTCTCGGCGTTTGGGGGCAAAGGATCACCAGCAAAAGAGGCACAAGGCACTCATACGTGAATCCCCCAAAGAAATCCGAGAGAAAACGCCCTAGAACAAGAAGAACGAAAATCCCCCAAAAATAGCTCCGAAAATACCCACGAAAATAGAAAAAGGAAAGGGAGCTCGGGAAATCAAATCATGGCACAAAGATGAGCAGCACAAACTCAATCACATAACCATGAATTCACCTATACAAACTAGGAATGATTCGAAGTAGTTCTAGGTGGAGGGGATGAAGGGAAAACTAGTTCAAAGGAAAAACTAAAGAGATAACTAGAGAGATTGCAGCCACCAGCCCTGAAGGGGCCTATTAGTAGTCCAAGTGGTGGTGCTCTAAAGACTAAACTACCCCTAAGTGATACATACCCCTCAGGGGCAAATTTGACATTTGATCTCAGATATTTTCCGGCTCGGGCACCTTCCACTGCAAGCTAGCTTCCCTCCGACGCAAGCCTTGCAGTCACGCCGCGTGTCCTCCGGATCGAAGCTCCTCGACGCCGTTCTTGGGCCAGCCCAGGGGAGGCGGTTAAACCGGCCCTGGGGGGCGGTTAAACCGCCCCTGTCAGCCTCACTCGGCCCAGCTGCCCAAGTTCGCCTCGTCGAGTCCTCGGTCCTTGGTTTTGAGGCCCAAACCAAGGGAAACCGTCCACCGATGATTTTGTGGCCAAATCACCAAACCCCGCGCGCAAACTTCGGTTGTTAGCCGCCACCTTGCGCCGGCTTCTCGTCCGCGTACGAGCTTCGGTTGTGAGCCGCTACCTCGCACCGGAACCACGTCCCCTTGCTCGTTCTTGCCAGCATGTGAACCGTACTTGATCCACCGGCCATCGGGTCCCTCGAACCAAGCCTACTTGTCTCTCCGCTCCTCGGAGGCCGCCATGGCTAAGACCTTTCGCGCCTGTTCTTCACCTGCACCAATGCAACCAAGCCGCATTCTACACCTGCAATACTTAAGCCAAGGGAAACATCAATCCACACCACGTTGTCAATCACTCATCACACCAGGAAGCGACCATCCACCGGTCCTCGGACACACTGGGTCCTCAGGTAATGCAATCAAGGCGCCGCTTTTCTTTCCTTTCTGTTCGTTGTATTCGTATGAAAAAAAGATACGCTGATTTCCTTCCAAAAAACGCCCATTTCCTTTCCTTCACCTTCCTTTGGAAATTCGCCTGCCTTCCTTTCCTTTCGATCGCGTTCTTTGTATGGTAATGCAATCAAGTTCTATTCGTTGTATTCGTATGAAAAAAGATACGCTGGTTTCCTTCCCAAAAAACACTCCTTTCCTTTCCTCCACCTTCCTTTGTAAATTTGCCTGCCTTACTTTCCTTTTGATCGCGTTCTTTGTATGGTAATGCAATCAAGGCGCCGCTTTTCTTTCCTTTCTGTTCGTTGTATTCGTATGGAAAAAAGATACGCTGGTTTCCTTCCAAAAAACGCTCATTTCCTTTCCTCCACCTTCCTTTGGAAATTCACCTACCTTCCTTTCCTTTTGATCGCGTTCTTTGTATGGTAATGCAATCAAGGCGCCGCTTTTCTTTCCTTTCTGTTCGTTGTATTCGTATGAAAAAAAAAGATACGCTGGTTTCCTTCCAAAAAACGCCCATTTCCATTCCTCCACCTTCCTTTGGAAATTCGCCTGCCTTCCTTTCCTTTTGATCGCGTTCTTTCTATGGTAATGCAATCAAGGCGCCGCTTTCCTTTCCTTTCTATTCGTTGTATTCGTATGCAAAAAGATACGCTGGTTTCCTTCCAAAAAAACACCCCTTTCCTTTCCTCCACCTTCTTTTGTAAATTCGCCTGCCTTTCTTTCCTTTTGATTGCGTTCTTTGTATGGTAATGCAATCAAGGCGCCGATTTTCTTTCCTTTCTGTTCATTGTATTCGTATGCAAAAAGATACGCTGGTTTCCTTCCCAAAAAAACACCCCTTTCCTTTCCTCCACTTTCCTTTGTAAATTTGCCTGCCTTCCTTTCATTTTGATCGCGTTCTTTGTATGGTAATGCAATCAAGGCGCCGCTTTCCTTTCCTTTCTATTCGTTGTATTCGTATGCAAAAAGATACGCTGGTTTCCTTCCCAAAAAAAAACACCCTCTTCCTTTCCTCCACCTTCCTATGCAATCAGGGTGCCTACACCTTCCTTTTGAAATTCACCGCTTTCCTTTCTTTATATGGCCGTGTGCATCAAGGAATTTGAATTCCCTTCTTTCCTTTTGTAGATGGCTAACGTCCATATATGTGTTATGTACCAGTCAAGGTTTCCTTTCAAAAAAAAGGAATGACATCTACGCAATCGGGTGTCTCCTTCCTTTTAAAACTTGATTACTTACCATAGTTGTGGGAGTCAATCAGGGAATCGATTACTTACCATAGTCGTGGGCGTCCAGGTTCATCTCCTTAGGCCTCCTGCCCCCTATATAAGGCGCCCCTCCTTATTCTCAAAGCACACAATCTCTCCCTTCATTCTCATCATCTATTCAGAGTTCATATTTCTTTGCAAGGGCATCGGCGTCGAGCGCGGCGTAAGGGTGGCCACGACGCTCGTCGTGTCCAAGCTCGCCAGATAGAAGCGGAACATGCTCCGCGTTATGACGGTGTCCGGAGCCGTCGAGTGCGTGGCGTCGTTGCTCCACGACACCGGCGACGAGGAGAGCAACCTTCTCGGCCTTCCCATCATCAAAAAGCTGGCTGTAGTGCCGAGTTGCTCATGGATACATGTATCGTGAATATTTTCTTTTATATATGTTGCTGATTGTTTAAGATTTAATTATACAAAAATTTCCTTCTGTTTCTGCCGGAGGCCCAAGCTTTCGATGTATGAATATATAATTTTTAATATGAGATGCTATTGAATAATTTTAATATGCGATCTAACAAAAGTATACATTATTTTACATACTTATTTTTTAAAAAATTAAGATTTTTTAAATTTATGTTATTTTTATAACACGTGCCTGTGGCACGTGCCAACCTACTAGTAGAAAAAATTCATGCCGGTCGGGCTAAAGTGAACCAACATCGATCCACTTACGCAGGGCTGCTACGGCTCGGTGCTGATCGACACGACGTCGAACAACACGGTGGAGAAGGACGCTCCCCCGAACAACCCAGCCTCCGTGGCTTCGAGGTCATCGATGCCGTCAAGAAGGCCGTCAAAGCCCAGTGCCCCAAGACAGTTTCCTGCGCTGACATCCTCGCCTTCGCGGCGCACAACAGCATCGCGTTGACAGGGAACAACCTCACCTACAAGGTCCCGGCCGGGCGGCGCGACGAGCGCATCTCCAAAGACATGGACGCCAGCAACAACCTCCCAAAGCCCACCTTCAACGCCTACCAGCTCGTCTCCAACTTCACTGCTCATCCTTTTGTTAGAATTCCAGAATTACTAGGAGTAGATCGAGTGGGTAAACTTTCAGTGAACGTCATACCCTGGTGATGATCTGCACATGGTAGTGACGGTCGATGTAGATGTTGCAGGGGGCGACGGGAGGTCGTGGCGATGGCGAAGTGGAGCTTCCCGTCGCTCTCAGCGCCTCCTCTCGATCGGACAGGGATGAAGTGGGGAAACAGTGGCAGTGGTGAACCTATGTTGACACAAATATCAGGACTTGATAGATGCGCGAGCACACGAGTGAAGGCGTGGCCTTGAATACCGGGGCGTGCCAGTCAATCTGACCCATTGATTGACAACGATGAAAATCGGATATTAAGAAACAGCTAAGAAGCCGATTCTGCCGTCAGTGAGATCAGGTATGATAGGACCGATTCCAATATGCAAAGAAACAACTAGAGAGCCGATTCCGATACTCAAACAGCAATGAGCCGATTGAGAACTAAGCAATAAAAGACAACTATAAAAGTGATCTGATAAAGCTTAGGATAACAACACTTAGAACAAGTTAAACAGCTATTAGATGCAATCGGTGATGAAGCTTTCAACAGAGCCGATTAGATCAAGTTCTAAGCTGGATAGAGGGTGATAAAAGCTCAAAATAACAAGAAAAACTTGTATATCTAGCTGATATCGATAACTGTTTAATAAATCTAAATGAAGCAACAGCGATGCGCCCGGATGCTAAAGCTTAGATATTACTCGGTAAGGGTGGAACTTACAAGCAAGCTTTTGGGAGTCGAAACCGCCTCAGCTTGCTCAGAAGAACCTGAATCCACGTACGAGCCTTGGGAGTCGAAACCGCCGCAACTCGCAAGAGAACCCAAAAAAGAAAAAAGCTTTGGCGAAGTCGCCGACTTGAAAGTAAAGTAGAGGTTTGTTGTGTTGAATGTGTACTATTTTCTCCACGAGCCTTAGGGTTTATATTTATACCCTGGAATTACAAATTCCTAGTTGGTTATGACATAACTAAACTTGACACAAAAAAAAAGAAATTTCCTAAAAAGTACAAGCTACAGACTAATGCTTTAAAAGATACAAAACGGCCCAACCTTGGCCCAATTAAGCTTATGAAGTAATCATCCAAATCGGATATCGCCTGATCTGGCATACTCCGATTCTGACTTGCGCCCCTTCAGCCCTTCGATTCCGATTCGAAAGCAGCCTTCTTTTTTCCCCTTTGATGCCGACTTGAGACGTGCCAAAAAACGGCGTCAACACATGCCCCCCAGTTTCGGGATAAGATGAACATATTGTCCCAAAACTCTCGCCTTTTTTATCTACTGCCATCCGAAGGGAAACCCTGATTTTACCATGCGAAATTCCATAGCTGCCCCCTTAGGGTAAGAGTATAAATATAAAGTCCTTTCGCAGCCGTCGTCTCCACCTCGCCGCTCGCTATTCTCCATCATCTTCTCGAACAAGCTTTCTTCCGACGAACTCCTGACGGTTCCGGTGCGGTGATCTCCAGGACTCCCTTCACCCGCATCGCAGATTGAAATGGCTTCTAGTTCATCTGCCCCCCCCCCCCCCAGGTAAGAAATCATCTCATCGGTCATCGTCCATGAATTTGAATCTCAGATTTTCTTCCTCTTTCTTTCTTCTTAGGCAAACCAGATCGACATTGTTGTTCCTTCGAAGGTTTCAGAATTCTTTTTCTTAGGGCCCATAGGAAACAAAGATCCTTTAGATTTCATAATCTAGAAACCCAGCGCATCCCCTTCAAATCCCTATCGGAAAATTCTCCCGATTGGCAAAATCCATTCAGGTCTTGGCCCACCTTGGTTCCTGGCTGGGAAAATTGGTACATGAGAATGAGCAACATCATACGTCCTAATTGGGAAGCCCATGGCATCGAACAATGCATCACTCTTTCCTTGACAGATATTAAATGGAATGACCCCCTTCTGATTTCTGCTTCTTATTTCTGGTCCGATGCTCTAAATGCCTTATTATTCGGTCATGGTCCAATGTCCCCATCTCTGGCCGATGTAGTTATGCTGACCGGTCTCGATATTATCTCATCGGTCACCCCAGATAGCCTCCCAAAAGTCACATAAAAAATCCAAACCTCCAAAATCAAAGGCTGGAAAGATTATATCATAACTTTCTCCAAGCCATCTGGGGATATAGATGAGAAAGAGCACACTGCTTTCCTTATGATGTGGCTAGAGAAATACATCTTTGGTGAAAAGACAATCGGTCCTTCCTCAAAATTCAATCGGCTGGCAGAATATTTAGCAACAGGAAATCGCTTTCCTTTAGGCAAAATCCTTCTTGGGGCAGTATACAACCTTATGCACGAAGTATCTGTTCGCCTAAGGAATGATGAACCGATTACTTCTCTTTGAGGTCCCTGGTGGTTCTTAAACTTATGGTTGAACCTTTACATGCAAAACACATTTCAAGCCGATATCTTTGGCAACTAGTTTCCATCGGATCAGACCGATGAAGAAGATGTTATCTTTTGTCAATCGCTTTCTTTTGGTGAAGCTGCTTCCTCAATCGGCGGAGATAAAGCCAATCCCGATCGGACAGTTTTATATTTCAAATGTTTTTACCATGGCTTTAATGATGACACCTTGATCTGGTTTCCATACAATGATCCCGAACACCTCTTCAAAAACCCGATCAACTTCTGATTCGACTCAGCTACCTCCGATGGTTCGGAATCAATTCTTAAAGAGATGATTCTTCCGAATACTCCCCGTCTTGTCACGTAGCAGCTTCTCCTACGAATTCTACTATCCTTCTGTGATAGCAAGACAATTAGGGTTTGGTCAAGCTATACCCAAATTATACTCCGCTGATCAATTCAAACCTCGGGAGACAGTCGAATCTGATTTAGACTTTCATCGGTTGTTGAATCGGATCCCCAAGTAAATATAGCCGATTTCAAGACATGGAAGTCGGCTCCTGCAACATCTCCATCATTCAAGTCATGGTGGAAAGAATGGTCCAAGCACTTATTCTGCAAATTGGCAAATTATTACTGCCGCATCTTCGATTCAAACTTCGCCATCGACCCTCAGGTATTAAGTTAATCCCAGTCCTTCTTTCTGAGTCCTTCCATCTGTAATCAGTTATAATTCTGATTTCCTTATTTTGACAGGATGAGGATCTGATACCTCCAATCATAAGCAGAAGTGGTCGGCCGATTGAATATGCTCCTCCATCAGATGATCCTTATATTGGAGGTGATGAACCAACAATAAAGGATATTGCCAAAGGAAGATCGTCAAAGCGTGAAATTGGCTCTATTTTGAGGAAGGTCTCAAAGAAACCCAAAACAACATCGATCGACGTCTCAACGGTAGCTACGATGCTAGCCGATGTGATTCAGGAGACAATACCTGAGTCCATACCAAGACCAGGTATCAACTTTTTAATCCGGATTCTTTTCATCCCCTTACTCGTTTTGCTCAATCCTAGTGCATCTTTACAGAACAAATCGCCGAAGAAAGCGCAGGACTGAATTCTCCTCATGCATCTCACCCAGACTCCCCGGTTTCGTCAGCACCTGCACCCGATCCAATTGGTAACATCAAGAATCTGATTTGGATATTTATTCAGATAAATCCATCATCTTAATATTACAATTGCTTTTCTCAGAAAAACCAACAGATCATCCTCAAGAAAAATCGGCTATTTCCAGCCAAACAAATAAGGAGGTCCCTCAACAAGAGAGAGAAACAGTTGCTTCTCATCAGATGCCGGTAACTTTTACTTCTTATTTTTTTATTATACAATCGATTCCAATGCTTTTAACATTTCTTGTTTTAGCATGAATCGGTTGCAGCCTTCGAATCTGTTGTAGAACCAAACCTGATATCATCAAGACAACCCACTCAATTTTATGAGATAAATCTAAAACAGGTTATTCATTATCTTTTTATCTGATTCTTTATTTTTTTCTTTTCTTTTAGTCTGATAAAGCTTCTTTTACTTCCAGGCTCAAGACTCAATGGATAATATCTTCTTTGACTTTTCAATCGAAGGTCTTTTAGAGGAAGAAGAAGTTCAATCATCTGACAAGGGAATTCCTCCAATTACTGCCTCTTATCCATCGGATGTCAACACTTCAACGCTTCCAAAAGATGTCCAGAGCAAGCTATCGGATCTACAAACTTTGTTAGAGCAAAATACTTCTACATTAGTTCAAAATGCTGAACCGATCCGATCAATCCTTCATCAGCTTCGACCATATCTTAGTCACGAGATCCAAGCTGCCATCATCCCAGCAGCCTATATAGAAGGCAATCAGATCCAATTCCTCGAAGCTCAACAGAAAATATCTGATCATCAAAATCGGGAGTCACTGATCAAAAAATCGGAAGCAAAGAGGGATGAAGCCCATGCTATTAAAGAAAAAATCCAACTCCTTGAATCGAGCCGTCCATCCATAGTAGCAAAGGTTGACGAGCTGAAGGCTCCTAAAGTAGAGTTGGCAAAAAAAAGCTCCGATTAGTCAGCCAATATCTTGAAGATGAAGAGAAGAAACTGCAACAGCTTCCGGCTGTAATCGAAGATTTCAAAAACACCCTCAAGACTCAAGCTTTAGATGCCCTCAAGCTCCAAAGAAGCATTCCAACACAACAGGATCCGATTGAATACTACCAACGCATCGTAAATGACGTAGACCAAATACGTCGACGAGCATTAGATGCAATCCGATCTCTTTTGTAATGGCTTGTGATCTGATGGTAGAATATTTAATGGCTTGTAACAAGTATTGTCTCATGTAGATTTGACCTTCTTTTTATGCCATGTATGACAACTTTGACTGATCAGCCAGTCTCTTTTTCTGAATCATATTTATTTCTACCTAACTTGGCTATCATACCATCAATATGAGATAACTTCATGCCAGTGTTACATATCCCAAGGCCATTAATGAAATCATAAATTCCTTAGCTGAGCTTTCCCTATAAATAGACGCATCGGCCCTCTTTCCTTCATCATCACGAAGTTTACTCAAACACGAACTCCAAATCTTGAAAGAAATGGCGTCTTTTGAGCAGGTAAAAATCTTGACCTTTTTCCTCTTCAAGACATTCGGCATCATAAATTTCTTTTTACAATTACAGCGATTGGATCTAATCATCACATCCCTTCAAGCTGGGAATCCCTTGTCTGTCTACGATGAAGTTTTTCTTCGAGCCTACACTGAACAAATCAGGGGGAAATTTCCAGATGAAATAGTGCCTGTTCTTCGTTCTATCAATTCCAATGCCCTGCCGCCTGGAGGAATTTTGGAAGTCCGCCGTCGAATCCAATTACTTCAACTCTCTCTTCCTCTACTCAAAGAACAACTATTTCACTTGGAATCAAGAGCAGACCTGAGAGAAAACTTGGAGCACCTTATAATCATTACCAGAAACGACAGAGACAACACTGCTAGAGCCCTTCAGGAACAAAGAAGACTTGAAGCTTCATATGAACAACAAGAAAGCTATCTGAGAGCAATCGAAATAATCCAAGAGTATCTGAACTCTTTGTAATTTTTCATATTTTTTGCACTAAGGGCGATGTATGTCACATTGGCCATGTATCTCCCGATTTAAGATAAAATCGGTTTACGAGTATTCGAAACGGTTGAACCTCCGAATCGCCTACCCTTTGTATGTTTGCTTTGAATAATTTCCGAATCGGACGAAATCTCTCTGTTTTGTTTATTAAGATAGATCCTCATAACCAATTGCTTGAATCGACTGTAGACCAAAATCGGACATTCTCAAAAAATCAGAATCAATAGCTTGTCCGGATATGCATGTTACTTCATAGATCCAAGGACTTGCTTCAGCTGTTGCAATGTTGAACGGAGCATCTGCCTTTATAACTTCCACCGAATCTCCAATCCATTGAACCACACAGTGATGCATTGTAGAGGGAATGCAACAATTGGCATGAATCCAATCTCGTCCCAAGAGCATATTGTATGAACTTTTTCCATTAATAATAAAGAATGTGGTCGGTATAGTTTTACTTCCGATCGTTAAATCAACGCAACGTGCCCCCCGGGCCGGAGAAGTTTTCCCTTCAAAATCTCTGAGCATTAAATTGGTTTTCATCAAATCGGTTTCTCCCTTGCCGAGTTTTCTTAATACGGCATATGGCATAAGATTAACTGATGCACCGCCATCAACCAGCATTTTCGTCATTGGAGTCCCATTAATATAATCTTTTAGAAACAACGGCTTTAAATGTTGTCGATCTTCTTCTTCAGGTTTCTCAAATGTAGCAGCCGCTGGTCCTAAGGCCAACTGAGCGAGACTTTCATCTACATCCAATTTTGAATCATCCTCTGATGCCATGAATTCCCTTGGTAAAATCAATGCCATAAGAACATCAGCCGCTAGGGTATCTTCTTGATCATGATCTTCGGCCTTCACTCACCAAACCTGATTACGACCTGTTCTATTATTAGCCTGGTGTTGTTCTTCTAATTCAATTTGTCTCAGCCTTTGAACATGCCTTTTTTCCGATTCAGTTAACCCTTCGGGACACCATTGAGGCTGAGGCTCCTTGAATCGATGGGACGGCTGATGATTACGAATCGGATTTCTCTCAGTATCCCTTCTCATTATCTCTTCATCAGGAACCCGATCATTAGGCATGTGTTCAATATTAACTCTTCCTCCCAATCGATCCATCATATTAACTCTGCGACCAAGTCTTTCATGGACCGATACTCGTTGTTCGCGATCATCACATCGGTCTCTGCTTTCAAACGTCGATCTCTGAAATATGACCGATTCCGATCGTCTTGACGATCATGAATAATTGGTCGATTACGTTTTTCATTGTAACACGACCTTTTACTTGGCCGAGTACTTTGTCCATTGCACTCAGGGCAATTTTCTGGAGTCGGAAGTTTAATCCCTTCTTCCCAATAGTAAATAAAGAAAGGGCACCGCCAATGATCGGCATTACTTTGCTTCATCTCTTCCTCACATCTAATTTGCTCATTTTCTCTTCTGAATTTGCTTCTGGACTTTTAGAACTCCTAGCTCTATCCGATTTGCTTTTCCCTTTCAAATCGGTTACAGATACTTGGACTCTAGAATCCACAACTCCTTTTTCCTTGGCTGATTCTGAAGTTAAAACTTTTCTTGGTACTTCTTTTGTTGAAATTTCAACCATGTTGATAGAAAAAGGATGCTGATCAATCTTCATCGGCTTGGCAGGTTTCTTGGGTAACTCAAACTTAATTTTTCCCTGTTCTATAGCCGATTACAACTTCTGACGGAACACTTTGCAACCATTAGTATTATGAGAGGTAGCATTATGGAATTTGCAGTACACCATCTTTTTCAATTTATCTTCTGATGGGATTCTATGATAAGCTGATAGCTTGAGCAATCCCTCCTTTAGCAGCATATCAAAGATCTTATCGGCCTTTATAACATCAAAGCTGAATTTTTCAGGTTCTTTCTTCGCAAACGGAACTGAAATCGGTTTCTTATTTTTTTACCCATTCAGCCAGACCAATTTCGCCTTCATTGTCCGATTCAGAATCAGAAGTATAACCAGCATAATTTACTCTTTTCTGATAATTCCTTCTCGGTTCATATAACCGATTTTCTTGTCCAGCCATCCTCTGAACAATCTGACTCAAGTTTTCAAAATCTTGGTTAGCATATTTATCATTGAATGCAACTTCAGCTAATTGCTTGTCAGATAACATCAGACTGAAACATTTATTCCTAACTTCTCTGAATCGGGAAATAAAAGATGCAACCGATTCATCGTTCCTTTGCCTCATGTTTGTCAAATCAGATAATTTCTTTTCATGAACCCCAGCAAAGAAATATTGATGAAATTGTCTCTCCAAGTCAGACCACATCTTTATAGAATTTGGCGGTAGCGTCATGAACCAAGAGAAAGCAGACCCTGACAAGGAACTTGAGAACAATCGAACCCTTAAAGCATCAATATTGGCAGCTTCTCCACATTGCATCAGAAATCGACTGATATGTTCAACAGTTGAAGTGTCATCCTGACCAGTAAATTTTGTGAATTCTGGGATCTGATATCGGTGAGGATAAGGCATCAGGTCATAATGTGCAGGATATGGTGGCCGATACATGACACTTTGTACTTTTGGCTTTAAACCGAACTGATTTTGAATCACATCGGCTATTTGGAAAGACCAATCAATCGGAATTTGAGATGTTTTATCTGAAGACTAATGATCCGATTGAGGCAACTCAGGTCCACTTGATTGATGATGTTCTCTATGAGGGCTCTGAGGAATAGTTTTTGCAAAAGGCGCATACGTCTGAATCGGCTGGGATGCCGATGTAGTTCCCTGGTTGGAAGGGGTATGAAGTACCATCCGATTATCTGCTTGCTGACTTGGATTTCCGGACGATGTATAGTTAATCGGTACCTTCACTTGTCGTATGGTTCCACCATTATTATCGATCAACGACCAAGTTTCTCCATCATCATGCTGAATCCAGGCAACACCTCTCTGTTGTGTATTGATAGTTTCTTCAGCTGCTTTATCTTCTTCAACGATTTTATTTCCTTCAGCTATTTTCTTACCAAAATTGGGTGGCATGTCCCATCCTGTCTTAGGATTATATGTACCAGTACCGAATGAACTCTTGGGCGCCGATTGTGTAGATGAATATGGAGGTGCCATCTGTGACAAGAGATGTCATGATGAATCGGTTACAAGCGGAGCTCCAGATGAAGAAAATCCCTGACTAAAACCAGATGGCTGTCCAGCCAATTGGTTATGACTTGAACTCTCAGGAATAGTTCCTCCTAATGCACCTGATCCTGTAACAGTGGATTTGGCAATGGATGCACTTGACATGGAGAAAGCAGGAACCGATGCATTGTTAGTATTAGCAGTAGAAGATCATGAAGCACCAAAAGGAGTAGGACCAAACATATTTGATATTGGCATATAAGTAGGTCCTCTATATTGAAATTCTTCTTCACGCAAAGTCTTGACTACGGCATTATGCACGGTATTAGCTAATACTCCAGATTGGTTAACCAATGCATGATGTACTGCCGAATCGATCATCCCTTGCAACTGCCCTGGGGATTTAGAAATTGTAATTGTACGTGGGCCAGGAAGAGGAAGTTTCCTAATAGCTTCACCCCTTTTTGTTGCACTATAAGATTTCAAGCATTCATTGTGATACAACTGCAGCTGCAGATCAAACTCCCTCTTCTGATCCTCATTCAAATCTTCATAAACCACAGGGATCATATTGTCTTCATATACTTCAAAAGTAGTATCCTTATCACATTTTCCATCAGCTGGCTTCTTCGGAGGCATCGTGAGATTCCTTCTTCGTGTCCCACTGGGCATGCCAAAAGTGTGTTGACGCAAAAATCGGGACTTGACAGATGCGTGAACACACGAGCAAAGGCGTGGCCTTGAATACCGGGGTGTGCCAGTCAATCTGACCTGTTGATTGACAAGGATGAAAATCGGATACTAAGAAACAGCTAAGAAGCCGATTCTGCCGTCAGTGAGATTAGATATGATAGGATCGATTCCGATATGCAAAGAAACAGCTAGAGAGCCGATCCCGATATTCAAACAGCAATGAGCCGATTGAGAACTAAGCAATAAAAGACAACTATAAAAGCGATCTGATAAAGCTTAGGATGACAACACTTAGAACAAGTTAAACAACTATTAGATGCAATCGGTGATGAAGCCTTCAACAGAGCCGATTAGATCAAGTTCTAAGCTGGATAGAGGGTGATAAAAGCTCAAAATAACAAGAAAAACTTGTATATCTAGCTGATACCGATAACAGTTGAATAAATCTAAACGAAGAAACAGCGATACGCCCGGATGCTAAAGCTTAGATATTACTCGGTAAGGGTGGAACTTATAAGCAAGCTTTTGGGAGTCGAAACTGCCTCAGCTTGCTCAAAAGAACCTGAATCCACGTACGAGCCTTGGGAGTCGAAACCGCCGCAACTCGCAAGAGAACCCAAAAAAGAAAAAAGCTTTGGCGAAGTCGCCGACTTGAAAGTAAAGTAGAGGTTTGTTGTGTTGAATGTGTATTATTTTCTCCACGAGCCTCAGGGTTTATATTTATACCCTGGAATTACAAACTCCTAGTCGGTTACGACATAACTAAACTTGACACAAAAGAAGGAAATTTCCTAAAAAGTACAAGCTACGGACTACTACTTTAAACGATACAAAACGGCCCAATCTTGGCCCAATTAAGCTTATGAAGTAATCATCCGAATCGGATATCGCCCGATCTGGCATACTCTGATTCTGACTTGCGCCCCTTCAGCCCTTCGATTCCGATTCGAATGCGGCCTTCTTTTTTCCCCCTTGATGCCGACTTGAGACGTGTCAAAAAACGGCGTCAACAACCTAGTAACCCTCTCCGCTGGCTCTCACCTCCTCTTATATGGCGCTGCACGATGGGGGCCCACCAGCCTCACATTGGGCTGAGCGCTCTCGATCAATGCGCGAGTCAAAGGCCCAGTTGGCCGTTGGGCCAACTAGTGGAGATCAACCGATAAACTACTCCCTCTATTTTAAATTGTAGGTCATTTTGAATTTTTTATACGCATAGTTTTTCCTATGTATATACACATAATCTCTATCTAGAGCATCAAAACTATGTAACTAAAAAAGTCAAAACAATCTACAATTTGAAACAAATGGAGTATGTTGTAAGTTAATGGTTTCTTTAAAATAAATTCTCATCCAATCCATATTCTGTCTCTATATATATCCTAACAGGCACCCACTTATATACACATGTATGCACAACCACTCAAATATCCTAAAACGGCCGCATTAGAGGGCACCTCTGTGACCAAGTCATGTACTCCTGTGCTCCCTGTTCCACATGCTTCAGTTCATTTGCGTGGTTCACACTTCACACTCTGCGCATGCATAGGATCCAGGATATATTAAGCTCCTGGTTGGCTGGTCGATCGGCCTACATATACAGATAAAGGAAACTCCAGTGTGATGAGGAATGGCACGACCCATCAGCACAACAGCAATGCCCTTCTGGTGTTGCGCAAGTGCACCACGGGCTCCTACTACGCCACCGGTGACAGCTGTCACATACTTCGATCTTCGTCGCGGCTCAGGTGACTCTGCATGCCGAAGAGGATCACACGTCAAGGCCCTTATCCCTTATGCCCTCGATCTTCAACCCTACAATGAAGAACCACTTAGCATCACCATGGTGTCCCCGTGTTATCGCAACCTGTTATGCTTAGTTGGAGCTTCTATGAGCAACCCATCACCAAGAGGGGGCTGTTGCATAACTCAGGCATGTTTCTTTCGTCATGAGCCCGATGTCTATTTTGGGCGTGCCATCAGTTTGTTCGACAACTCACAAGCGTGGTTTTGTGACCCGTCAAGCCACCAAGGAGATCAGCAGCGGTGGCTCCAACCCAGAGCTCACGAAGACGAACTACTACGACTGGGCAATGCACATGCGCGTGATGCTGCAAGCGAGAGGCATGTGGATCACGATGAGCATCAGCACCGATGACTACATCAAAGACAGGATGGCCCTGGAGGAGATCTCCAAGGCTGTCTCAGCAGACATGATGGACACCATCTGCCAAGGCGACCGTAAATCGCATGAGATGCGATCAAGATGATGAACATTGGCATGGAGCAGGTGCGCAAGGCCAAGTCAAACACCCTCCGCCTGAGTTTGATACCCTCAAAGTTCCATGCAGGACCGGCCCTAACTCTAGGGCACTAGGGGTGGCGAGCAAGGGCCCATGCTAGATTGGGCCTAGAATTCCTAAACTTACATTCAATTACTGTATATGATATATTTGATTTGAGGTAATGAGGCTTGAGGCCCAGTTAGTCTGCTTAATGCTAGCGCTAGATGCCCAGATGCAGAAAAGCGCCTTTGGCATGCACTCTGCAGAACATTAGAATGTTGTAGTTTGTGTTGATGAATCAAAGGCCTATATATAGGAAGTTTGTGTTGCACGATAGCCGATAGGGACGACGGCGTTGGCGATTTGTTTCTGCGCATAGCGATCCGTTTCTGCCCTCTGCGTGCGTGATTATTGATTAGCGTGCTGCGTGCGCATGTAGAAAGAAGCAAGCCTGGGCTTCAAGTCGATAACTCAAACAAGCTAGTTTCATGTACTCTGTAAAATTGGGCCTATACTCAAACAAGCGTGCTGAGTACTTCCTCCGTTTAAAATTATAGGTCGTTTTGGCTTTTCTAGGTTCATATTTGCTATGAATCTAGACATAGCATTGATCTATGTGCATAACAAAGATGATGAATCTAGAAAAGCCAAAACAACCTATAATTTGGAACGGGTGTAGTCCGTATTAGTAGTATATATCTATATGACCTTGCGCCCCTGTAAAATTCGGCCCATGGCCATCGCCCCTGTTGCCCATCCAGTGTACAACAAATGAACTATATGAATTGTAAGCCATAATACAAAGTCAAACTACAATTATGGATGGAGATCCTATATGTATGTGCCCATGTGTTAGGACGTGGGAGAGCCAGGACACGTCATGCCAATAGACTCATCTTCCAATAGCCCCACTCAGCTAGCTGGACGAGGAGAAACATTCAGGGTGCAACGAAAATCATAGAACAGCGTCGAAGAAAGACCATTGTAAATATGTCTTCAAATTGAACTCGCGATGGAACGTGCAACACCTTTAGCTCGCTGAGGATATCTTGTCACAAACATAGTGTAGATTTTTTTCAACATGCTTGGTCTTGTGATGATGCATTGGTTGTGATACATGTACATGGCACTAATGTTGTCACAATGCACAATTGTAGCACGCCTCGGTTTTTTATGTAGTTTAGTGAGAAGTTGATGAATCCAAAAATTTTCAGCGATGGCATTGGCACACCTCTATACTCAGCCTCAACACTTGATCTAGAAACTATCCTTTAGCGTTTAGAGGACCAGGCCACCAAGGTATCACTAACATACAAACAATAAACGGAGAGTATCTGAGCATCCTGCCCAATCATAGTAAGCGATGAGATCTGTGGTGGTTGAGCAATAGAGATGAAGACCGTGAGCAAGTGTGCCACGAATATAGCAAAGGACCTATTTCATAAGAGTGAGATGAGGGTCCTTCGGAGCATGCATAAATAGGAATATCTGTTGAACGGCATAACTAATACTGGTTGTATGATTGTAAGGTATTGTGGTGCACTGGCAATGCTACGGAATTCAGTTGGATTGCATTGACTACTAGATTCCCCTCACCAGATGAGAGTTTGTCCTTGGTGTTAATGGGTGTGGTGCAAGGAATGAAAGAAAGCATGTTGGTGCGTTCTAGAAGTTCATGAGCATATTGATGCTGGAAAAAGAATAGACCAGAGGACGAGCAAGTCACATGTATACCAAGAAAATGCTCTAATGGTCTAAGATCAGCCATAGAGAATTCATTTTGGAGGTTGGCCATAATGGTGTGAAGGAAACTTGTGGAGCTAGCGGTGAGGATGATGTCATCTACATAGTGGAGAAGATGTGTTGTGGCAATGGTGTTTTGAAGCACAAAAGCCAGGCCTGGTGAGAAAGGTTGTGAACCGAATGAACCAGATGCAGGGTGCTTGTTTCAGCCCGTATAATGACTTGATCAACTTGCAAACACTATTTGAGTGTGATGGATCCACAAATTGGAGGGCTGTGAGCAATATACCATCTCCAAGAAATCACCATGAAGGAATGCATTCTTGTCATCTAACGGGCAAACTTTGGCCACACCAATTCTAACTGTGATCACGTCATCTACTCTGGTGAGGGTTGGAACAAGGACATGCTTGCTTCCGCATCTTTCATCCACTGTAAAAATACTAGGTCTTCAATTTTGTGCTAGCAGGGACTAGATTATTCATCAGTTGTTGATTTATTAGCATTATTACCTTAAAGAATGTAAGAATGTTTTTTGGTCGATGTTGTATTGTAAGACAACATTTTTTCTTATATTAGGTACAATAGTGTTGTACATGCACTTGCATTTTGACTGCAGCATGACAATACCAATGCAAATTCATTCTAACCAAGGAAAAACAAAGGAAAAGTAATGTGTAGTAAGATGCTTAGGAACCTCTTCCACAAGTTCCCAACTCCTGGGTCATCAACAGTAGCATCGGTGCTGCAATTTATTAGCTCCAGATAAAGCCGAGCTTTGACGAAGACCTTGTTGATGAATTGCAACGAGCAGGGCCGTCTTTGTTCTACCTTATGTTATTATGCTACAAAATGGAGAAATCGCAGCCGATATGCACCTTGCCCCTGAAAACTGCTTTTGTTTTGCCATGATATCTCCCATTTTTAGAAATAAAAAGGAAGTTGGAAAAAAGTATTCCCCATTATTGTAATTATAAATCATCTTACAATTTAAATAAAGAATGCAAAGACAAGCATAAAAATCAATGGATGATAATAGGGTCTAAAAAAATAGCAAGAAAAAACACCCACACCACCAACTAGAGCGACAAGAATAGCTAATGTTCTATGGCTACATAGAGAAACACCATGGCTACCCGCTAAGAAAGCCCAAGTGACCAACAGGTGAATGATTGCGGAGGACAAAGCAAAACGACACCTCCAAGAAAATTACAACATTAAAGACGTCGGCATCGACTGTTCGTTCAAGAACAGACTGAGTTTTATCCGACAAACCCAAAGGTGTTAGTGCCTATGACAATGCCCTCCACATTGGCATGTGTCTATGACTAAATTGTTGCCATATTCACTCCGTCTTTGACTACACGTTCATGAAAAAATAAGATTCTATAGACAACCAAAATTAGCATGTTTGGAAAGGCCATTCAGGTTTCCAAACTGGACCATCTGAATTCATAGATGAGGTCAAATCGCAAAGTGGAGTCTACCATAACGTAGGCCATATCAAGATGATAAATTTGGATATGTGGACTATCCTATCGGGAAAAGTTCTATTTTCAACCTTCAATTATAGCAAAAGTTTGTTTTTTCAACCTATAACTACAAAATTGGATAGGAAGGACCATCCAATTGTCAAAAACGGACAAATTTGACCATTTGGATGGTTTTAAGGGCGTTTTTGCATTTTTTTAGAAATTTTAAATTTTTGTTTAATAAAAAAATTGTAACTAATTCATTTCCAAACATAACAATATGAATTTTGTACCAGTTTGTTTCTAAAAATGTAGGATATTTGTTGCTACTCTATTTGGAGTTATTTACATATTATTTTATTTTTTTAGTTTTAGTTTCTATTACTCATATAAAATACAAGGAATATGACCAAATAAGATTCAAATAATGCCAAATAGAATATCAACATGTACATTACATTTTTTAAAAAAGGGTACCAATTTGATATATTTTTTATTTTAAATGAGTTAGTTAAAAAATTTACTGAATCAAAACTTTTTGTTTTTTAGAAATGCTAAACCACTCTCAAAAACCACCTGAAGGGCCAAGTTTGCCCGGTTTTGATAGTTGGATGGCCTTTTATATCCGGTTTTGTATTTGTAGGCTGAAAAACTAGATTTTTGCCATAGTTGAAGGTTGAAAGTTGGAAATTTCCCTATCCTATTTGGAGTATGATACAAATGTTATGGTGATGGAAAAGTGCTAGTAAGCTAAAAACCAAAGGAGCCTAGTTTTGGGGCTATGCCCTTTACAAGGTATTTGCTTCCCATTTCCTATAAATATAAAGGGCTATGGCTTACTGAGACTGTCACAATCGATCAATCATCTTTTGAACATTTTCCTTTACCTGATATGCTTTCCTTTTCTCGCATCCATGGCATAAGGAGGCCGGTGTTCTAGGTGTCATCTCTACCTAATTAAGGTGTGTTTCCTTTGATGGGTCCTTCTAGGCCGAGCATTTGTTGGTCATTAATTTGACGAAATCCACTAAAACTAGAGGGTTCATTTTCAAAAATTAATGTTCCGTGAGGTGCAAGGATCATGTGATGGCGGCACATTTTTTTCACATAAATCCATGCTTAGGCTACTATATATCATCCCATAGTGCTACATGCATAAATAAAAAATGAGTTCAATAATTAAGACATCACATAATGCAACAAAACCTCTTATATAGGGCGAGAAAATAATGCTCAAGGTGACTTAGATTCTATAACTCTCCCACCATTCCTAGATTGGTGCATGTCATGCACGACTTTATTATCAATGACCCAACAGCTCCACCTGTTCAAAAGGTATAGCGCACCAGCCAGCAAGTACATCTGTTGCACCCCTTTGTGACCAATTAAGTCATGTGCATCAGCCCTCCAGTTCATGGTCCACAGTCACTTCACAGTCCGCATGAATAGGATCCATACCTCTCACTCCAAAATTATCTCATGTTCCTCTACTCCCGCATGACCACATGCATGTTTATCCCAGCTGCATGGGATCTATGTTGCCCATATAAGCTACTTGTTGCATACCGACAAACAATGTGAACCTTCAATGCCCAGTTTACATTTGCCATCTTCACTTCTTGTGTTCTTCTACCACTCCACACTATGAGCTATACTCCACTGCTCGACGTAGCCATAAACAACGCCACCTCTGGCACACATGCCTTGTCTCCGGTGCATGGCATCTCTTCTTTGTCTGTGCAATCACCTTGTTCGTTTTCACCACCATTGAAGATGTTGTATTGTGACTCAAATCCTACTTGGATTAGGACTCAATAGGGGTGTGCTTTAGGACTTCTAGTTCTACTAGGACTTGAGCGATGAATCCTACTAGGAGTAGGACTCCTACTTGCATGTATGGGGCTTTGGAGGGGACTATATAAACAAGGGGTAGAGGCTCTATCAAATTAATCAAGCCAAGGGCAAACACCAAGGTCTCATCCAAGGCTTGTGAGAAGCAATTAGGAGCGCTCAAGAGGAATAGGCTAGATAGTTCTATAAGCACTAGATTCTTGTATGAGGCAAGAATCCGAGGGTCCTAGAGGGTCAAGTAGAGTTGTGAGGGAGCGGCAATCACTTGTACTCTTTCGGAGTTGTGCTTAAAGAATTTGCGGTCGGCTTCGCCAAATCCTATTCTCTTGTTGTGGTTGCTTCAACGTCGTCAACTAGGGTTTTCTACGAGATTCGTCTACTTCGTTCTTGATACTGTGCAAGCTCGTGTCGTACTCGCAATATCCTTTCAAGATCCGAGGGTTGCTGCGCATAACGAGGGGTATCAGATTCTAACAGAAGATCTGGTCATTGGCTCAGGTGACGCTCTTTTGAATCACATCAAGACCCTTATCCCTTATGCCCTTGATGTTCAAGCCAACAACTGCGACAAAAAGAACGACCTGGCATCGTCATGGATTCATGGGCTCCCAACATATGTCAGGTCGCTCCCAACAAGTGCTATCATGGCACTTTTCATGTCGATATAAGGTTTCGATCAACTGAGTAAATAAAGTTCACAACAATGAGGATTCGGCGCCCACATGGGGGCGCGCCCTATATATCACAACCGTTGATGTACATCCATGAACAGTGCAGTGACAGAGGACGTAGACGCCGTTTCGTCATCTCCAGGTTTTTACCACAACGTGCTGTGCCGACTGTACTTCTTAGTTTCGTCTAAAGCAACTAGTATTGACAATGTCCAATATGTTCAACTGGAGCGTCTTGTTCTGCTTTAGTCGGAGCTGTATTTAAATGCCCAATGAGCTGGTTGCTACGGTACCTCATTCCGAACCAAAGCCCAAGAGTAGCTTAGCGCTAAAAAATTGGTTGAGTACAAAAGTGACGTTCTAAATAAATGTCACTTGAGGGCAAGTCTCCACCGGTGTTAAAAACGTACGTGCGGAGGTTAGTATGGCTACCCCATTCCTTATGCGACTGTTATTATGTTGCTTGCATGCTGATGTTAATTACAATGATATGTGATGTAGGAAAAGAACTATTCAATGTGCTGAATCGTCGGATTTGGCAAAAAATGGTTACGAGCATCGGTATATGCAGCAAACGTTTTCATATGTCACCTCAGATAGTAGTACTTATGCTATGTGAAACTAATTATATACTCATTTAATAGTTTCCGAGGCCGAACTGGTCCTAGCACCCGAATCACGGAAGGAGGAATTGGTCGAATCCATGAAACCTTGCTACTAGCTGCTAGTGGAATGTGTGGTAATGTCTTCACTCCTAAGCTTGGTGTAGACTTTGATTCAGCTCAAGAAGCATTTGATTTTTACAACATGCATTCTTGGGAGATTGGTTTCGGTATAAGGTATGGTCGAAGCTACATCAACACTAGTGGGTACACATCGCGCCTGGACATTGAGTGCGCTTGCTCTGTAAGTTTGCCACCCAACAAATACAATAATATATATGTAATTCTACAATTGTCCACCAAAATACTGTGTCAGATCGGATCAATACTAAGATAATTACGAACTTGACTCTACAGGGTGTTGATAATCGAACAAATCGTGCTAGAACAATTCGCACAGGATGCACTGCCATGATACGATTGCATCGTACTGACGACGATGGCTGGTTTATAAGCCGTGTCCACATGCAACACAACCATGCAATGTCCATTGGTTGTGGTCAAAAGAAACAGTGGAGATCTCACAGTCGTATTGACCCTTTAACTCATGAGCTTATCCGCAATCTAAGGATGAACAATATCAGTATTACTAAAGTATGGTCCATCGTTAGCGGAGTACATGGCTCACCATATTCAGCACCGTTCCGTAAACAAGATGTGCGGTCAGTTTGTGCAGCAATAGCACATGAGTCTATAGATGGTGACATGAGAAAGACACTTGAAGTGTTTGCTCAGTTGCGCCGTCAAGATGACTCATTTGTATATGAAATCGATGTTGATGTCGATGGCCGTTTGCGATCTTTATTTTGGTGTGACGGCCACTCTCGACTGCAGTACGGTGCTTTCGGTGACGCAGTCACATTTGGTACTACCTACCGTACTAACCTTTATAATATGCCTTTTGGAATTTTCGTTGGTGTTAATAACCACTTCCAGTCTATCATATTTGGAGGCATATTCCTACGTCAAGAAACTATTGAAGCCTTTGAATGGGCGTTTAGAACTTTCATTGCTGTGATGGGACATAGGGCACCTTCAACTATACTAACTGGTACATTGTCTGATTACCAATTCATTTACAATTTTTTTATAATCCGACGATCATAATGATCTACATTCAATTGACTTTATGTGTGAGCAGATCAGTGTCATCAGATGAAGGTTGCTATTTCTTCTACGATGCCTGGAACTAAACATAGATGGTGTAAATGGCATGTGCTGCGTAAAGCAAAAGAGTATATTGGGCGCTCTTATTCTAAGTATGAGACTTTCAAACAAGAATTCCATGAATTGGTGTCCTGAGATGATGCCGGTGCCTGAATTTGAAAGGCGATGGGATGAATTGATGACAAAGCATAATGTGCGCACCAACAAGTACTTGCAACGAGCTTACCACTATAGAGCCATGTGGGCAAAACCTTTCTTTTCAAACATTTTTTGTGCTGGTATGACAAGTACTCAACGTAGCGAAAGTGCGAATCATATGTTGAAGGGATACGTTAGACGCTCATCTCCCATGCATCATTTCATTGGCCAATTTGAGCGCTTATTAGCTGATCGACGCTCTGAAGAAGCAAGGGAGGAGCATGCTACCGAAAAGGTATATCATAATGATATCTTACTTCCAATCAAATATGCTATTAACATCCATATATTATGTAATCTAATGTTATATTTTGTATGCGAAATATATTTGTTTCAGGTTACTCATCTAATGCGTTTTGGATTCCCTATCGAGGAGCATGCAAATAAAATATATACAAGGAATATATTTACTAAATTTTCCAATCAGTTGTTCTTGTCTGGCTCCATGCTCATTGCCTATGAAGACGATCGTGGATCTTACATAGTCAAAGATCCCTCAGTGAAGCTCGCTAGTAGCGACAGTTTTTTGGTGCGGCTGTCCCCTGATCTCACGGAATGCAATTGTTCATGTGGACACTTCAATCATTGTGGCATGCTTTGCGCACATCTACTGAAGGTGAGCCTTGTTGTAACGAATTGAATATTAATGTTATACTTTGGATTACAATTGGCTTAATAATTAGTTTTGAACTCATAATTTTCAAGGTTTTCGTGCACCATAATGTTCGTGAAATTCCCGATTCCTGTGTCATTACTCGATGGCGACGAGGTGTAAATCCAGCATTACTAATTGATTCTGGGCCATACTCATCACGCGGAATTGCTACGTCGGGTGCGATGCGTAACGCCGTACACGTCGCTGCTGTTAATGTTATTGGCGAAGCTGCAGGTTTATTTGGTGGGCTAGCAGTTGTGTCACGACACTTGGAAGCTGCAGCAGAAGAGTTACGTGCACCAAAAGCTTGCTATGACACACTTAATGAAGAAAAACAAGTGGCTGCCGACGGAACTTTGTTCCTCTCTCCATCCAGGATCAAACCCAAAGGAAGGCCAGCTAGCAAACGTCTCAAAAGTGCTGCTGAATCAAACAAACGTGGTCCGTACTCGAGGAAAAAGTAGTTGTACTGCAATGTAGTAGAAGTAACAATAATAATGTATCATATATATATTCTAGCCGTCGGTTATAAGAAGTATCGTTTCGTCTTATGTAACATATTTTCTAATGAATAACTATGTAATCAGACCATTGTATAATTTCAAATGTTATGTAATATAGACGCCATCATATTCCTGTTGTTTTACATATACAATAATTATTGAGTACAATGGGATTGCTCAAACGTATGTATATTAATTAACATATATCTCACCATTATTTGCAAATCTAATATAATTGACATTATATAAGACTGCATAAGTTCTCTGCGGCAATTCCGTCAACAGTATCCATTTTTTTTATTCCTCTTACCTCCACTCTCATGTATGAAAGCACAATTCATCCCATTAATAAGGTAGTTTCAGTACTATGCATGTCAATCATATAAGATATATTAAGTTTACAAATAAAATTGTAGTTTCAGTAGCATATTACCAATATAAAAGATTATAATGATTAATTCACCCTGAACCGGAGCATCTTGTACATATGAACCATATGTCATATTTAGACACGTGCATTATGTCAATTCCAATTTGGACACCAATGAACTTTTTGTCAAATGCTTTTAGTATGTACAGCTATGTGGCTGTGTGGGCACGCTCCAGCCAGTACATGTTGTATGGTCTTCCATAGTTTTTGTACAATATTAATTCCTTAGGTCTACCTGCCTATAAATGCACTTCACGTTCTATTTTGAGGTCTCATGATCACATAGGTCTGGTTTCTTATGATAGGCATCAATCGCTTAGCAAGAAAATCACGTAGACGTTGTTGAAGTAAGCGTCAGTGGTTTCATAATCTTAGTACAATAATGGAGTGTTTGCATGAGGTGGAGACAAATATTGTGTGTTCTCATGTTTACGATCCAGCATATAGACGCACAGTTCACAGCACTTTGTCTAATCTGAGTGTTGAGAAATGTGAGATAGCAAATCATATAGGATTTGGCTCATTCCTTGCCTTACCTGTAGTGTATTTTTTAGATGCGTCCTTTGATAATTGGCTTCTACGTTCTGTTGTTACCAGTAGCTCCAAAATGCTTTTGAAAGGTGGCCACTTGGAAGCTATATCACCTCTCGATGTAGGATCAGTATTTGGCGTTGTGAGTTATGGTGTGTCAGCATTTACTGATATTGGATATAGTCTTGATGGTATCACGAATTACATTAGAAGGTCTCTATCCATGTCTTCTAGTGACAATGATATACTTGCTGCATGCCAAAAGGTGATATCAAGCTGTAATAGTGGTGAGATGTCAGAGTGTCAGAAAGATGCATTCGCTGTTGCGCTGGTGTGCTTTGTAGTTTTAAACTTTTTGGTGCCTAGTGATAAAAAAACTCGGATTTGCTGCACCATTCATGCCAGCTCTGTTGTGTAGAGAAGCCATCAAAACATATAATTGGGCAGGTTATGTTATCGATAATATTAGTCGCGCTGCAAGTACCGTTCGTTCATGCGCCGTGTCAGGCATGAATGACTATGTTGGCTCATACTCCTTCCCTTTCCTTCAGGTAACTTATCTAACTAACGTAGTTTAAAACATTAATCCCATATTTCATATCATTACTGACACGTTTTCTATATGTTTATAGGTATTATATTGCGAAAAGGCTGATTTTGGTGCAATGAATCCAAAGCGTAGACTCTATCCTCGAATAAAAGAATACTCATCATCTGTCTTAGCAACTCTTATGAAGCCGGATAAATCTGCAGATATAGTAGATGGTTTGAAAAGTTATTGTCTTAGAAAGGTTTGATTTCATTTAATCATAAACTGTTTTAAATTGCACATCCACTATTCTAAAAATTGAATATGTGTACTGACATGCTTCTCTCGGAAACAGGTACGACAAACTACTACTACTTCTGAAAGACAAGTTGGATTTGGACAGAGGAGTTCTAATACGCTACGTATAAACAATCGTGTAAGACATTTTGCCCCATATACTGATATGAATTGAACTAGAACCACTAGAGTTTTTATGCGTTTGTGCATATATGTGTCATTTAAAATAATCTAATTAAATGCACTGATGCAATTTATATACATAACCAGCTCAAGGAAGCTCTTATGATTCGTTTTAAGAAGGAACGTGCTTCAATGATTAAAACATTAACGTATGTCAGGAGAGTAATGGAAGATCGACTGGATAATTTATTCAAAGAAAGCCTAGCTCTTGCAATGTCTGAAAGTATGTACTCACAAATGATGTATTATTTATTTTCAATTGAAATTTATAATATGCATTTCATGTCATGGTGTTATATTCATTGTTAAGGTACAACTACGGACTGTCCAAGCGACATAGAACGGCCGTCTTTGACATGGACGTCAATATCCACATCTCCAAGAACGCGTGAAAGTTTGGCTTCGACTGTTACAAGGCCAGGGGTGAATGATCCTTCTAGCAGTAATTCATGTAACAAATTTGCAACTTACATGGGTAATGATTACAACACCCCAAATGAAGGTAAATCACAGAAGCAAAATAAAAATAGCACCGACTTCGACTGCAAACAGGTACCAATTAGTGGTACTTGCATAAACTTCGATTATGGTGACGATGAGGCAAAGGATTGCGTCATCGATACAAAATCGTTAAGTAACAAATGCAATGGGAACGACAAGGAATTATCTAACGTGCATCATGATAGTGCTCAGTCATTATCAGACTGGATGGTGTCAGCTACCACGCAAGACCTTGAGAGGTAAACTATAGAGTACTAATAATGTAATTATTTAACTTAACTTCGTCAATTGCAATTTTTTTGCTAACTCTTTATTGCCAGAGAATGGATCGTGCACTACATTCCATGAGAGTTACGATTAACTGGATCCAATCTGGTTGTTGAAATTTTAAGCGGTGGGTTCATGTCTCGTGATCTCATGGATGCTTATATTCGTGTAATGATCCAACGCATTGCATCAACTTGTCAAGCAGATTCTTCACTGAATTTATGCTATTACCTGGAGTCAGACTTTGCTGTAAGTGTTTCACTTTCAAATCAAATTTGCTAATATACTTTCTAGCTGACATATTATAGCAATGTATCTTACACAGATTGCAGTTATTCATGAGAATATTCCATCAGAAACAAAAAGTATCCGTGCACAGTTTGTGAACATGTTTGCTCGCAGTATATTATCACGAGAGACAATTGTATGTGCTTTGCGTTCTTTCTGTAAAATTACGAAAATAGCATTATAACAATTTTATACTATATGTAAATGATTTGTAAATAACATACAATTATACATGCAGGTTTTCATACCAGTAGAACTCACGCAATCATGGAGTTGCTACGTTATTGATATGAATTCAAAGATGATTTTTATATATGATCCAACTATACGTGCTGATGACATTATTTATGAGAAAACAGTGCATCATCATGTTGCCAGATGTATGCATAAAGCTTACGTTACATGTCACAACACCTTGGCTGGATTTTATGACGTTGGAAAGGAAGAATGGAAAATAACTAGTGTCGCAAGAGACGACGCCCCATGCAATTGGTACGTACATTAGATAATTCAATAACTATTTGAATGATATTAGTACTAATGACAAGTACAAATTTGCAGCAATCATTCTGGTATTCGTGTCATAGAATTCATGACGAAATTTGGCTCGTCCCAGACGCATCATGTCTCATACGCGGTAATTGCTATATATCATTACAATTTCATGTTGCAAGGCCACAATATTACATAGTATGTATAATACAATTGATATATTAATTATGCAGATAGAGTCTACTGATAATGGAAGTCTCATGATGTACGAACTTCTAGGCATCGAAGGAAACAAAGGTGTTCTGCCATCCAAGTTTGTGCAATCAAAGGGATAAAAAAATCAATATAGTAGAAGGCTTGATCATAATCATTAATGTTGTATCCAATTCATGTAGATCGCGTCTATGTATTTGTATAATTATGTAAAATAAATAATTGTAATATAGTAGTATGTTTGGTATTAAAGCTGAAATTGTATCAACTAAAAGTAACGTACATTATGTAAATGAGTACGACTTATGAGTATAACATTGTGGCACTCCATAGGCAAAATGTACGTAAATGAACTCCAAATTGTATTCGTTATGTACATTATCATATTTTATACAAAATGTATATGTGCTGGCTCTATGGGGCACATTTTCGCTTATATATATCTGAGGCGTATGCAAATAGAAACAGCCAAAGGTAGAGACAATGGATCAATCTCCAGAAATGAGTAGTTCAAGCATGTCACAAGTACCAAGTATACTTGATGGGGAGCAAGTGCCAGGTTCTTACGAGGCAAGATAATTAGCTACAATTTTCTATAATATATTAGTTCATGTATATTATTGTAACGATCTAATTATTACTTTTACATTACACCGGAACAGGATCCCGAATACGGTACAATTGTTCCTGTTACTTACAAATCACTTTCTCAGTCGTACCGGCAAATTACATCTGATGGTCGTCCAATAATTAATGGATTTGCTGGATCATTAGTAAGATCACATATAAACGTATACTTTAATTTTTATATATATTCGCAAGTTAATGTGTCATTTCATAACAGGTACGTATTGTCGGTATGCTTGCATCACTTGTTGGTGACGGAGATAAATTTACTTTTACAATATACGATGGATCTGGGACGGTTGATTGCCTCATGTGGTTAGTTTATTTATGAATATTAATGACATATACTTAGTTGACGCATCGGCATATGTTAATTTGAATTGCAATCTACTGCAGGTTAACATGCGATGGCGTTCGAGAACTCAAGAAAATAAGGCGAGTGTATGCCAACATGTAGCCTTGCATTAACTTATTTTTAAAAATGACCGTCCCTAAAAATTAATGGTTAACTACTTTGACAGGATTGGGGAGTACCTAACTGTTACTGGTCATGCACCACGACGCAATTTCAAGTCTCATATTATTTCTTACTGCGCTAGGTAATAATTTAATATTATCATATAGTACATATTACTCATTAATGAACGGTTCATTTTTTATTTATCTACCATTATTGTATAAACAGGCGTGTCATTAACTACAACTATGTGACAATGCATATGCTTGAATGCATACAAGTCGCCTTAGAGAGAAAATTGATCACGGTACACTCAATATTTTACTTTATTTATACCATACATATAGTATATATGTTCGGTCTAACAAACATTTTGTACAGGACCCCGCGAAACCAAGTCTCAGCAACAATAATCGGGTATAGAAATGCTTTTTCCATATCTGTCACTATAATACTTGTATCATTATTTCACTTATATAAATTGATGCTCAAATTTATATATGTAGGATGATGATACCGGTAAAGTGGTCCGCGATGATATTAAGAAATATCTACGTATTAAAACCAATTGGTAAAATATTTTACATGCTTAGTCCTAAACATATATTCTGAGTTTTAGTAATATAACTATATTTCTAATTTACTAAAAGCAGCTGTGGGCATCAGGGTGTACACATAGATGAAATTGCTGTGGACCTGCCATATACTCCCGAAGATATAGTGTATGTGGATGCAATGGCTAATTCATTTCACTTATTTCAAGTATGGTGATATGTATTAAATAATTAAACTAACTTGTAGCAATATATTGTAGTGATGCGCTTGATTACCTACTAAAGGAGGGAGAAATCTATACTACCACAGATGCCCTTCATTATATGGTTGTATAATATGTACTATAAATCAATAATATTTTTTAATGTATTTCAATTAATGTTGTAAATTCACTTATCAGATTTATCACTATGTACTATTATGTTGTGTTAAAAAAATATATGTTCAATAATGTGTCGGACGTTAATGGTATACCAAAAGGCAAAATTATTGCTGCTGTAACAGTTTAGCTAGCTAAAAGAGTCATCCAGCACTTACTACTCTCGTAAAAAATTGGTGGTGTCATTCTAATCACTCAATCTAGTCATGTTATATCGGGGTATGCAAACAGGCCTGTATATGAATTGCTTAGGGGGATCTAGTAGCACTTATCAGGTTTTGGGTTGAACTCCCCGTGTAAGGTAATTTAAAGTTCAGGTAAAAAAAACAATGGTTCGTTGCCATTGGTCACCATGTGTGAGCCGACTTAAAATGTGCAGCCCCACACATAAGGAGTTGATCGTGTGATCCGTGTGTGAACTGACTTAAAATGGGCAGCCCCACACGTAAAGAGTTGATCGTGTGGTCGTCTGGGTTAGGCCTCAAAACACAGGATACAGGGCAAACCGTATGAAGCAATATCCACATGTATGAGAGGGGTATTTTTCGTAAGTTTCTTGATGATGCTTCGTTTCAGCTCGACATAGTGACATACCTAGGTGGTGGTCTTTCCCCGTCCTCCCGAATTTTTTAATATCATATTAGCGTACTTATTTATGCAGGCATTGTCGCGAGCTTTGCATCGATGTCAGTTTAACTCATGTGCCAAGCCCGAGCCTAATGTACGTGTCGGTCATATCCAAACCTAAACCGCTTCCGAATTTATTCTTAATGGATAAACAAATCAATCGAATTGCCTATCATATATATGGATGCCAGAGTTACACAATCAATTCACTACATCTATTGATTTTTCTGTCATTCAATCCATTATAAGAAATATACATACACAAGAGCGTTGCTCCCTTTGTTACCGTTGTGCGACCGTTGTGCATACTAGCCGTTAGCTAGTATTCTGTGCGTTCATATGATACATTTGTACTTTTGGTAATTTTGCAACAAGAGCCTGGCCGTTCGGCTATATTAGGCACACATACCATCTCAGAGGTCACTCCATTCCCTCCTCTCGTCTCCATTCTGTAGTACCCAAGTATCAGATCGATGTCGCAACTTAATTCCAACTCTGGGAGTACATCTTCTGCTCAAGAAGATCCTCCACCCACCGGGCTTCCTCTGATTCAATGTCCTATTTGTGGTAGGGCTACTGTGATCGAGCTTACTTCTCACACTCGTAAGAACTATATGCGTAAATTCTTCAGGTGTCTGTTCAATGAATCATACGTAAGTAAGATTTATACAAATATTTTATTACTACCATGTAGGCTCCTTCTAATTAACTGTTGATATAATAAATTATAATGAGAACTATACTCTACTCTTAATTTGCAGAGAACTGATCGCTGCCCATTCTATATGTTTCGGGAGGAGTACGAGCGTTGGCTTGTGGATCATGGTTTATTGCTACCATCTGCACGTGTCACCTGCCAATCATTATCAGAAATAGTGGCATCACTTGAACGTCTGTGCACAGAGATGACTGACCAGAACGAGAAATTACCACAAGTGCTTGATTCCATTGAATGCCTGAATGGAGACTTCTCTAGGATGGCTAGGGATTTTGCATATGTCAAAAGTCGATACCATCAAGATGTTGTTTTAGTTTATAGAAACCTTAGTCAGATATTACTATATGGCAGGATTATTATTAGTGCTTTAGTAGCAATGAATTTAATTTCAATTGTACTAATCACTTTGTATTTTCTCTTACGTTAATTTAAATATGATAGTTCCCAGCGTCTTTTCCTAATGTATATTACTAGGGTTACAATATTTTTTCCCTAGTCCTACACAAATAATTAAATGCATCCACCCATGGGTTGGTGGCCTGCCTATAGTGTGACTAAATGAACCGGTCATATTTTTTTATACAACTATACTGTTTTGACCATGGGGGTCTGAACACTGAAATAAATTCCGAGGAGCGTCCGATTCATTTGCCCACCGTCCTACCACTGTGCTTCTTCTTCTTCCTTCTCCGGTCCCCATCTAGGAAGCTCTCTCCTCCATACACATTCATCAGTAGTACACTTCTTTCACTCCGACATAAACAGTAATCATCCTTGTTGTCCCTGCTGATCACAGTCTGGTGAAAGTGCCATGGCGTCATCTGGGTCCCATGAGACTGGAGTGGAAAATCCAAATGTGGTGCGTTAGATTTGTCTTATTCTTCAAATTGTATGCAACTATACATTTAGGCATTGAGTTGTACTAGTACCAATCATTTGTGTTTTAACCGTTCTATCTGTTCGTTCCATCCAGATGAGAGCAAGGCATGTTGGTGCTAATGTTGCATCATCGCAGGTTCTGGAAGCGCCTTTACAGCCGCCTTCAGTGCAAACACCGAATGTTAGTGTCTGATTATATTTTGTCTGCTGTCATCTACTTGTACAATGAATTTTCTAATAACTTTTCTTATTGGACACAACGAGTGCAGGTGCAGTTGAACTTACCTTCACCTTGGGTGTTTTCTCCTTGGCCAGAGCAAAGTTTCAATAATGTAACTTTTGTTTGCTCAATATGTCTGTCCTTCTGCAAAATGTTACAGAGACTTATCGCATTTTCATTTTGTTGTGCCATTTTGTTATCAACAACTGTAGATCCCTATAAATATGCTTGGATCCAACATCAACGAGGTAAATGAGTCAATTGCAATTTAAGTACTCGCTACATTTCCTTTTAAAAACAGTCTGTTTGATAAGCTAATTGTGTATGTATCACAACTAGAATTCTGAGGTGCCATGGTGTGACTATGTGCTGACAATTAATGCTGGCATTGAGGTGCTTTAGTGTATATACTGATAGCGTATATTTATTACACTATTTTGGCAAATGAAATTATATTTAAACCCTCCATTGCCATGTAGGTGTTAGAACCAAATCCCAATTCAGGGCTCCGTATGTTCGCTCGAAGTCTAAGGTTATACTAATTACATAAAAAATTAATACGGTTACATTAATATATCATGTTCTATCAGTTACTCACATAATTAAAAAAAATTCAGTGCCGAGGAATTGAGTGGACCCTATAAAGTACTCCACATGGTGCTCCAAAAGTACGGAGAGGATCCCCTAAAGGTATTTATAACAAACCAACTATATAATTACCGGATCGGGTAATTATTTAATTAGTTTATTTCTTTGACATAGTGTCACTATTTTTGCAGTCAGTAGATGGTGCCACATCGAGCACATCTGTAAATGAAGAGCAAATTGCTTCAAACCGCGTCGTTTCTGCTGGATCTTCTGCGGAGACCTCAGCAACTGCAGAAGGTCAAGGAGTACCCGAGTGCATTCAGGCGAAAGAAGCTTGAGCCAAATGAGATTGTAATAACGGTTATGTAGATTAATTATCTCAAGTGAATCGTGTAGCTAGTTAATGGTCAGTAGTTGCTTGTCAGGATCTTTTGGGATGAAGCCTGGTCCACCATATATATATATATATATTTGTATTTTCTCTACCAGTTTATTACTACCATTTGGATCGCTACTGTTAAACTTCATGTGACAAGTCGATATTACATGGATTATCCACCACGCCATACTTATATAGTAATACAAAACTAGTCTCATTCCTACTGTTCAGTTCCCTGGGCTGGGGTCGCAAGTCTATGTCTAAAATAATCTGCTGCGCTGATTTAATATTATTATGTTAGCAGAATAAGCATGTGCGCTTAAATGATAAGCCAAACGAACACGGCGACTTACTTGTATTTTATTCCATAATTTTTTTTGTCTTTTATGACTTAGGTGTTGTTTGCATCCATCGCAAAGCTAAGAAGCTCGAGCTAACACAATAGACGTAAGGTTTATACAGGTTCGGACTACCCAGAGGTTTAATACCCTATGTCCCGCAGGATCTCAGTATCGCACCGGACGCATGCGAGCCAAGTCCTTCGTAGTCTTGTCCGTCAAGTCCGAGGCTTACTGTGGGTCGGCCCATGAGTCGGCCCGCAATACTGTCAAACGTGGGCCCGAGTCGACTAACGTCTTTGTCGACGAGGGGCCCAAGGGTACCCATATCGCACAATAATAGCCTCCTTAGTACCAGAAGGGATGGAGATTCGAGGGATAGTGGGTGCAATTTCGTCAAAGTCCAGTGCTTTTCGGTATTTAAATTGTTTAACTAGGTTTAGGTACTCCCAATCGGCTAAAGAAAATGGCATTTCTCATTAGTTACGAGAAGTTTTGCTGGCTTTTTAGTTCGGTGTTTGTATCCATCTTAGGTAAATTTACCTACCTAAAGTCTACTTCATGATCCAAATAGTACCTTAATATATTAAGTTATTCAACATATTCGAACAATACATACACTTATTTGGTAAATTTATTATTAAATATGTAAACTAGACCATTTTAAATACGCATCTGTCCAACAGCTTTCCAGGAAAAACTTCGTGTACAATCCGAAAATGATTTCTTTGGAAACAAAATGTTTGTGCCGATGGAGTCATCAATTCGTGCTGGTAGACATGCATTTAATTACTGCACTTTGGTCAGTGCCTTTATGTGTTGGGGCCATCGTTGAGCGGCACGCATGTCTGTCCACTTCTACCCCGTCCTTATCTTCTCTCTTCAGAGTTGAGGTGTTGTGCAACTGCTAGAAGATCCTCTCACGCTCAAACTTTCATCTGCTCTATCGAAGCACCTACATTGAATCGGAGCCTTGGTCTTCCAAGCATCATCGATCTTCTCCAGAATTGATGCCCTTGGATTGACACTACAATCAGCTAAGATTTGTTTTGATTATACTGATGCTTTCAAATAATTTTATTTAACGTATTATGAACTGAAATGCTTTGTGCTGCAAATTTTCTTTGCTTAGATGCCTCGCATGCGCAGAGAAAGTACTTCTGCTGGTAATAGTACTGGCATTACGATCGAATCACGATTTTCTGCTAGATCTGCTCATGAGATGTTCACTAGACTGCAGCCTGTTCAGAAAGAGCTAATTTCCAGTGTTGGATTTGGGTCACTTTTTGATATAGCAAATTTGAAGAGAACAGACAGACAATTGATAATTTGGCTACTGGATTCCTGGGATACAACAACTAATGTAATCAGAATAGATTCTCAGCACGAAATTCCTATCAGTCCTTCTGCTGTTCACCGAGTGCTAGGTATACCAAATGGTTCATTGCCGGTGACAGGTAGTGACGATTTTGAGAAATCTGTGTGTACTGTCAGGCTTAGGAAAATACTAGGCATAACTGCAAGATCACCTACGCTATCAATGTCTGCTCTTCAAGAACTAGTCTATAACACAAATGTTGACTCATCTGATGGTAAAGAGCGTTTCCTATCTGCATTTCTCTTGTGTATTGTTGGAAATTTTCTTGCACCTCGTGGTGGCTATTAGAGAGTACAGCCTGAAGTTTACCCAGCAATTGCTCATCCACTGAGATCACGAGAATTCAATTGGTGCGAGTATGTCTTTGATGAGCTCTCGACCAGTGCGCAGAGAGTAAAGCACTGTTTAGTCCACAGGCTTCCAGTCCCTCTACATGGCTGCATTTTAGTTCTGCTGGTATTGCCTCTGATAGTTAACTTTCTTTCTTATGCTTGTACATTGATTTCATTAATAAAATCTCCACCTTTGAATGAAATCGTAACTTGCAATTTATTTATTGCAGGTTTTATATTGGGATAGTTTGCCTGCGTGTCGATCAATACTACCAGCCGATTCTATAGCACCTCGTGCTAGTTTGTACACACGTAAAATTATTGCTACCATTTCAGAAATGGATCCTGCTCTTACCAAGCTTGACAAGTGTAGGTCTTTCTTTGAAATGCTGGTAAGACAACTCAGTTTTTTACTCGGTTTCTGATGTACTGTCAATAATTGAATATTGTTGCCTAACTACCACCAATATTATTACAGGCTCCTACGCAGTATGACACGTGCACAGATGGTCGTCGACTTAAACGCGGGAGGCCAAGAACAGATGTAACTCCCAACTTAGAAAGAAACATAGTAAGCTAATTGTACTTGATTGTCAATTGTATATAAACAGATATCAAATAGTGCCAATAATTAATTTACGATTTATTGTAATTATGATAGGGTGCTCTAGTTGCCCAAGGTCCAATAGTTTGTGATACAACTTCTATAGATTCTACTCGATTATTAAATGGTGGCGCCAACAATGAAGTATCCTCGTCCTCATCTGCAGGTATTTATGATTAACAACAAAGTGTGTAATATTTCTGCTATTACTTAATAATTATAATGTGAATCTGCATCTTGGTGACGTAGTCATCTAAATGGTCAGTACAATCGTACAATATGTCTCTATACATTAATCAACATATAAATATGTTCTTGTGTTTTAATATTGATGCATTAAAAAATGTATCAGCGTCATAAAGCTTGAGTCAAGGTTTTAAAGTTTCTTTTCGATATTTTTCATTACCAGCCAAATTACTGAGAGTTGTAAATTTGTGAATTTTGGTACAATTTGCTGTCAAACTTTTTCAGAAAAATGTGACTTCAATTGTATAGAATTCTATTATTTCATCTATAAATTATAATTATGAAATAGAAGTGTAGTGCGAATGTAGGAGGTGGATCCACCTATCACTGAGAGAAAATTGTGCAAATGCTTAGTACATAGAAAGAATCAAAACCAATACGGTGTGTACCATAAGATGGAGCCTCTATGATTCAATATTTCTTACCAAGGCAAGTTTCTAGTTAATAATAGATTTTTATATTTCAATATTCCCACAGTTTTAAAATATCAACCCTGGTTTCTGTTAGATATACAGATAACTCTACATTGGTTTACTGACTGTACATACTTTATTTAGGTGACACAAGTGAAAGCGAATTTCAGAACCCAATTACTTTGCATACGTTTGGGTGCTAGGAAATAATGAAACCGTCCGAGCTAATTATGAAGATCAATTGCAAGAATTGGATATTAGATATTTCTAATCCACGTCTTGGTCCTCATGCTGATCCAGCTGCCGCACTTTTATTCTGGATAAAGACAAATCAAGAATGCAGTGACTACTATTGGTAAGTACTCGTCAGTACGCCACAATATTTTCCGAAAAATTATAGCTTATATTTGACTTTGTGACTCCTATTCCAATTGGAAAATTAAAAAAAGTTACCAATAATTACAGGAACTGGATAGAACACACTGATCGAAGAACGATTGCTATGTTGGGTGATACGATAAAGAACTATATGTTGAATTTAACGCCAATGAACCATGATGTCTGTGAGATTGCTATGCGCATGTTTAGAAAACATGAGAAAAATTCGTGTGAGAACAATACAAACCGTCCCTGCCGCCATTTCCTATCGCCTGACTGGGCAGTAAGTTAAAATGACATCCAATTTTTTTGCATCTACGCATCTTATATATAGTTATAATACTCTCTATTATTCCAGCGATTTGTCTTATCCAGCGTTCTTCCTACTTGTGAGGACCACTTTTCAAGGATGTTCTCTGTTGACTACATTACCTATACTATTGCTAATTGTCAGATGGTACGTGTACGATTATTGATACTGTCACTTGTCTCATAAGTATAGAAAACCCATTTAACTAAGGCTGGTGTCATCAGGTAACAACTGTCATTGAGCTCGATAAACAGTGGTGTTGTTACTGCTGGGACTTCCCATCTCGTAGATTAACTATCATTGATCCACAAATTAGCAGATCAAACCTTGATGAGGTTAAGCATCGCCATTACAAATCAAGTGCCATATTCCACTCACATTTCCTCCTTTGTATGGAAACATACATTGGTACAAAGAGAAAGGATATACTAGAGTGGGAGATAATTTTACTTCGTGATGTCATCCCTGCTCCAAACAGGTCGTTCTAATACTACAGAAAAATTACATTGCACAGTTATTCCAATCATTCAATTGTATAATATTAAATTGATTATTGTCGACGTGCACAAATCGTGATGCAGAGATATGTCTGCAATTTATGCTCTATACTACGCATTGGAGTTTGATGGTGTTTGCATCCGTGTGCCTCCAACTCATGTAAGTTATTGTTCACTAACCTGGATTGACTCATTTTCCTAATATTTCATCCAGTAATTAACTCTCTTCAATCAACTGATGACAGGAGCGGATCGCTGACTTCAGGACAGCTCTGCTGTACCATATGGTCCACATATATAACAATGCTGGGAAAAAGCCTAAAATCAACCTCGATTCTGAGTAGAGAGATAGTTAATGTCGACTGTATTATTGTGATAATGGTGATGTGTTAAGCTTGCACACTTTAGCCAGATGTATAATTCGAACTATATCGAATAGGACATTTATATTTGTAATGTATGTTTGAATTTGTACCAGGCTGTATTTAATTTCAAACATGGCATGTTGTGGTACCTTTTTTTTTGCCAACTACTAAATTTTTATTTGAATGCCAGTCACGTATCTAATATACTTCAATATAATTAGTTTATGGAGCGACAGAAGTGCACTCCAACTTCAGTAAAATTAGATTAACTGACATGTCTTGCAACGATTTTTATTGTAACGAATTTGTGGCATGTCATTTCAGTTTCAATGTTATAACAGACGTATATATATTAAGTCTTGATATGGTACTAATTCTAACAATCTCAACTGACCCACATGGGACCAAACAATTCCCATTACATTGCGACACATGTCATATTTTTTATCATATATAAAAAACTCAATCTGCAAGGGGCAAGTTAGTCCAGGCATTTACGAAAAAAGAAAGCTTTCTCAGACGGGATGAAAAAATCCATAAACAGCACTCTCGACCTGACACTGAGAATCGTAACACAGTCCTGCTTGAGCTAAACACGGCACGCCTAAGAGCAAGATTAATAATAGAGCCCGCTGCTAGGTCTAAGAATCATAACACATGAGACTCCTGCTTGACCTAAACGCGGTGCCCCTAAGAGCAAGCTTAATAATACAGACCGTTGTTGCGTATAAGGATTCTTTACAGCCTTATCTCACGTCAATTATATAGTGTGTAAGCTCTTCACCATTAATACATGGCTTACTTGTCTCTTTTACAAAGTTTCATGGTATTTGTGCATAAGCAGACTGCAAGCTTACATCCGATTTTTTTTTCGTTTTTCTATTCTCACTCCTCCAACTCAACATTTAGCCCGCTTACAGCCCCCGATAATACTTGCTATAAGGCTGACTTGGACCTTATTTCGATCAGTGCTTTGGCATACGGTACTATCGATGCAATTTTTTTAACCCTCACGGTTAAATTCGCCCCACCCTAGGTTTGAAATCAGAACTCGAGGTGTCCGCACTAGAGACTTGCTCAACTAATCAACCATCCTTTGGCCTCCTGTATAGAGAAAATATTTGTTGGGCACATTGAATCGAATCTTACATCCCAAATAATAAATATAGCCACTCCTTCTTAATAGCGCAATATCGGTTGCTCGAGGCTTCCGGCATCATACCGTCTCCCAACTACCAGCCTGTTGACATGTACGTATACTTAGAAAAATATACGTGCGTTTTATTTTAAGAGATGACATATGTATGAATCGACAGAGCATCAGACAATACAAAACGTATGTGTCATTTAGTCCAATTATACTAAGAGGACAGAACCTTTTGAATTACCATATCCATTACGTACATTTCTCATTTCGTACATCCATTACATTCTATATTTAATAGCAAGACTTGCACCAGCATGCTGACATTGTATCATCGTAGCATGCAAGTGATTTAAAGCATATTTAAGAGTAACTTATATTGCTACGATACTCTTGGTATTTCTGTGCTTTCCTCGAAATATACAGACAAATAATGGAAAACTCTAGCCAATCTATGGCTATTGTATTGTCCCGGTCATCAAATGAGTCATATAAAATCAATGTTAGAGCGAACCATCTTCGTGGTCTGGTATGTATTCTAAAATTATTCTTATTTCTAGGTCTTCTAACTCTAAATTGGTAAGTCATGTCTCTATTTTGCTTGTGCAGTTACTACCTATATCTTGGAATGCGACTAGGACCTACGATATGTCAAGGCCAATACTACTACACAACACTACAAGTTGTGTAACTGTATTCCGTTGGTCTGTAGTTAACGGATGCATTGCTATTACCACTGGGTGGTCCGAGTATTGTGCAGGGATGGGAATTGTGGCAGGTGATGTATGCATATTAAGGAAATTTGGTGGTCACAACTTGGTTCTAGATGTATGTAGTGCTGATGGCGTCGACAAGAATCCAGTTTTTTGCCAATGCACCTTAGCGTTAGGTCACAAAAGAGGTCGGTATATTAATACTAAAAACTACTTTGTAGTATTTAATTCTTTGTGTATTTTCTCCAACAAATATAGTAACTTTTATTGACATTGCCCTTGTACAGTTATGATCAATCCGTGTCAGATTGACCAGCTGCTACAAAGATTCTGTTTCATCTATCAACCTGTTAGGCTAACTCCTCGTCAGCGCTACTCACTTGCTAAGAACTGTCTAGCAATGATGCCATCGGTACCATACTTTGTCTTCACGTATGTATTGAGACGTGGATTAAATGACATAATGGTATGGCACTATCATTGACTTTGTATAAAAAGTATAGTGAATATGATTATTTGTAATTCATCTATTTCATCCAATAATTAATCATTTTCTATTTGTATATTAATTTGGAGCAGTTTATTTCCAAGAAGTATACTTCATCATTCTTACCATCAACTGCTGGGTGGGCGAAAGTCTACTACTCATCTAGAGATGAATGTCATGAAGTACGCTACAACATCATGGGTGATAGAAGAGGTTGCTTGTCAACAAATTGGGCTCTATTTGCTAGGGAAAACTCGATGTGCTCCGGAGCTGTTTACTACATGCGTTTTAGTGTCTGTACATCCCGCCAGTTAGTTGTCGGTGTTGAGGAGCTGTATTAATTAGATAATATATTGTAAGGTTTTAATGCAACTATGCGTGTGAACCATTGTGTATGCTGTTTAACTATTATTGTATAATATATTTGGTGTGTAAAATATAGCTATTATCATTATATTATTTTACTTAATTGTTTGATGTATGAGAAAATAAGTGTATATTTGACCCATAATTATTTAACCATTTGAAATATAAAGTAGAATCAATTAAGCATTTCTTTGCTTGGATGTGCTTCTTTCTAAAAACTTTTCTTCAGATCTGGTGTTGCTTTAACTATGTGATTCTCACTAAATGTTATAAGAACATTATTTATGAGACAAAATATGAGTGGTAAAAAGAAAACTATTTATATATGAGAGGAATTATTCAAATATTACACTTCCTAATTTCAAGCTACGACATGATGGTGTCGACATGACAGTATACTTTGTGTCTATTGAAACAACTTGTTTACTTTTATATACATTTCGTATTTTCAAGCTACAACACGATAGCCATGACAGATCATATACTTTTTGTTTAATCCTACAAATTGTTCACTTTTTGCTACATTACGTATTTCATTGACAAATGGTATACAGAGCTGTCATAAATACATAGTACCTGCTTCATATACTTTTAGTTCGTCTGAACAAAAAGATTGGTATAGAGTCCAAAAAGTAAACATGTACAGATTGGTATGAACAATAAGATTGGTGCAGAGTCCAAAAAGTAAACATATACAGATTGGTATGAACAAAAGGATTGGTGTAGATTCCAAAAAGTAAACATGTACAGATTGGTATGAACAAACAGATTGGTATAGAGTCCAAAAAGTAAACATGTACATATTGGCTATGAACAAAAATATTGTTATAGAGTCCAAAAAGTTATTCAATGCAGCTTTCAACAACAAGTATATTAACAAATGTATAGATGAACATTTTGTTTGTCTGGAGCTTGATTTATACGATGATTCCGGCCTATAAATAGGTGCATTTGTCAATATTGCTATTAGCCAACAGCAAACTGGTAGCCTTGATCATATCTCTTCTAAATAGACCAGTAGATTTCAATCCCTATTACTTGGCAGTATGTGAAATATACTATTTGTTCTTTGTATACAGTAATCATTGTGAATTTATTTGTAACTGATCCATCCCATAATTAAATTATCCTTGTAGGCATGGCAGCATTGGAGCCAGTTGAATTGCCAATTGCTAGGGTAGTTTTGCGTCAACTTGGCCTGTGGAATGGTGATCAGGAGGAAGTGTTACTTTGTTGGGTCATAGAAAGTACCTACAATCCATCTGTGACTGCTTGCTGTTATTCTAGAAGCAGCACTGGGACATGCACGGTTTCGTATGGCTGCTGATTGTGTTCAGAATCGGATATATGCTCGAGTTTCACCTGCTGAAGCAGCAGGTATGCATGGTAGGAAATACGCTTGGATGATGGCCGTAGTTAAGTTTATTCGTGTCAAGAAGATCATTCCTTATAGGGTAGATCCAGAGTCAGTTGGTAATGTACTTAGGCTTAATTAGATGAAGTTCGCATTCGGTTTTGAGAAATTTAAATGTACTGCTTCCATGTATCGTGGCTCAATAATTAGGTTACCAAGAGTGTGCTTTCATGTGCTTATGGTTGTATGTTTGCAATAAAAAATTTTGATGCTACGTACGGTCATGCTTATTTACACAGAATCATTTATAATATTTTTTATGCGACATACATAAATTACGTATATGGCGTACAATTTGTAATTAAGTGTACAACATAGCCAAAGTGTTACTATATGTACAAAGTGATCACAGCCTAACTTGCATCTATAAACATCGCTGCATGCTTGTGTGGTATGCCACCATACACAGCAAAGAAAGAAGTTTTCCATGAATAGAACTTTCTATTAATTTTCCGATGATGAAGTCATCCAAAGAAACACCGATGCGTCCCACCAAGCTAAGTGTTTTTTATTTCGATCCTGATGCTACAGACTCATCAAATGATGAAGTTTCGCAATGCATTGTTTCCAAAAAGGCCAAATCTACAGTGTCCCTCATTCCAAGACGCAGCAGGCACACGGTGTTACCATCGAATGCCAACAATGATGTCTCCAAAAAAAATGGTAAATCGATAGTAAATATAATAAATCGATTTGCAAGATCCAATCATTTAACAGACAAATTGTCCAGTCAACAGAAAGCCAGTGCTGCATCTGGTGTGTCATTATTATCCGGAAGTTCTTCAACTACCATCAGTGAATTACAGATCACATCGCCTCAGGTATAATGTGGCCAATTACTTTTCATGCTATACAGTATATAGTTAATTTTTATGTCCACATTCTACTCCTCATCTGATGCCCATGTATGTTTCAGCTACGCTTGACTGCCCAGAAGCCAATGTTCAAATGCGACATTAATAAGGAAGTGCCTCAGATACAGGAGATTGGCAATGATATGAGTTGCTTTGTCTCTGATTCTGAATGGGTGTACTTAGCTCCAATATGGAGCAAAAATATCACATTTAGTGAATTAAAACTAGGTTCACTGGAGCATCCATTTGATGGACTCACTGATATTATATAGCTATGTTGGTGCGTAGAATGTATAAATAGTTCAATTAAGCATGTAACGGAGTGTTAATTACAATATGTAATATCATATATTAAACTGTCTAATATATTGTAACTGAGCATTATGCAACAGTTTCTATATCATTCATTTACTTGTTCGTAAATTACAATATATTTCGTATAAATAAGCAATACACTCCATAAAGATACGTACTGAAAGTACATTACATATAAGCTAAATAATTGTATTGCTACATACTAATATGGGGCCCTGCGAGCTACTCCTTTCCTTGGTCTGGCTCTGGGGTGCACCTGCACTGTCTGAAGGGCATATTTGTTAACTTTGCACTTAATGGAGCAAAACTCGTAAGACTCCATAAGTTCTCTTTGGCAATTCTCACAAGAGTATCCATTTTTATTTTTATTCCTCTTACCTCCACTCTCATGTATGAAAACACAACTCATTCCATTATAAGGTATGGATGTATGTCGCTCACATCAAGGAGACCACTCATTTCAGAAACTACTACTATATCTCTGTATCGAGCTTTGCGGATTCTAACTACCGCATGATTTTGATGGCTAAATTCCAAGCACATTGGGCAAATTGGGTCTGAATGTACGTTGCTCGCTATGCACTTAAGACACAATAGATTGCAGATTGTGGATCTATTTCCACCTGAATGGACAGTGCAAGGGGTGAAGAATTTTGTGGTAGTCATATGAATGACCCATCTAGGCCACAATGCATATCCTAATGGGTTTAGATGCTGGAGCTCTTGTGCGCTAAAATGCATCATATATCCTAATTCTCTATGCTACTGAAATTGAGAACTTAGTACTGCTGGGCACTGCAGTTGAACTAATGGAGGTGTCCACCCGTATATATAAGTAAGCAAGGATGAAGGAATAGAACCGATGATTTGTACATATAGTATACACGGACTTATAGTATAGTTCATCATGGCACGAACGTTTTGGACAGAAGAACGAAACGTTAAATAACAAACAAAACGAACGAATGTACATTTGGATATAGGCAGCCTTATTAATATTTTACATTAGCTTCATAGTACAACACCACTAATGATACAAACTGAAAATGTAGGAGACTTCCATACTAAATGACATAAAGTTTTCCCTCGAAAGGAATGGAATCTGAAAAAAGACTAAACTTAATACACATAATTGAATTTGGCCTCAGCACCAACAGCAGTCAAGAATTGCTTCCAGCCCGATTGTAATGATCCGCGACCATCGCCCCTCCGATGATAATTTATTTCTCCCTTTAAACTTCGGTTGATCGCAAGTTAGCTTGAAAACTTTCTTTGTCTTTGGAAGCCAGTTATAGGTAAACAATTTAGGGATACGCTGGACATGATACGTATTATCATAATTAGCATATATTCAAATAGTTACATTTTATCTTGTGCGACATACAAATGACTTACCAGTTCATGCTGGAAATGTGTCTTTGTTAGCCTAAATACGAGAATTGGAGGTGGTTCTGATCCATCCTTGACAATACTAAGAAGGCGACCAACTTGCGGAGCAACTAAATTTATGTGCTGACAAATATAGAAAAGTTCGTCTGTTATACCAAGTCCTCCTCTTGCCCAGTCATCTGTACATGGAAGAAAAATATAGATCAATTTAAACGTTTATTTTGGTCCGTTTTGTAAATAAAATTATTACTCACTACGTGCTGTCATCGGTGTCTGTACACGGCTAAACCCCGTTGATCTTGCTGACCACTCAACCATCCTTGGATCAACTGTACGAACTAAACTGTATGTGCCATGTTCGTTAATGATTACTGAAGTCAGGTATGTATCTACAAATAAAAATATCAGCAAACTCTGGTCCAATTACGTCAATAATTGATTCGAAGACGATAGAGATCAAGTAATCACCGTACCTTCACGGCATGCTTCACAGTGCTCAACTATTGGAGCAACAGATATAAGTTTCTCGTTGTTGTGCTCATCGTAAAAGGACATTAATAATATAGTGCCATCCAGAATACTGATAATTGCCTTTGAATTGGCATTTAGTTGGAACCTAGTCCACACCTCATTCCATCCAGCAACTATAAACGCTTCATTTTCGTATAAACTCCACTGACAGATAAGTTGAGTAACCATTGCGGCAGGTCAGCACAAGACGGCCTCCACAATTTACTTTATCGCTTAAATGATCCGTAACTTCTCCAGGGAAAACCTACATAATTAAATTCCTGTAAGCAATCGTTGATAGTATATTCAGAATTTTGAAATTACATTATTAAATGTACCAGCATGCAACTACTAGCTTCATTGAACAAATAAAGGAAAGTAAAATCCTTGCTGTTGTAATCTTCCCAATGATGTGGCTGAAAGAAAAGCAAATTTTCGGGTTAATTATGGGTTTGCCCGGATAAATGAGAGTATAGCAGAAAGATTGTGGATATGAGGCAACCTGTGGTATTGAGAACTGATTGGCCATAGTGAACATGTAGTTGTGATACTTCGAAGCCGTGTTGGCACGATATATATACACATAGTTGTCCAAATTGAATATACATTTTTTTTCATCAGAAGATGAGCACCAATAAAGGAAGCTTTCAATTTCCGGAGCGTCTGTTCGTCCAGGCGTAAGCAGAGACGGAATGAAATGACTATGTACAAAATGTTCATTTGTTCATTTAGTTCATCGGTACAATATGATATCCAAAGAAACGAAATGTATGGCCATCATGTCAATCAATGAACAGAACATTTAATTCAGGTAGTTGGGAGGTAAAGTGTGAATACATAATGGACAAATGAACATATCGTACGAGGAAACAGGGAAGGTTTAATCATACGAACAGTACAATACTTTTCGGGCAAAACATAACGCACCATTATTTATACTCAGCGTTGGATCACTTGGTCCAATCGTGCAAGATGTACTGAAAAAGCAATTATTTGTAGACTCGTTTGCCTTGCCGCATAGTGTACTGCCTCCTCAAGCTCTAAATTGTAGCCATGGCCAATCCAAGCAGTTCTGCCTTAGTGATTGCTGCGCAACCCACTGGAGGCTACGAGCCTGGCTCCAGCTCATCAGCTCCTCAGATCCCAGCATCCGGTGGCATGCGCTGCCGGAATAGCTGTGCTTGCTGTCAGAGATGCCAGTTGGAGTTTGGAGATGGTACTGGCATCGGCATAGCCAGTGTTGGTGCTGACTCAAGCACCCCGGCAATGAGCAATGATAGCGTTGGAGGAGTCGTCTTAGAGTTCCATGTCCGTGTCTGGGATTTGAGTGGGAGGATGCCTGCAATTACGCGTGCAACAGTTGCAATCGATGTAATAAAGTGTTTGATTTGTACCTGGTGTGATACTCGCGCCATTATTTGACATAATTCTGTGAGGCTTATAAATTTTCTCGGTTTATCATTTACAGAATGCCCATGGAGATGGTTAGGAGGCCCAGAGGACTGATCAGAACTCGACTTCTACAGGCAACTTTTGTTGGGCAAGTTTCTGTGTGTACTCTGGATCAACTTGGCACCGCATAGCTCACCTGCATTCAGTTCACATGTGGCCATATACAGAGTTTGACATTAACACACCATTTCGTCTTAGCATTGGCCCTGATGAGCCACGTCGATTCCTCCTAGGAAACAACCATAGCCTTTTCCTTTTATGCCAAGCTAAGCTAGAGAGCCTGTCATCTTTCGTTGTTGTTGCTATCTCTGATGGCCGTGCAACTGATGATATGGTAGAGTATATGTGCAAGATTTGGTGTGGGAGTTATGCTCCAGGGCAGAACGGTGCTTCTGCGGCATGGATGCCCGTTAGGTACAAGCAGCTGAATGAAGTCCTGCCTGGGCATGATACAGCAGTGTACTTTGTAGCCCCACCAGTTTTCAGGAACCCTTCCACCAGGCAGCTAGAGGTCAATGTGACTATCAGTCGCGGCCGTCCAGTTGCATGATCTAGTTGACAGTGTGCAAATTTGGCGGCACGTTGCATCACAATGCTTCAAGTTGGAGTCAAGTAGATTAGTATTAGCACTAAGCGGCCACCAAACTAGTTGTGTTTTGTAAATTCAAGGCAATGTGTCTGGTCGTACGTATGGTGGTGTCGGCGTATGGTAGATGGTACTCGTGGATTTAATAGTAGTCTGTTTAGTTTCCTTATTTCTTCAGTCGTGAAATTATGTATTTGATGAAATCGTGGATGTAACTTTTATGTGGTTGCCCTATATATTAGTAAGCACTCCCATGGCTAATTGCGATGTCTATGCGTTTCTTAGCATTCTCAAGTGTGTGTTACGACAAAGAGGTTTGCTGTAGAAGATAGTTGCTCTTCACAAGAGCAGAAAAGAATCATTTGCACCGAGTGCCGACTTGGCGAGCGCCAGGTGGATGGGTAGTTCCACATGGCAAACATTACTTAAGACTTAATTAATTGACACCGTATATGAAGCGTATATCGTAGAATAGGCCAAAGATCAGCGTGAAAACTCAAAAGTAGTACAATCAGGACTTAAATCAGTAATGGAATAAAAGGCAGGTCACGCCACATTGCTAACCATGCAGAAAAGAGGGTTATCCAAATGAAGTGAGAGAGGAACCTAATAATAGTTTCATGCACGTACATAGTACTAATTCACTGATGACAAGCACGAGGATATATAATTGAGGACACATACACCAAAACATTGCAAATCACTTGGTGCTGGTGATGCACTTCCTGTTAAATTGAAATAAGCGTAAGGTTAAATCAGGTCGATTAGGAAGAAATGGAAAGGATGAGTATAACAAGAAACAAGGACTGATGAACGGAACGTACCTGGTAATTAATGACCGCAGCACCACGTGGCATGCTGACTGACTAGTGAGGTAGTTCGGAAGGAAACGACTCTTGCATACGTCCCTTTCCTGATAATATTGTACAGTCCCAAAAACACTGGATAAGTTATCGATAATAGAAAACAGCTCAGTATAATTTCGTACAAAAAGTACGCAAAAAAATGACATTTATGGCCAATTGGATCAGTACCTTTAAGTTGTAGCTGATTCATCCCAGCGGTGCAAAAGAATTTAACTGGATTGCCATGCTGATCAACCTGATGCTCACGCTTCCATGACTTAATAGAACGGACATGGACAGTAGCCCCAGGACTATCAGGCCATTCTAACCAAACTGAACCGGACAAATCTAAGTGATTATTGTTCTCAATTACAACTCGTAGGGCCGAATAATCAGTGTCAGCAAGACAAGTAGGATCTATTTCAACAACTTTTCCGAGAGCCTTGATAGAAGAGATGATGTCTTCTTCAAACCAATGCTCAAATGGGTAATAAAGAATGAACAAATAAGATCGCCAGGCCTGAGGACTCAGAGAACGATTCGAAGCATGCTCTGGTCGTTCAAGACGTACTCGGCCACCACCATGCTTAAACGGGCTTGAAGCTACTGCTGCTTCACGATCAGCAAAAGACAAGAAACGCACAATCATGCTACCTCTCGAGGATGGCAACGACTGAACGTGCATACCTGGATCTGCACTCATAATGGCTTCAATAATGAAGGGCGCAAGATTAGTTGCTGCTGAACCAGGCGACACATATGCATATGCACACAGAAAGGCATTTGCTCGCGCAACTTCCTTGAGCGATGGCACCCTCTTCTCGGAACTCTGTCCAAGATGTGCAGAGATCTCCATCGATGAACCATCTAGTCTGGATGATTCTGCAGTATCTATGGGGTGCTTGTGCGTTGATGGAACTGGCAGATGGATAGCACGGCTGAATATAGAGCGGGATTGAAAGGGCATCAGAAACATGGGATCTGACCGCTGGGCATTTGCAACTTTCTCGTTGACATCTGGCTGGAAAGGTAAACTGTGAGTAGGAGTAGCACTTGGTGATCTGTTTTTGAGAGTAGATGAATTGGATGTCAAGTTGGATGGAACGCAAGAACGAACTGTCCGTCGAGAGCGAGGATTTGCACATCCTAAAAGCATAGCCGAAAGTTTTTTGGATGGAGTAGATGTGGATTGAAAAAATCGGTAAATGAGAGTAAGGTTTAAGATAGAACTTGGAAAGCAGATACAGAGGCCGAGCTACCTTTCTAATACCAAATGGCTTCTCCAGCAGACGGGTAGGTCACTCCGGAGTATGCCAACAGTAAAGGTGAAAGTCAATTCGTGCCTTGCGCCCCGAGCCAGGCAGTATAAATGTACTGTCACAGAAGAGTGGAAAATTAATGCAGCGAACGGGTTGTTACATGCATCAAATGGAGCTGATGGTGTAGCTGTAACGCAACGAATGGTTTAGGAGTTAATATAAATATGACTCAGTCACAATTAAGTAATGGTATTTGTAAAAATGAAAGTCAATTGTTTAATACTTGTTGAAGCGGGACAAAAGTTGGGAAGCAGACAGTGGTAGATATGGGATGGCAACCGCGACAGATAACGAACAAGTCGTACAAGCATACATAAAGGATATGTTACAACAAAACATATGAAAAAGTATACAAATTGTAAACTGTCCCATCGGGGATAGAAGAAACGAACATAAAGGATAGCTAACAACAAAACAGACGAGAAAGGTACAAATTGTAAACTGTCCCATCGGGGATAGAAGAAACGAACATAAAGGATAGCTAACAACAAAACAGACGAGAAAGGCACAAATTGTAAACTGTCCCATCGGGGATAGAAGCAAGTAGTTATGGGAGACATGATGAACTGCCGTAAACAAAATGTTCATAGGCTGAACAAATTGTCAATGGAATTGTCTAGCTCACAAGGCAGGTATCCATGCAGACTTTACTTTTTTACCGTAACCCGACGGCAATGTTTATACCTGACGCCGTCTGTTTGATGCACGAATCACCTAGCAGCACCGAACGAGAGAGATAGCTGGGGCACGCGCCCATGTGGGCGCCGATGCACTGTTCATGGATGTACATCAACGGTTGTGATATATAGGGCGCGCCCCCATGTGGGCGCCGAATCCTCATTGGAGCTCACAATTGGTGAGGTCCAAAGATCACAGTGGATTATTTGGAATGGAGAATAAGTAAAAGACTTCGATGTGGAGAGAATGGCAGTCACACATGCCATCCCTTTCGTGCAGTATGTCAAACTTTTATTTGTACAAGGAATAAAATTTGTGAAAGCAACCTGGGCGTCCAAGTGGTCGGCGCCACATATCAGAGGAAGATGAGCACACTGTCAAGGCTGCCTTGGAAGTGATCTGGCTTGGACCGAATGGATAGAGATCGCCGCTGCTATTGGGGCTAAATGATTTCGTTCTTGGTGAGAAGATCCTTAATAGAAAAGTTATATGTGTCAAAATTCAACTAAGCATGCATATATTGTCACTTGTAATTTCGGATAGATACATATTAGAATCTTAATAAGGTTATTGAGTGTGTGTAAAACATTAGAGGAAAAACAAGTTTGTGATGGGTGTGTGAGGTGATGTGTCTGTACACGACAATGGAAAGATAGAACCCATTACTAACAATGCTTCCAAATGAATTGAGCATTGAAGAAGAAATGGGTAAATTACTAAGGTCAGTGATAGCTTGCACCTGTGTCATCCATGAACCACATAGCATGCCCATGTTCAAATTAAATGAGCATGTGTCCAAATTAAGCAGTAACTTCAGGTAAATCATGTCGTGTTCAAAACAAAATGAGTTATGTTTGCAAATGAGCAGTATGTTGTCACTATGTAGTGAATATAACTACTGCTGCAATCAACAGATAATGATTGAGGTATTAAATTACTCAAACGTAATCTGCTTAGTTTTTAATCTATATAACATGCAAGTTATCCAAGTCATTAACTCTATTTCTCTCAACATGTAAGCTATCCACGTCATATAGAAACCCTAACATGAACCCCACTAAGATGCACCCTAGTATAACACCTAGTATAACATAGTACATGGTGGCAACAAAAACGAAACTAAAGAATGTTGGTCAAACAAATATCTATTGTACATATTAATTGTTACTCTTTTCTATAAGCTAATCACACAAAAGATGGTTTGACTTAGACACAAATAGAAATACTTATATTTTTGGATGAAGATTCCGCAAAAAAAGGCCATTTTATTAGCTTCACCTATCCGCTTTGTCCGCTTAACCCCCTGAATAAAATTTAGGTTAATTTGTTCCTCCAAACTATTTGTGATGCACCAATCTACACCCTAACGAGATTTGACTCTCTCTCTCTCTCTCTTCATCCGTGTACACGTTGTAGTTCAAATTTGTGAGTGGACAGAGAACCTGATGCGTTATGTTAGAAAAATACATTAACAACTTTGCATGGTTATTTTTTTAGGTCAGGAATATTTAATATGAACTTTGATCCTAGTGATACTAAACTGTATAGTAAAAGAATCATAATATATTTTTTCTAATATAGGGCATCATATTGTAAATGTAAAATGGATAGCGAGGATAGTAAATAAAATGGATTTGAAATATTCAATTACTTTGATGGGAAATGGAGAGTTTTTAATATGAGTTAAGTTAAAATATATACACTAATGGAATATTAAAAATATATATATATATACACTAATGGAATATTAGACGGCATATCATCCTTACAGGGCTTCACCACCTGCAGGCCAGTAAAGGTGAGGGCCGCAGCCGCCGCCGCTGATCTCCCTTCTCCGGCCACGCCCACCCGCCAAACCACAGATCCGCCCTCTCTGCCTCCCGCCCGTCCTACCCATCCTCTCGCCGCAAGCTCCCGTGGCCTGTGGGAGTAGATCGAGGCGACGCGCCATGACCTAGTCTCCAAGCTCCATCCCTCACCGCCGGCGGTCACTCCGACGCCGGCGTCCAGAGCCTCCCGGCGGTCGCCATCCCGGCACCGACGGCCACACACCTGCAACCCCCTCCCACCACCACCCTCATCCCCCGAACCCGCCCCACCGCCACCATGGGCCACGAATCCCCCCTTTCTCCGGGCCGCGCGTACCGCTCGCCGGAGCCAGGGTCGTCGGAGGCCGGGCCTTCCATCCCTTCCGCGCTGGAACTCTCCAACCTATCCGCCTCTGGCTCGTCGGGCTCCAATCCCCGCTCCCCAACCTTCAGCGAAGTGGTCAGGGGAATGGGAATCCCCTCGCCGGAGCGGACACCTTCACCGTCGGTAGTCCTTCTCCTGCCGAGGCGCCGCACCACCCTCCCCCTCGGCGGTCCCACCGCCGCCACGCTTCGGTCGCATACCTCCGCCGCCAGTCGGCAGTGAGGAGGTCGCATCCCACCAGGAGGTCGTGCCGCCGGGCAGGATCCTCCGCTTCGGTCGAATTCACCGCCGCCGCCACCGCCGCCGCCGCCAAGCCGTGCCTTCCTCCAAACAAGGCTCGATTTTGGGGACAATGCCTCGTCTTCCAAGGCGCCTGCCGTCCCACCTCCGCCTCCTCCGGTCCGCATCCCTCCGCGTCCACCGGTGGGGGAATTCATGGCTGACGCCCGCTGCGCGGAGGCCAGGCGCTCCCGAGACGTTCGGGTGGACGACGAGGGTTGGGAGGTGGTCGAACCGCGCAAAAGGAAGGCCTCGAGGTCGCCGCCCCACTCCCCACCACCTCCGCCATCGCGGCCAGTGCCGGCGGATCTTGTTGGCAAGTGCTTCAATTGCTTTAGCTGGGATCACGTCGCTGCCCGCTGCCCCACGGCCGCGCGGTGCTTCAATTGCCATCGGCTTGGGCACCGGGCGGATGACTGCCCGCAGCCATGGGTCGCAAGGACGGTCGGCGCGGGTCACCTTGACCGCGCGACGACGTTGGAGGCACCACGGGGGCGGACGAGGCAGGAGGATGCGGTGGGCGGTTCCCGTGCCCGAACGGCAGCCGCCGGACATCTCCCCGTGCCACGCAGGCCTCCACCGGCGGCGCAGGCACGCCCACTGCGGGGCGGTGGCCCAGACGCGCCCGGTACGCGATGCCCTCTTTCGCGTCGTGCGGCCGACCGCCACACGGAGATGCCGCAGGCCGACCGTCGCGTCGCGCGCTTTCAGGAACAGCAGAGGCAGGACGCCCCGCGGCGGCCGCTTCCGCGTGCACAAGCGACGGTAGGAGGAGCTGCCGGGGCCCTTGCGCCCCCCCCCCCCCCCCCTCCCAACACCCCCTCTACCGCTAGGGGATCCTCGCCGTCGCCCTGAGGTCGAAGTTTGCGTCATCCCTCGCACGATGGAGATCGCCGCTAACGAGGTCGCTCTTGAACGAGCCCTGGTCGCCATGGTCGCTGGAACAAAGCCGGAACTCACACTAGCCGAAGTCAAGAGCTACATTGAAGGTCGCTTAGGGGTCGAGCCGGGGTCCTTCCTCATCTATCCACACCACCCGAAGGATTTCCTCATCATGTTCCGGGACGCCGCGACCATGCTGGCTGTCCTGCATGCCAGGGTGCCTGAGGATGGACTACGTTTGGTGTTTAAGAGATGGCAGCGAGAGGCCTGGGCATGTGAGGGTGAGATGGAATATAGGATCCGGGTCGGCATTGTAGGAATCCCGGCACATCTGTGGCTCTGGAGCACTGCACAAACGATTCTCGGGTCGTCATGCGCCGTCATTTCACTTGCTTCGGAGACTGAATCGAAGGGGACTTTGAAGGAATTCCGGGTCCTTGCTGGCTGCCTGCACCCAGACTTGATCCCTAGGGAGAAGGTTGTGACTATGCCAATCCCGCTCACCTCTACTAAAGAACTCCCCACCTTGAAGTACAGAGTATCTATTGATATCAAGGAAGTCATCGACACACGATTGCCTCCGGGAGGCTCGGCTGGAGCGGCGGGCGGCGGGGCGCCGGGTGCTGGCAAGGCGCCGGACGACCAACGAAGTCCCAGGGGTGGTCGGCGGGGTGATCCACCCTCCAGATGGGGTGGCTCGGGTGCGTCGCCCAGCCCAGCCACCGATTCGGCCCGGTCGCCCGCGGACTTTGGAAGGCAGGCCGCGTTCGGTGCACCGGTTATACCGGCCCAGGCACCGCGTCGTCCGCCCGCCTTCCCACCGTGGGGCCTGCAGGGCATCCACGAGCCGGCGCTTCCCTCCGTCGATTCGCGCTCCACCAAGCTTTCGGCCGTCGGCCGTGCCGTTCCACCACCGCACGGCAACTACTTCCTCGGCGGGAGGTACTCAGGCATCCGGCGCGAGGAGGGAGGCCCAGGCGCCGCATCGTCAACTACCTCCCTGCTCGGATGTGTACTGCTACACTCCAGCCACGGAGCCGGATCTCCACCCGCCACGCCGGTCGTCCCCAACACCCTGGAGGGATCCAATGCTTCTCGAATCTCATCTCGGTCGCCCACGCCTCGCGCTGTTTAAGGACATCACGGTCGGCACAGTTTTTGGTCGCCTAGCTCATACGCTCCAGCTCTGGCAGCCAGGAAGATCTTCGATGTCTCGATTGTCACAGGGAGGCCCTGCCTTGGAGGCCATCCGCTTCCCTGAGGTGGCGGTCCCTGGCGGGGCGCTGCAGCCGCCGCTTCCGACGCCGGGGGACACCACCTCGGCCTCCACACCTCCCCCGCTGCCTGCGGACGCAGTCTCGCCTATCGAAGCCTGCCCGACGCTGGAGATCGCCACCTTGCCCACCACGCCCCTCCCGACGCCGATGGGTGATGCCTCGCCCTCGCCCACCTCGGCCACGCCGCTTGTGGCCAAGGCGCCCGCGTCACTGTTGGTCGCGGGCTCGCGGTTGGCCGTGGCCGCGGATTCGCAGTCGGTCGCGCCGCCGGTACAGGGGGCAGGGCTCCCGGACGTGGCCGCGGCTCCCACCTCCCCCGCGCTGGTGGAGGCCAACGTCACCACCACAAGGGGCTCTTCCCATCAGGTCGCATTCGAGGGATTTGGTCGCAGATTTTTGTACCTCGGTCGCGAAGGAACGGACTCCACCAGCCATTACTACGAAGCCACGGGTTCAGTCGCGCTAGGGTGCCTCCACCTGGCACTCTCCCTCGCCGAAGCTGCAGGCTTGCAGCTAAGTCGAGGAAGCGCGGGACGAACCCTACCACTGCAGCACAGAACGTCATCATGCAGCGCCTGGGACTGGTCCGGCAGAATGAGGCGCCGGACACCGCTGCCTTCCTTGAGTATGTCCGCTTATTCACGATGGGTCTCTCCGACGAGCACTGTCAGGCCATTCGTGAGATGTTTGGAGGGGAGATTAATTGGTCGGGACAGTTTTGCATCTTGGAGGATGAGGAGTTCTTAGCGGCGGCCAGGGAGCTGTTCCCGGAGGAGCTGGTGGGCGCCACCACGAGGGTCTAGTCTGTTTTGTTGTTCTTTTTCTTTGGTCGCATCTTTTGGTGCAATTATGAATGAACATCTTGTAAATTGGAATGTTAGGGGTCTTAATCGCAGAACGAGACGTACAACAGTTAGGGAGTTAGTTAGGTCGAAAAGGTTTCGCTTCTTTGTCTACAGGAAACCAAGCTAGATGATGTACCGAACGCTTTGATTATGGATATGCTGGGTTTGGATTTTGGCTATTTCGCGCTACCCGCGGTGCAGACAAGAGGGGGTATTTTGGTCGCTTGGGATGTAAATATTTGGGATATATCCCAACCCCGTTATGGTTCTCACTCTCTCACGGTCAGAGTCTCCTTACGTAACTCGCCCGACTGGCATTGGTGGTTAACGGTCGTCTACGGTCCTCAAGAGGACGAACATAAGGTCGCTTTTCTGGAGGAACTACGTGCCACCAGAGCTTCCTTGGTCGGGCCATGGATGCTATGCGGGGACTTCAACCTCATCTACCAGGCAGTGGATAAGAATAATGATCGGCTGTCTAGGCGAATGATGGGTCGCTTCCGGTGATTCCTAAATGATCTAGAGCTGAAAGAATTACACCTGCAGGGTCGCTTGTACACTTGGAGTAATGAACGCCTACACCCAACCCTTGAACGTATTGATCGAATCTTTGTCACTACGGAGTGGGAATCCGAATATCCCAGGTGCGCCCTTCTGGCATTGGCGACCAGATGCTCAGATCATGCACCACTCCTACTTCAATTTGATGATGGTTTCCATCCGAAAAGACGCTTCAGGTTCGAGGCAATTTGGTCGCAATTTGATGGCCTCCGGGAGGCAGTTCAGGAAGTTTGGCACGCCCCTCGTCCGGAAATGGACCCGTTGCGCACCATCGACTACCTCCTCCGAGAAACGGCGAAAAATCTAAAACGCTGGAGCGCTAAGGCGGTGGGCAGCATTCGCAGGCAAATCCAGGTCGCTAAAGAGGTTATGCTACGGCTTGAAACAACTCAGGAACGACGGTCGCTTTCACCTGCGGAACACTCATTACGTCGGTTCCTTAAGCTGCGTTACTTGGGTCTCACTTCGCTAGAACGCACCATTGCGCGACAGCGATCAAGCCTACGGTGGCTACACGAGGGTGATGCTAACACAAAGCTTTTCCATCTGCATGCTAATCATCGCCGAAGGAAAAACCATATCGTGTCACTTGAGGTCGCAGGTTCCACGGTCGTTGGGGAGGACGAAAAGGCAGACGCGGCTTTCGAATACTTTGATGCAATCCTAGGAGCCAGCCATGAGCGTTCTTGTGCTCTGGACTTTGCGACCCTAGGATTGCCCAACATTGATCTTTCCGAGCTTAGCTACCCTTTTACAGAGGCCGAGATTTGGGATGTAATTAAAAACCTCCCGATGGATAAAGCCCCCGGCCCGGATGGATTCACTGGTCGCTTTTACAGGTTGACTTGGTCGATCATCAAGCATGACATAATTAGAGCATTCGATGCAATTGCCGCAATGGACTGTCGCAGCTTTCACCTAGTCAATGAAGCACTGCTAACGCTGTTGCCAAAGAAGGACGATCCGCGCTGCTTGAATGACTACAGACCGATCAGCCTAATTCACAGCTTTGGCAAAATCGTATCCAAAGTCCTAGCCAACCGATTTGCCCCGCATCTACACACGCTAGTCTCCCCAAACCAGAGTGCTTTTATCAAGGGTCGACAAATTCAGGATAACTTCAGATATGCGCAGGGGGTGGCAAAGGCTTTGGCAAGAAAGAGACAACCAAGGATTCTTTTTAAGATAGATCTGGCCAAAGCTTTTGACTCGGTGAACTGGGTTTTCCTACTGGAACTTTTAACGGCGGTGGGGTGCCCGAGGAGGTGGACAAATTGGATCTCGGTTCTGTTGTCCACAGCTAGTACCAAGGTCCTCATGAATGGGACCCCCGGTCGTAGGATTTGCCATGGTCGCGGTTTGAGGCAAGGAGACCCGCTCTCTCCGATGCTATTTGTTTTAGTGATGGAATGCTTTAACGCAATAATTAACAAAGCCGAGGAAAGAGCATTATTCCTGCCGCTTGGTCGCCCCAGGATAAAATACAGGGTCTCCTTATATGCTGACGATGTGATTGCATTTTTATCACCGATCGAGCTAGATCTTATCGCCATCCGGGAAATTCTTCGTCTATTCGAATCTGCATCCGGTCTCTCGGCGAACTACACCAAAAGCCAAGTATATCCCATACGCTGCTCAGAGGAGCACAAAGACTTAGTCCGACAAATTCTGAATTGCCAAATTGGAGACTTCCCTTGTACCTATCTCGGGGTCCCACTTTCACCGCACAGACTACCTAAAGCGGCTATGCAGCCGCTGGTCGATAAGGTCGCAGCGCGCTTACCTGCCTGGAAGGGTCGCATGCTCAATCGCAGTGGTCGTCTTACACTGGTTAAATCCACACTCTCCGCTATCCCTGTTCACATTTCGATGGCTATTGCCATAGCGCCATGGGCCATTAAGACTATTGAGACATTGATGCGCGGCTTCCTATGGTGCGGTACCGAGGTAGTTTCGGGAGGAAAATGTGCGGTCGCTTGGACGAATGTGTGCTGTCCCACAGAGTACGGAGGATTGGGCATACCCAACTTACAATTAATGGGGGTGGCACTACGGCTACGTTGGATGTGGCTGTCCAGAGTGGATAGCCGAGCATGGCAAGGACTGCATTTCTCCGCAGACCGATTGGCGGAGGCACTTTTTCAGGCTTCAGTATCAGTACAGGCCGGTAATGGTGAGGTCGCTTTATTCTGGTCGGATAAATGGGTTAATGGGCGCTCCATCCGCTCTTTGGCACCAAACCTATGGGCTGCTGTGCCGGTACGTATTAGACGAACCCGCACAGTACGGGAAGGCCTAACCAACAGGGCGTGGGTACGAGATGTTAAACATGCGCTCACAGTACAAGTAGTTCTACAGTACCTCCAGATCTGGTCCCTGCTAAGGGAATGGCAGCTATCTGAGGACCCGGACAGATTCATTTGGCGATGGACCAGTTCGGGGGAGTTCACCTCTGCCTCAGCATACCGAGCTTTTTTCCTAGGACGGGAGGAAACGCTGGGTGCCAAATGGCTTTGGAAGGTACAAGCTCCGGGTCGCTGCCGCTTTTTCGGCTGGTTAGCTCTGCTTGGTCGCTGCTGGACTTCGAACAGACTAAAGCGTCACGGACTCAAGGAGCACGATGAGTGCGCGCTTTGTGCGCAAGAGGTCGAGACTATTAATCACCTTTGATTGGATGTGTAACAAGCAGGGAGACTTGGTTCCGGGTGCTCAGCGCCCTTCGTTTGCAAATGTTCACTCCACAGTTGGAACCCACACTTGCGGAATGGTGGCTACGTGCCCGCAAACGCATACCAAAGGCTTTGCGCAAGGGATTTGACTCCTTAGTATGGTTGGTCGCATGGTCGCTATGGTTGGAACGAAACCGAAGGGTCCACGACCGATCCGCCCTGATGCCGGTCGCTCTGGCGCAAAGAATACTGGAGGAAGCGCGAACGTGGGCCCGGGCAGGTTTCGAAGGGATTGCATGGCTCCTCGAGGCGAGAAGAAGTTGACGGTAGCTACGGTTCAATTCTTGTAGTTTGGCTTGGTAGTTAGTTTTCCTCCTTTGTTTGTGGTTGTGACCTTTTCTTTCTTCAGGCTGTTTTCTTACCCCAAGAGTGGGGATGTAACCTAACTTTGTTTTTTTCTCTCTCTCCGCTTAATGAAATAACGTGCTATGCACGTTCTCAAAAAAAAATATTAGACGGCAACGGAAACTGAACTGAAGCATTGGCCAAACAAATATCATTGAATGTTGGCTACGAAAACAAAACTGAAGAATTTAAGGGGAACACGTATAGCCAACAACAAGGGCCTTACCCATAATCACTTTTGAATTTGAACAAATAGTCCATAGCCCATAGCAACGCAATAATAAACCTAGATGACGAAAAAAATAAAAACCATCGAGTAATGTTTAGGAAAAATAAGAATCCAGGTCATCGCAAAATTACAAAATCAAAAGCACAAATTCTAACCAGAATTTTTAGGTACAATTGCCAATAGCGAAAGGGCATGCACTAATTTGGTCGTCTTTGTTGTTTAAACCATAATATCGGGTCGTCCACTATACATTGACAATTACCCAAAATGTTCTCCTGTACCTACAAGTGAAGTTGACCTTTCTTCATCTATCCCTCTAGACGGGCTGAATGTAGCGTACTCCATGGCCCATTAAGATGATAGGATCAGCTTGCTTTTTGTCTGTGCTTTTTTTTCCAAACAATTATGTATACGCCTGAAATTAATAAAATGTCATGTACTCCGGCATATGCTGGAATGTTTTTTGTTGTTAAATTGGAACATTACATTTTTCTTTATATAGAAAATTTCATTCTCTATCACGACACTTTTTCTTTCGAAATTTCTAAAAAAAACAAATAGGATACTCTGGAATTTAGAGGGAAAAAGAAAAAAATGAAATCGGAAGGGAAATCAGCCTGTTCCTACCTACGATTATTTTCCTCTCGCGTTGAGGCCATCTATGGAGCAAGATGGGCCATGCCGTTTTTCTAACGGGCCCACGTGTACAGAAGAAGAAATGGCAGCCGCAACGCAAGAAGTGCCGATCCGCGCCCTCCGTGCGCGTGACCGAGTCGTGTCGTGTGGTTCACCGCTCCTTTCTTCTCCACCCAGCCGCATGCATCCTCAAGTCCGGCACGGCCAATGGCCATCCCTGCACCCTCATGCTCTCGCTCTGCCTATATATACAGGCCACTCGATCGCTGTATCCGCAAATGCCTGGTTCACATGGCTGCCGCACGTAGGCATCTTCCTGTGAGTCTGTGACGATCCACAAGTCCACCACCATGCCACCAGCGGCCGCATGCATACCAGCTCTCCAGTGTCCAGGCCATGGACAACGCTCTGCACCTCATCCTCATGGAATCCCAAAATGATATTACAGATCTGCCGCGGAATCAAGAAATCGTCCATGATTCCAGGGTTGGAGAAGAAATCCCTCAGGGGGCAGTTGCTGCGCTGGGTAATCAAGAGGTTTACAATTCGTTAGAAGAAGAACAAGAACTCGAGGAAAGGGCAGCCGAAGAAGAAATCTCTGCCGAACAACTCCATGGCTGCGATTGGGCCCAGCTTTCGGCGGATCTGCTCACGCGCATATTTAGCGCTCTGGAGGTCCCGGATCTCATAAGACTACGTGAAGTGGTTACCCCTATATCCATCCTCTAAAAAGAGTTCCTGTATAATTCTACAAGTTTTTATGATCATGTAAATAATGGTGTGCTGCAACAGTCCCTGTAAAATCATCCTCCAAAAGAATCGGGCCGAGCCATCCTCCTCGCGACCCCGTCGCCACCCGCTCTGCCGCGCTCCTCTGCAGCCTCCTCCTGGCAGCCGCCGCCCACCTGCTCCGCCGGCGCCGCCCTTCTCTTGGCCGTCGGCGCCCACCTGCTCCGCCGGCGCCGCTCTCCTCCTGGCCGTCGGCGCCCACCTGCTCCGTTGGCGCCATCCTCCTCCTGGCCGCCGGCGCCGTCCCTCGCGCTGTCGCGCTGTCCCTCACCGCGCGACGCCAAAGTCCTGGCCCAACTCCTCCAAGCGACGGCGGTGCCGGCGCCGGCCGGCACACCCACCACCATCCCGGGCAGGTCAGCTACGCCCGACGTTTTGCTGTTGTTCAGGATATCCAAACTGAAACTAGAAAATATGAGACCATCGTTGTATGCGGTATGGGGCCGAAGAAGAATCAGCAAGAATGCTTAATTAAAACTTGTAGATGGAAATTTGTTTACCTCTCACTAAAGAAATTTCACAGAAGATGGAAATCAGCAGGAAATCAAAGGTAACTAGAAAATATTATTTTTATTGTGTAACCACTTGAGAAGAACATATAGATGATATATACTCAAGATCTTTTTAATTTTCATATATGATGTTCAAGAAATTTATATTCATCTGAAAGTGCCAACTCTGCCAACTCTGACTAAATGGTCACTTGTATAACAGGTACAACAGGGGTGCAGCAAGCAAGTATTCTCAGTGATACACAGACACTCTTAGCACCATGGATCTCAGTGATACACAGACACTCTCAGTGATACCTGGATCTCAGTGATACACAGACACTCTCAGTGATACCTAGTTGTGGTTTTTGTTTTACTTGGTTCATGGTTGTAATGTATCAATAAGCTCAATTATGCAATGTACTGAAAGGGAGTGTTGTGTTGTGTTTAGAAATAAATTATTTCCTTTACCAATTAGCATATTTGAATATCTGAATTTTACTCATGATTTTCTTGTTCAGCCAAGTTTTCAAATAATTTGTGTTGGTGGCAACTAATCTGTTCAGCCATTTCATTTTGTAAAATTTCAGAGGCATTTACTCCCAGAAAAATTCGATGGTGTACCATTATTCTCAAATAATGGTTATCTGTCAAATAAATATGCGGCTGATAGTTTGATCTAAAATAAAGTTCAGAAAGAAGTCATGACAAAAGAAAAAAGACTGATGATTATGTGTTCTGATAGTGGCAGATTTCAGGGATTTAAATTTGATGGTGCTGTCATAAAAAGGGAGAAGATTGAGAATGGCAATTCTTTTGTAAGCAGATTTCTGGGTTAGGTAATGCATTGTGGTGATTGACTGCTAACAGAAGCAGATACTGCTTGAAGAACGTGAAGGCAACTAGTACTGATTAGAACATTCACATTAAATTACCAGAGTATAAAAATCGGTAAGGATAACTGAGAACCAAGGTTAACTGCAGAATCTTACACCAAGGTTAACTGCAGAGAACCATTTTTATTTTTACAAAATAAATATATAACCTGATCATATGGGATCAACTTGATAAGATTCACAATGTTATCATCCACATGATGGAGCCAGATATATCAGTTCGGAAGCAAGTAAAGTTAGAATGGTCAAATACAATGTGCAAGCTCAACAAAAGGAGCACTAGGCTCAGTTTAACAGAAGGAGCACCAGGCTTAGTTTTAACAGAAACAACAGTAACAGAAGGAGCACCAGGCTCAGTTTTATCAAAGGAACATTAGCCATATGAAGAAATCTGATTTGTACAAATAATGATAGCATTGGATAATAATAAAGTATTATTACACCATTATTAACCAAAATCCAAAATAACATTACATAAGCTTGTTCCATGACACATAACACATAAAAAATAGGTAGCCCCAATAGGATTTGCCACCAACTTCCTCACTGGCTTGATCCATGACGTCGACACATCATCAACTTCTGAAGGATATCAACTTCTAGAGTGGACAGTCTTTGTACCATACATCGATTAGAGATACAAATTCTGAAGGCAGGGAGTTTTCAAGCTCATCCATGTCATCATAGTAGGAGAATGTCTCCTGTGCTCCAACTTCTTTACATGCTCCCATGCTCCTACTTGTAGAAAGAATCATCAAATTGTGTGTGAAAAAATCAACCAAAAATACAAATAGTTAGATGATGTAAAGATCCATGCTCATGCAATGATCACAGCTTCTTTTTGTTGCAGCTAAAAGTGATTATACCTAATCAAATCAACTGTTGAATAAGAAAATAGGACAGCAGGCAGTTATATCCCAGCATGCCCATTTACATTTTAATGAGATGTTGTTTCAAAACAAAATATACAGTAAGTTCCTGAAGATTTGGATCGCTAGTTAAATTTCTTGAATTCCCAACTCCCAAGGTAGCAGGGAAAGCATCATGGCATTAGCAAAAACATATAGTGATGCAGTAAAATCAAAATTCATAATAGCAATACTAAAAGATCTCTGGTTCCAACTCTGCAAAGCAGTAGCCTTAAAGCTAGCACTCTGATTCACATGGGAGAAAAAAAACTTTACTCTTTCTCCACCTATATTGCACATCAATCAATTAAACCAACATTTTTCAGCTCAAGGGGCAAAGAATGATGCAGTCGCTTCATTGCTCAACTAAAAAACTAAAAAGGTGCTCAATTAAAGGAGAGCAACATCATCAGGTAACCTATCAGTCTTTTTGGGCAAGCACGGGGAGCAGGTAACGAACAATGAGTTGTGGAGGATCGGCCTGCTGCTCGTGAGAGAAGAAATCAAGAAAACATGGGCTGAAAACTACATCAGAATCCACAGCAAATAACCCACAGATCAACGACAGCCGCAGGACAAATCAAATGCGATGATCTAATCTCATTCAGAGGGAAAAGAATCTACCCCGAACACAAGATTGACTCTTCAGCAACACAAGCGGCAAGTTCGCAAGGGGGCTCGCGGCGGCAGCAGCCTCGAGGGCCCGTCGCGGAGGAGCTCGAATCGAACCCGAGCGGCGGCCGGAGCTCCCGCCGCAGCCGAAATCGACGGCGACCTCGAGCTCGGACGGTGTTGGAGTGGGCCTCTCCTCCTCGTCTTCCCCAAGGTCGTCCTCGTCCTCCTCGTCTTCCCCAAGCTCTGTCGGCCGCGCAAGCTCCGGTCGGCGTCAGGGAAGGAGCAGGAGGAGCCTGCCGCGCCGCCCACGGCCCGCAGCCGCCCTGGCCCGCTCCGCCGCCGCCGAGATCCCGCGCCGTCCTGCGAGCCCAAGCACGATGAGCCAACGCCGCGAGGAGGAGGCGTAGCAGGGGCGGAGGAGAAGCCGACGACGCGAGGAGCCGCCGCCACGGAGGCAGCACGCGGGGCCGGAGCAGGCGCCACGGAGGACCAGAGGAGGCGGCGCGCAGGGCCGGCCGCGTCGTCGGGGTGGCGATGCCGAGATGGAGCCGAGGAGCCCTGTACCAAGTACATTGTTCGCGCTCCATGGGGTGACCTCCTTCAAGTCTGGCGATACTTTTACCTCAGTGATAATGAGGAGCCAAAGACACATCAAGTCATAGTGTTCAAGCCAGACATCGCGAAAGAAGGTCTAATTGATATAAAGGATCTGCAAGGTCATGCATTATTTATCGGTTTTGGCAGCTCATTCTTTGTTTCAGTCAAGGATTTCCCAACGTTGAATCCAAACTGTGTCTTTCTAGCTCATGATAACAGCAAGTGCGATCTTGGCAAAAAAACTGTTATAAATGAGGTGGTAGTCTACAACATAGAAAATGATAGTTTCGTTGATGCACCGCCATGCAGTTCATGGATGGACTGTCCTCCTATTTGGTTCAGGCCCTCATGTTCATAACATAAATGTGGGCCAGCTTATTCGGCTGTGGAGTAGTAGTGGCTGTCATCGAGTCAACCAAAATAAATAAAGGTTAGAAAATTCTATTTTCTTTGCTTATGCTATACTCCCTCCGGTTCAGTATTAGAAGGAGGGAGTATATTCAGTTCCATTCCTCCTTCAGTCGTAGTTTACATTGTCTTTCATATGTTAGTCGAAGTGTCGAACTTAATATACATGGTAAATTTTGTCACATATCTCATGTTAATATACAAGGGGTTTCGCTTATGTTAAATTTTTTATAAAGAAGATATGATGGTGGCACAGGGAATTGACAAATATCTATTTTTGTAAAGGCAACCAATTGAACAGATAACCAAACTAATAAATAATATCTTCAATCATACACCAGAAAAGTCCAAGTGGAGAAAAATAAGATCAATCAAACTTCACAGCTCAACATGTGTAATACTTTTTTATCAGAGTATATGAAAGTTGTTTTAAAAATGCAAATATTACAGTAAAATGTATCAATAGGATCTGGGTACTTCTATTTTTATTTGTGCTAATAAAAAGTTAGAACTATCTGTTACACTTTTTTAAAGTTTTCCACAAACTTTAAGCTGGAGAAACCTTAATTAACTTCCCGTTGCTTCAGTTGAAATATATTTAGTATGAGCGTATGACACAGCGATAACATCGCTACACAGTTTACATCTTTGTTTCCGGTTTGCAGTTTACATATTATGTTTAGCATGATGAGAATGTAGTTTTTTCAGTGCACCTCGTCACAACTAATGAATAGATGCCTTGTTCTGTGATAAGAATTCCTTTTAATAGTTGTAACTTGGCATTCAAAAGCGGGGACTATCTCCTCCAGGTGCCTAGCACCGGCCATTGTTCAGCACCTTGCCTCCTCCTTGATCTTGTGTAGCAGTTGTATGTGCTTAGAACTGTAATCCTTTCTAATTTGGGAACATTGATATAGTTTTCTGCTAATCTATATTTTATATATGAGAATCCAACAGGATGCTTTCCGCACAGATGTTCTGAATGACAGATCCTTCAATTTTGGGTCACTATTTATTTATACATCGCAGATGCTGAATTAACATGGACGACTTGAGTATCGTCTCACTAGTTGTTGATGCCCTCAGAAAGAAAAAGCGTCACTAGTTCATGCACTAGAAAAAGTATCACTAGTTCACTACAGGCATGCCATCCAACAAGAGCTCGCCGGCTTCCTTGGTGACCAAATCCTTCATCAGAATCAGTTTTATGACAGAGAACTTCGATGAGGAACTCTGACGGAGCAAAGAGCTGATGAAAATAGAATGGTGCACAACGAATTATGATTCACCACCGTGTACATACACTTTTGCATAGATAATAATAAATTGCCAAACAACACACGAAATATTTTGACAAAGATAGGACTAGTTTCTTGTGGCTCCAATCTCCTTCTCGAAATATATGAGTCATGCATTCAAGCAATGTTGGGGGAAAAGGTTCGCATATGTTTCGAACGGATCGGCCTAATTAGGATAGTGGGATTGAACTTGGTGAACCCAAGTGATGTCCGTTGTAAAGGCTACACGAACAATATATTGAGAGGGGCAAAGTAATGGCCACGACCAAGTTTATTGTAGATTAAACGAAGTTATAAAATCCATGCGTGCAGACTCCGAGCCAGAGTGTTTATCATTGTGAATCGCTCATAGAGAAGCAAGATTTAGCCGGCACCAGAAGGCAGAAGGAGTCGCCCTCCATTCACACACAAACACAGGATACAGAGCACTGAGAACTAGTACACACCAGCTTACACGATGATCCCGACAAGAACAAGAACAAGCCACAAAGTTTGTCCATACTTCATACCACTAGCTAAACAACCTTCCACACCACCACACTCACGAAGCTCTAGAAGCCCGGCCACGTCACGTCCTGCCTGAACCACACCAACACATACACACAACCTGACAGCCGGGCCACGTCACCTCAGTCTCACGGCTTCTTCGCCGCCGCGGCGCCAGCAGCATCACCACCGCCGTGGATGCCGACCACGCCGCCGCCACCACCACCCGGCATGAACGGAGAGACGCCGCCGCTGCCGCCGGCGCCGGGGAAGGCACTGGAGCCGGGCATGCCGCCGAAGCCGACCTGCGGGGTGACGCCGTTGGGGCCCGGGAAGACCCAGCTGACGGAGGGGCCCGGGTAGAAGCCGCCGAACCCGAACACGTTCTGGGGCCGGAGCGGCTTCTCCCCCGCCGCCGCCGGCTCGCCGGGGACGCCGCGCGCGCCGTGGCACTGGTGGAACGCGAGCGAGGCGGCGGCCAGCAGGAGGGCCAGGACGAGGAGGCTCGAGCTACCACGGCTGCTTCTCTTCTCCATGGCTGCCTACACTACTTGCTGGTTGCTTGGAGAGAGACTGCTTGATTTTGGTTGTCCAAGAACCAGCTGCCCAGCACACACACCTTTATATGAGGAGCTGAGCCAGTGGGTGTGTGAAGTGCAGAAGCATTCATGGAGGAGGAACAACTGAACTATGGTGACTGGTGAGGCCGGGCCGCCGGGCAGGTATTGGCTGTGGATGTCTCGTGGCCGTGTTTAAGAGGAACTAAAAAAAAGTTAGCAGTAAAACTTGTTCACATGTTTCATAAACATAGCTATATGCACACAAACAAGTGTACACAGGGTATCAAATTTGCTACACGCACACAATGTCCACACCTGAATTCACATACAATGTTTACAACCCTTGGTATTGGGAAAAAATTACAAGTTCTCAAGATCAAATATACATGCTCAATGTTCAAATACACACAAAATTCAAATAAGTCTCTACAATGCAATAACATACACACAAGTATTCAACAACCACCACAATTTGACATATAATATGCACGTGCTATATCATCGCGGACAACATTCATGTTTGCATCATCATCAATTGTATCGTCTGCACGTCGACCTAGTTGATCCTCGTCATGGGAATCAAGATCCCATCCACCAAATGTCATCAGTAGCAAGTCGATGTCATCATCATCATTGTCAATTATGTAATTATGCAAGGCACAACATGCAAGAATTATGTCGGTTTGGATACTTTCTTCATAGCAAGGAATACCCCGAAGAATTCTCCACTTCATCTTGAGCACCCCAAATGATTGCTCGATGACGGACCGAAGCGACGAGTGAGCTTTGTTAAATAACTCTTTCTCACCAGATGGTCCTGGCCCTTTTCGCCATTGTTGCTGATGGTACTTGTACCCCTTGTATGGTGCAACGAAGCCCGGACGGTTCGGGTAACCCGCATCTACCAGATAAAATTTATCTGCATGTTTGCAAAATGTCATGCTCATAAATCATGTTACGTACAATTATTAGCAGATTGGTCTGGTATGTACAAATCACACAAGCAAAACCAGTCCACATACAAAGAAAGAGTGCTAAAGTACTAGATGACATGTACCAGGTTACATGCAAAGGAAACTATTTATGGACTACATACACTAGTTTCTCCTATGTGTCATAAACTAGTTCTCTGAACATGAACATATAAGTTTGCAGCGAGTATAAAACATTCATCACACACCAGTCAGTACCAAAGCTAACATATTGAACTTGGAAATCCCCTATGGCTCCATCCATCAAACAATAACAGTAAAGATTCAGATTACTTCATGAACAGCACCATGAAAGAATAGCAGCACAAGTGTGGCAGCCAATTGAATAGTTGGCCAGGAGACAACGAAAATGTAATACACAGCCAATACTTCAACAAAAAATGGAAGGATGGCATGCTTTATACCTGGGGGGGATGCGGGAAGTCTGCACTATATTTCCTCATTGCAGCCTACAGTACAGTCCAGTCATGAGCCGATCCAGGTACCCCCGCAGCCACAAAAGTGAACCGACGATCAAAGTCACAAATGGCAAGCACATTTTGTGTCTTATCATTATTCCTGTTAATGTACTAGCCTACTTTTTCAAATGGCACGAGCACTTTGACATGTGTGCCATCTATCGCCCCAATTGCATTGTTGAAGAACGGAGCAGCCCTATGGTTGGCTACGTTGGGGTGCACACAACTGAAATTGGGATCCTTTGGTGCAATTATGTCTTTGGCAAGCTTGGTGACACAATCTAAGACATGATTGAATTTTCTGCTAATTGTACCCTTCGACCTACAGAATCGATTGTCGGCTTGCCTAACTGGTTGTGGAGGGCCAACTATGTACAAGAATATGCCTAATGCCTCTTTTGATGAGCACTTTGTTGATGACTTCAATCCATACTTGGTAACTAAGTCTTTATGTAAGGACTCAAACACATGAGGCTGCATCCTAAACATGTCGTAGCATTCATTTGCACTACGCAGCGTCCGCTCCACCCATTCTATGCCTTTCTCCTTGATTTCCCTAACATGTCTAGGGTATGACAAAGCTAATTCGGTCATACCTTGCTCGACGGCCTTTTTCATGAGCTTAGTTGACCTCCTTGAGCTGTCCACGACATCCTTCATGGCCATGAAGACAGGATTGTCTTTGCCATACAAATCAGCCCATCCCTTGTACATCTCTTCGTACTCTTCTGCACTCGAGTCATCTCCACTGCAAGAACCTAAAATGTCCTCCAAGCTAATGTCATCACCTTCGGAACCCATTTCTCCACTTAGTCCTTCAGTATCTCCACTACTTGAATCCTGCAAGACAGCAGACAAATACAATATGTTAGAACAATTTAATTTTGAATTAAGCAACATATCAGTTGTATAACATCGGAAAAAAATTGCCCCACAATATCATTACAAATATGTGTTCACATACACTTGCAATACACATTCAGATAGTAGTCCAGCAAATAACAATTAATAGTCACATGCAGTTCAACTCGGTACATAAATATCCTTAACTACAGATCAACAAGCAATTCATGATTTATTTAGAGGCAGCACATCGCCACACACCCTACACCTAACCGCAATAAGAGGCCTAAGCTTTTGCTTAGCAATGGTGCTGCTGGAACACTCTACGGATCCAACCCAGCCTTTGCTCAGGAGTAGCACACAGCAGGAAAGCTGCTCTGTTAGACGCATTGTCGTCAAAGTACTTCCTAATTAAGTCGAACTCAACACTAAGAGGGTCCGCGCCTGCTTCTGCAGCTAACTTCAAGCAGTGCCTGAACTCCTGTTGTTCCTCTTCTTTCCGCCTTGCTTCCTCTGCAGCCATTTTCACCACATCGTTTGTGCGCTTGTCATGCTGTGAGCTGACCCGGCCCATGATCTTGGCTAACAAGCTTAGCTTTTTCTTAGCTCCTCTACTACTTGGTGATGGTGTAGGCTCGTCGGTCTTCTTTGAGGGGCTTTCAGCTGTTGATTTTGTTGCTACACTCCTTGACCGCTTGCGGCTCCCAGATGATGTCCCAGCTGCAGTACTGTCAGCGGTAGGGGAGTCCAGTGACTCCAAGCACACTCCTGTACTCCCCTCCGCTTCCCTTGCCGTTGCTTTCATCATTGCTTCTATATCAAAGTGAACGTCCTTGTACATGTCATGCAGCATATGCAGCCAAGGGGGATGCTCGGTCTTCAAACGATCCACATCGTTGCATATCTGGTTAAAAGAAACAGTGCAACATTCAGCAAATGCAGGGAACAACGACCATACAGCAACAACTAACCGAAGCATCAAAATTATGTAGATGACATAATAGTTACCTCTTTCAATCGTTCCCATGTCTTGTCGGTGGTAACGTACCCACCCTTTGGTGTTCGGCCATCCCCCGAGCCACGTTGCAATATTTTCAGACACTGATACCATTTCTTGAGATGCCGCCATTGGTATTGAAGTTGTGTCTTACTATAAGCCCTTCCTGTGCGTTCTTTGAATTCACAAACCAAGCTGGCCCACCCTAAAGCAGTAAGCCTACCCTGGTCATGGTTACCTTGCCGTAGTTGATCTTGAAACAACTCGCAAAAACTTGCGTCACGTTATCGCCCCATCTCGCTCTACCAGATCCCCCAGATCCCTACTCACGCATGAAGTGACAACACGAATGAAAAACTAATCCCAAATGCACACTGCTGTGTTACTACAGATATGCTATGATAGGACTTGAAGGATACTAAAAACAGGAATATTACAATATAAGACAATCAAAAATATTTTTGGTATCACAATAATGATAACAATGTAGTTGAGGTACTCAAAATCTGTCCCAATGTGCTACAACAGAGGTGTGCCCCCATATGCTAAGATATAACAATGAGCAAATGAAACAGGTGCATTCCAAGTAGTACGTTCAGATTGCAAAATTCTAAGTCGAGCACATTGTTAAAAAAAAATTGCACAAACTGAAAATTCAGATTCCCACTGTGAATGTAACGGTAGCAGATGGTGGGAGTACTCACCGAAATCTCGTTCTCGCCTCCAATCGAGTGCATGGATTGGTCGTTGTCCGGATCAGCATGAACAGGGTTGGCAATTGGTGAGTGCGCCAACGAATGCTGCCGGGTCATGCGACGTCGGGGTGCCGCAGATGACTCCCCGTCCTCCCCTGTACTTGGTGGATTCCAGAACGGTGTGGCATGTGACGGGGGTTGGCCTGGATTGCTGCTGCCCGCCGCGTACGGTACTGCAATTGAACATAACATGCAACATGTCATCACACAATCACATATTCAAAACTGAAATGGTTAGCCACACAATCACATTATTTTTTGTTTGTGTCTCCAAGCAATAAAATAATGTGATCAGGCCCATGTGATCACATTATATCTGGTGCATAAAATAATGTGATCAGATCATAGAGTGAACGCTAAGTCGTTAACAGCCTAAAAAGCCCCAACCAATAAAGTATTACCATCGTGACTGTACCAATGGAATGCAATTGCTGTAATCAGGCAACACAAGCCAATACCTTTGGCACAAATAGAACTTCAGTAACATACAACTATGGTAATGAAGAACAGAAATCATTGCATATCAGTTAACAAAATAAGTTGGCTGAACTAACTAAAGTAAATTGACAATAAGCACATAACTATAATTTAATAGTTACACATCTATACTTCACATGTGACATCAACAATCACAAATTGATTAAAGAATAGAGAGCAATGACCACTAACCGTTGAAGGGGTAGGGGCCTAGTACGCCTGACAGTGATGAGGTTGAATGGCGTGGGGGATCACGCATGGGGACTCCGCCGGTGTTATATGGCATGGGGTACAATGGTGGTGGCATGCCATACCCTGAGAAGACTTGAGGCGGAACGCACATGGGTCCGTACGGCGCCGCTGCGCTGGAAAATGCATATGCGGGCCCTTGTGCGCTGGAGGCGGCATAGGCATGAGCAGGAGCCATGAAGGCAGACTGTGCTGCAGCAGAGCTTGGCGTGCCGAAGGAAGGGTTCAAATGAAACCCGGAAGGAGGATCAGGCGGGGCTTGGCTAGCTGTGCCGTCGAACCGAGGTGGTGAAAACGGCGGGGGCTCCCGCTGGAAGTATCCAGTGGGATACCGGGGATCCGGCATGGAGTAATTGTGGAAAGGCTCATCGCCTCCTCCGGACATGTTTTGTGTGCTGCGAAGCGGCGGTGGCCGATGCTATGAGGGCCACACAGAGAGACGCGGAGGTGGAGGGGGAAGCACGACTGAGTGGGGGATAGTTGGTGCTTGGCGATAGCTATGGACTTCCAGAGGGGGTCGACACGGAGGAAGGGGATGAAACTGCGGACGGATGTACGAGTACGGCGGCGGCTGCTGGTTCAGAGATGCGGGGTTGGCGGCCCTAGGAGGAGTTGGGACGAACCAAGGAGGACGGCTCAGAGGGGGTACAAAGGAGAAGGCGGTTGGTGGCAGGTCGAAGTACCTTGGCGGCGGCAGGCGAGGAGCGGTGCGGGCAGTCCACTGAGAAGGAGTGCGAACGCCTCCATGCTGCGTGCCCGGACCGCCGGGGTCGCGGCGAAACGGGTGACGCAGATCGTCGGACCGGTCGCCGATGAGCGCCGTCCCGATCTGCAGGAATGGGGATCCTTCCGCCCGCACGTGCACAGATCTGCGTTCGCTGGCGTCTGCAGTGCGCGCCACCGGACCAGATCTAGCGCAGACGGGGCGGACTTGGCCTGGACGGCGGCTGGGTGCGTCGGAGCGGCGCAGCGACGGGGGACGCGCTGCAGACACTCGCGACCGTGCTTGCCCAGATCTGCGGTCGCCGGCATCCTCACGGCGCGCGCCCGCACCAGAGCTGTACCCGGCGGCGCTGGCTTCTCCGGACCAGCGGGGGGGAGCGGCGCCCCGGAGCAGCGACGAGTGTGCCGCTCCGGAACCTCCGACCCCCACCTGTCCAAATCTGCGGTCGCCGACGCCGGATCTGCACGCGGCCGGCCCTGAATTGTGGCCGGCGCGGCGGACTGGGGCGGAGCAGCGGCGGCTTGCGGCGGGCAGAGAGCGCGAGGTGGGAGGGCCAGACGCAACGCGAGGAAGGGGCCGGCGCATCGCGTTGCTTCCGGAGCAACGATGCGGGGGACGCTTAAGCCGCTCCCCCGTGGGCCTCACACATGGGCCCCACTTGGTCCCACGGTTTGGGCCCATAATTTGCTAAACACGGGCAAACTTTTGCACTGAATTTTTTTCCCCCCTCCAGTTAAACACGGCCCATATCTGGACTATGCAGCTCATCTTGATCTTATTCTTACGCAGACTGTCAGTTGCCTTAACCTTTCTACAAGACCTCAAAGCCGATCCTTGACCAGCTAGCAAATGGGAAATGCAGGGGTTTTTATCTGATGCTGCCTAAGCGGTGGATCAAGTGCAGATGGGGTCGACTGATGCAAGGAGAGAAGGAAATGGGCTTTCAGAGTGCAGTAAAGCCAGCATTCATGCAGGGCAGTAATTACAGAGATCATCCCCTCTTTACTTTTACCTGTACCTATCCAACTACCAACCCACATTCAAACCCATCAGAATCCTATCCGTCCCGGGCCTGCAGCAGAATCGGGCAGAGTAAAGCTAGAATTCAAGGCGTCGTCAGCTTGGTGGCAGAACAGCAAGCCAATGCGAAATCGACAGGCACACTCATGCGTGCCAGAGTCCGGAGAACATGGATGGCCGGGCCATGATGAACTAGCCAATCCCGATGGGCAAAGAAAGTCCTAGTGGCGTATTTTTTGCTTTTTGGTCCTTCTAGAGAAAGTTTTATACAAATGGACCTCTGAAGAAATTATGTCCAGATATGGACCCGTTTAGTGGCGCCGTTGACATACGGCATGGCGCCGCAGTACTTCACGCCGTATGGTGCCACGTAGGCTATGGGATGGGGGCTGAGCTGAGGTGGGAAATGATGGCGCCATCTCCATTGGCGCCGTCGTTCTGCTCCACGGCGCCATGAAGTTTGGCGCCGCTTCAACCGCACAGCACGCCAAAGCTCGCGGCGCCGTGTTCTTGGACCTGACATCGGCGGTGCGCCAGTGCGCCAAGCTTCCCTCGTCGGCTCGCCCCCTGCAAGACTGGATGCTACTCCCTCATCTCCCTCCTGTGACTTCGCACAGACCCAACGTCGCATAAGTCCAGCCAAATCGTTCTGCGGAATTAAATCCCCCAGGATGCTACTCCCTCTCCATGGTTTTTGTACTCGATGTGATTTAGTGTAGCGTTGGCCGTTGGGTTTGTTCAACGGTGAAAGGGTTGGGTGAGAGAGCCGTTGGGTTTGTTCAACGGTGAAAGGCCGAGTACAGCAGAGGAGAAGGGAGGGGGCGAGTGGAGGAAGACGAAAAGGAATGGACGGTGGAGAAATGACGGTACAAAGGCTCTAATTTTTCTTTGATGGACGTGGGACCCACTCTGCGTGTCGATGTTTGCATGTTGCACACTTGCACCGCTCTACATCTCCACCTTGGTCAAACCTGTGTGCTCACCTCCAACTCCAAGCAACCAACAGCACGCATGTCACAACTTTTCATGCTGAGGTGAATCCTCAAACTTGCCCAACCGTATCCATTAATTAGATAGCATCATACTTGCCCAAATCGAAAGCTACAGATGGGGTGGATCCTATGGCAAAGGTGAATCCTCAAACTTTTTGTGCAGAGTTCGAGCCAGGTGCGAGGGGAGGAGGCATGAACAGAGGCAAGCATTAGCGGGAGAGAGAGCCAGCCACACTGCGACCCATGGACCCTTTCATGATTCCTTTCTTCCTCGTCTCATCTTTCTCTACTCCGTTCACCGTGCTGCTCTATGTTCTCAAATTCATCGCCGTGCTCCTGAACACCAAAGTGCTCAACGGGTGAACTTTGGGGAGAGGGGGCAAACTTGGTGGCGGGGCCAGCAAACCACGCGGCGTCGCGAACTTTACTCGGCAAGGGAAGCTTGGCGCACTGGCGCACCGCCGCTGTCAGGTCAAGAACACGGCGCCGCGAGCGTCGACGTGCTGTGCGGTTGAAGCGGCGCCAAACTTCATGGCGCCGTGGAGCAGAACGACGGCGTCAATGGAGATGGCGCCATTATTTCCCACCTCAGCTCAGCCCTCCATCTCACAGCCCACGTGGCACCATACGGTGTGAAGTACTGCGGCGCCGTGCCGTAATGTCAACGGCGCCATCAAATGGGTCCATATCTGGACATCATTTCTTCAGGGGTCCATATGTATAAAACTTTCTCTACAAGGACCAAAAAGCAAAAAATATACTGGCGTCGAGTTTTGTCTGCTCGTGAGAAGACGGAAGAGGAAGGTATCAATTGTACTTAGTGCTTGACGTATCGAATCAATGATCTTAATTCATCAACTGGGTTACAGATTTGGATGAAAGAGTTGTAGAATATCAAGGGACGATACACGAGGAAATGGGAAGATTGATGATTGGGAGGAATCCTAGAGAATCTCAAGTAGTACTATAGCTATAAACCAGCAAGATGGCCCGCGCAGTTTGCGCGGGTAGCTAGTGTTTTACATGTTAAATGCTAATAATTTAATTTATTTACTTATTCTAATTTATTTTATTATTCTAATGTTATTATTTTGTTCAAATAGCTCAGTAAAGTACCATCTTTTGTATCATCATTCTCTCACAGAATATAAATTCATTATAAAAGGAAATACCATTGTAAAAATATTGCTTTTGCTATTTATTGAAAGTAATATATTTATATTTGTAATGTGAATTTCCATTAAACAGTTTTAGTTGCGATGATAAATTATTCTTTGATTTTAAAAGTAAGATATGTATTGTGAGTTAGCGGTTTTACTTAGTCTTTTAGTCTTTTCTTTATTTAGGTTTGAATATGTCCAATGGTGCATAATTTTTTCTTCCTTGATTAAATACTTCTTTTTTAATTAAAAATTTATGCATGTACTAATCATATTTGGCATTGTTATCATCATCATCCAAATGGTCCGGATCAAGGTCTCGTCATTTTTATTATAAATTTTCTAGCATAGGACATTAATTAATAAAACAAAAGGGAATACCCATATGTAGGAATTCTCTTTTCATGTTTACTAAAAGGAACATAATTTGTATCTTGTATTGTGAATTTCAATCAAGGAGTTTAGTAAGGTTTGAATTTTTATTTTTTATAGTTAATTTCTACCAAAAATTAAAGATTATGATTCCCGTAGATTTCTCCTTTCATCGCTAGTGCCTCATACATTTTCTCATACTATGTAATATTGATTCCTATTTTTATATTTTAAATATATGACTAAGTTATGATGAATTAGATTTTATATCACTCTCTTTTTGGTATTTTTTCTTCCTAATACATAGAGAAAACTAAGTGCAGACCAAGCTCTTTTATTTTTTCTAAAAAAACTAAAGTGTTTATCATTTTTATCTGACATAGAGTCTTATCTAATTGTCATAGTTTCGAAGCCATAAAAATCAAAATGCTAATTTACTTAATTCTATTGCTTGTTTCGACTAAATAGGGACCTCTAATTTTGCATAGTGTCATTGCTTATTGAGTCATTATTATTTCTACACTTTTACAAAAATCCTTTAATTCAAAATTGTTTAGAAAAGAATAGGAAATACATTGACGCATTATGTCATGAAAATGTATTTCTCTTTCTCCCTCCCTCTCGACCCCCTCTTTGTCCCTCTCTTCTTGTGGCCTTTCTTTTTTTCATCTCACCGGCATTGCAACAGTGCCTTGTCTGTTCGCCCACATGTGAAGCCTATGTACCTTCTATTACGTGATTCGTATGCTCCTTTCAATTTCTCACATTTATTCTACTTATCTTTCCTAGAACCGATGGGAAAGTAGATATCCAAGGCGCAATCAGTCTCCTTGATCCCACTTACTCGTTGCACACCACGATTCGATGAACACTAATTTTCTCTAATCACTTGTAAGCTACAAACTTATGGTAACTGTTACATGAATACCATCTTGGCCTTCAGGATGCTTGCATCTAGCGCTAGCAAGGCAGTCACTTAGAATGGGCTAATGGACTGCTTTTGATCACGCTCTCATCTAGCTGTTGAGCTAGATATCTGATCATGAAATTAGAGCTGATCATGGGTCGCATCGGGTTCGGGTCGGGTCATGTCGAGTTGTCAGTTCAAAATTTTTGGCCCACATTTGACCCGGTCAGGTCAGGTCAGGTTCGGGTTGGCCCGCGGTTTTATGTGTTATTTTCGGGTTGAATCGAGTTTTTTTGAGTTTCGGGTCAAATATTTTGGCCTGCATCCGACCCTGACGGGTCAGATCGGGTATTTTTCGGGCGGGTTGTGTCGGGTTTGTCAGGTTAGGTGGCCCATGATCAAGTATATGGCATGCCCCCGGTCTTCTTATTTTACTATTTTGGTCCGGCCACCACTGCAGTGTGTCTCGTGTCATTATTCCTTATAGTGTACGATCATCCTGTTGTCTCGTCATACGAATCTTCCTTATGCTTTATCTTTTTTTTTGAATTTTCTAAATGAATAAAATAATGGGAATTTTGGAAATGCTATAACTTTATAATTATGTTTAGTCATTTTGGTTTACGCAACTTAAGGAAAAGGACTTTACAATCTTCTTCCATGTATGGTGCATGGATATCTTTCCCAACTATGACTTGAAAACATGGCTTTACATTCTCGTAGTGCATGAACATCATATTTTTATTTTTTTTATTCCTATAATTTTAGTTAACTATAAACCATATTCAATATGGACTGTTTATAAGGCCAGTTCCTCTATTTTTAAAAAAAAATCCGAATACTCATCTTATTCGGCTGGACTCTTCAAAAGTTAATTTTCTTTTCTTAATTTCTAAATTAGGTATTTATTTATATTTTTAATTCTGAAATTTAAATAGTAGATTAGGAAATTATTTTTTTATTTGGAATTAGTAACGTGCGTTGGGATGACCGTATAGGGTTAGATTAGGAAATTAAATTCCTTTTTAAATTCTAAATTTATATAAATATATCTATTAGTCAAATTTTTATAAAGTTGTCGTATATGATGTGGACTCTTTAGATAACTTTTAACCGTTGGATGTTCATAAAATCCAACGGTGGAGTTCTTCTCTTTTTTAGATTAACGTGGGATTTTTTAGGTCCTCTCGGTGAATCTGGTGGCTTCTTTTGCTTCTGTTTTAATAAGATAATAGATTTGGTTAAGGATGTGTGAGCATTAGCTCAGAATTTTTGCTTTCTAGCCATTCTGTGGGGTACACACGAATTTTTTACCAAATTCTAGTGAAGCAAAATTTGAAGCCAATCAAATATGTAGCGATAGCATTTCCAGCAGTATCTTCAAATACTATGCAATTGTTTGGTCAGTCCATACTAACCCTTTTACTGCAGTTTCATCAAAAGGAAGGAATCGTATGTACAGGTTTTGACAAGAACTGAAGCAATGTAGTTTTAACTTCAACAGAGCATCAAGCAAATACTACATATGTAGATGCGATGTTTCAAGTGAGAAGATCAAACAAAATCTGAAGCTTTCACTCAAAGATCAAGTTTACACACAATGCATTTCCTGTACAATATGAATATGTACACTCTACTGTGTACCTCCTGGCAAAATGAAAAACGAACCATGGCACAAGGCACTGCTACAAAACTAAATCTCAGAAGCGAGGGAGGTATAAACCACCAAAAAATTCAGTTTAGTGGAGACGATTACCAGTACTAGAAGCAACTAGTGGCAGATTTTGATGAACCCATCTTCAGTTCCAACGACGAACAATCTTGACAATGGAAGCACATCAATAGTTGAAAGCACAGAAAGGTTTTTGTGTTTCATTCCTCTGTCAGCTGCATACAAGTTCTGAAGTGCAAGCTGCTGGTGTCCAGTCTGCATGAAAGTATATGAAAATTGCTAAATGGAGGTCCACTGTGTTGGAAGTAGAAAAAGGGTTTTGAGATTAAACAGTGGTGCAGGTTGTAAGAAGAATAAAGTCTTACATCACTTCCTGGCCTTGAAAGAGAAGTTAGTGCGATCTTGTTTCTTGAAATTGATATCATATCTTGACCCCAGACAGAAAAGTTGGAGATGCCATCTGAGTGACTTCTGAAAATGTTTGACTGTGTTGCCAGATTCCTATCACAATTTCCAGCAAAAGACATTTAAGAATTTTGTGAAAATCCGAAGAGAATGCATGCAAGCCAAAATAGATACGCGCAATCCAGCAAAGACATTTAACAGAATAATACCCTCTGATGTCCCAAACTCGAAGAGTCTTGTCAAGGGAACTTGATACAATTAAATGGTCATCTGGTGATGCCAGCTGTAAGCATAAATGGGAAAAAGAAAACAGAAAAAACCAGATCAGAAAATGTCAAAGGAAATAAGGTTCTTGTAACATCTGTGGTAGAGGAATAGGGGCAGAGTGACCTTTGTGATGTGTCCATCATGTGCTCGCCAAACTGCAATGATGTTCCCACTACGCTTATCAAGCAACCGACAGTAACCAGAACTTAGACCTGCAGCTATCCAGGATGAAGCCATAGGGGTTCCTTTGGTAAGCCTGCCTGAGCCACATGAGCAAATAGCTGACACAAGGGATGAGAAAGATATTTCAGCAGAATCACTCTTCCATAAATGTAGCTTTTGATTCTGAGATATGTCAATAAATCTGCAAGGAATCAACCGATGTGCAACACAATAATTAGCAGACATATTCAAGCTACTCCAATAGATATAGAGTAAAATAACAATGAGATTTGGGCAGAACAGAACATGCTCTTAACTTCTAATCGCTAATCCTTCAAGAAAAGCAAACAATACATGGCTTCCAAACTCATATTGTGTAAGTACTACCTAGTTAACTGAAGAAAATTTTCAGCTTTATGGCTACAGTTTTGCCAGCATATTCATGTGCATAGCTGCATGTCCAGTGCTTCTGGCCACAAATGCATTTCCCAAGCAAAAGAGCAGGATAGAAGGAAAGATGTTTTTCTTCTACATAAAAGAACATCAAGCCAGACAAATTGATGACATAAACATCAATACCTGATCGAACCGTTTCCCATACCCGCGACAAGTATACCATCAGATTCCATATAATGCATAGTCGTATACAAACTACCACGAAATGCATTTGACAATATTCCACCTGAGAGTGCATCCTGATTAAGCATGTTTGCTTGCTCAATAGATGCAGTTTGGAGTGGGAAGGTACTAGATGACTCAGCATGAGCTGCAATGAGCTTTCCTGTCTGCCCATTCCATATATGAATAGTGCCATCACAAGAAGCCACTCTGCCAGTAATTGACAGGATGCAGATGGAATTGACAACCTACGTAAACGAGTTGGTAAGAGAAATTTAAAGAGTGAAGTGTTTGCACATAAAATAATTCATGAAAAGATTGCAAAGAGTATGCCAATGAGTTCAAACATAGAACACAAGAAAGAGAGAGCAAACAATCTAATATACAATATGTCAAGCAGCAGCACTGGTCAAAAGTTCTACCACAGAATACTAGTCAGAACTTCTAAACTGTTTGACTTTTTAAAAAAGAAAAGGAAAGATGTAATATATTGCAATTGAAAATTATTGAATATATATAGACAAGAGTTTAATTTACTGAACAGCACTGGTTAGTCAGATTTTTTCTTGAAAGACAATGGATACTGAGTTAAGAACAAGTAGAAACAATTCAAGTACATTTCACATTTTTTTTAACTTCTTTTTTTTTTTTTTTTTGTTATTTGTCTCCTTCGTTTTGAAGGTTACAAGTGTAAAATCAGATCATGTTCAAGAAGTGTAAAATCACCAGAACCTAACAACAAAGAGTCTTCAATACCCCAGGGCCTATTTTTCCTTTTCCTCTCTTCTCTTCATATCTCCTAGTACTGAAGTTACTATTTTTGGTTCCCTACTTGTAGCCATATGCTATCTTTAACACTTACCAGTACCAAGGTGGAGCCAAGGTTCCCTAACTACATGGATAAAGAAACATAAGGCAGCACTGTTTCTTAACTGATAGGCAATGTGCTAACTCAAAATCAAGCACAGGCATGAATTCCAAACCCTTCGAACCCAGTTAGCAAAAGTTCTCCGCCAATTACTACCGTGAACAGGAATTTGATTTTTTTTTCCTCAAACAACCAGAATTTAATATTTTTTATTTGTCAGGTTTTTACTGGAGTTTTTATTTTGTTTTTGTGGCATTGATGAAAAACAGTTGATATTACAACCACACACGCGCGTACGCAAGAACAACAGAACGGAGACAAACAAAACAGTTCTCCTATAAACCAGGCAACCAGCTGCTAACAAGTTCCCGCATAAACAGTGTCTCCGTAAACAGCGTGTCCAGGTAACACTGGTAACAAGTAATATCAGAGGGCCCAAGTGCCCCCCCCCCCCCCCCCCACTTAAAGCAGATATTCCTTCATCGAAAAAATATCACGTCTTGATCACAGTTTTTCGTTGCTACTATGCAAAAAAAAAAAATGCTCTAAAAGGGACGTACCCAATGCCATAGGGCTCCCGCACTATGAAGGGTCTGGGGGCAGATTGTTTAGCGCACAGCCTTTCCCGCACATAAATGTGCAGAGGCTGGGGCTTGAACCCTGGACCTTCCAGTCACAGGCGGTGAAGCTCTACCACTGCACCAAAGGCCGCCCTTAAAAAAAATGCTCTATAAATTTAAAATAAAATCATCCATCATAGAGGCTGGGGCTTGAACCCTGGACCTTCCAGTCACAGGCGGTGAAGCTCTACCACTGCACCAAAGGCCGCCCTTAAAAAAATGCTCTATAAATTTAAAATAAAATCATCCATCATAGAAGCAGAGAGAGAATGGCGTTATTGAACTCAAGAGTAAAAAACTGACCTCTTCATGCCCATAATAACCAGACGTGCAATTCATGTTTGGCAATTCCCACCTCTGGATACTTCCTTTAAAACCAGGACCAACTCCTCCAGTAAAAACAGTGCACTCATCATCATGAACTGCTAATGAGCGTAGTGCACCAGGGTGAGCACGGGCTGAGTAAAGGACAGAAGCTTTAATCTTCCAGGGAAGTTCATCTCTCACACCACCACCACGTCCAAGAAATTCTGGAGCACCCCAACTACTATCAGGGCTGGGGAACCAAAACCATGGCTGATTCCCAGAACTTGAAGTATATGAATTGTCACTGGAAGACTCATTCTCAAGCTTAGATCCTGGCTTAGAGAATGCAGCGTTTCGACCCATTTTAGTGGTTTCTGATTGTGGCACGGACCAACCTGCCCCATTGAAAAGCAGTTTGGTTGGAACAAACTCTTGTGAGATATAGTAGGCAGGCTGAAACCTTTGACCTTTCATATTTTCAGAATTCTTAGAACAATCACCAGAAGGCTCCCACTACACAAAAGCACAGAAGGAAATAAGGGGAAAAATGATAAGGATATCATCTCAACAATTGACAGTACAAGCAGTGGCGGAGCTATGTTCAGATGAAACTGCCCCCCCCCCCCCCCCCCAAAAAAAAACACTGCTAACCCTGCCAGCCCACAGCCCAGCAGTACACCACCACGACACCGCGTAAATATGTACTGAAGAACTTTTTAAATTGGCCCCTCCTTGAATTTGTGTCACACTCCGCCACTGAGTGTTAGTGTATAGAAAGGCCCAGCTAGAGGCCCATGTACCTCATGTATTTAGCCCACCCTTCTAGGGATGGAAGAATAGACACACAGTAATTTTCCTCCTCTATCATGGTATCAAGCTAGGGTTCCCTCTCCCTCCCAGCCCCACCCGATCCAGCTGCCGCCGCCGCCGTCGCCGGCCATGGCCGGCCGGCCGCCGCCGCCGCCGGGCTTCCCTCCCCTCTCCTCTTTCCCTCCCCTCCCTTCCTCTGCCGCGCGCGCCGCCGGGCTTCCCTCTGCCCGCGTCCCTGCGCCATCCTCTGCTCCCGCCGCCGCCGGGGCCTGGGCTGCCGTCGCCGCCGCCCAGCCGCCCCTGGCGCCGCCGCCGGAGGTCCCTGACCTCGCCCTGGCGCCCGCCAACGCCCCGATTCCCGCCGCCCCGCCTCTACGACCCTCTGCGGCGGCCGTGGCGGCGGCAATCGCCGCCGGGCTCGGCATGCCGCCGCCGGGCCCGACGGCGCCGCACCAGGCGCCCCCGGCGCCCCCTTCTCCGCCGCCCACCTCCCTCACCGCCGCCCCTGGCGCCCAGGCCGCCCCTGCAGCCCAGATCGGGGCCCAGATTGGGGCTGTGGGCCTGGGCCAGGGTGCGGGCCTGGGCCAGGGCGCGGGCCTGGCCCACCCTGCTGCCACTTCATCGGCCGCCGCCTCTCTCGCCTATGCCCTCCTCGCGGCAAAGACCGAGGCTGCTGCTGCTGAGGAGCGTGTCCGCGCTGCTGCCCTCGCTTGGGAGCGCGAGCGCACCGCAGCGGACACCCTCGCACGCCAGGTCGTAGAGGCGGAGCAGTACCTCTTCGCCATCTCAGCCGGGAAGCAGCCCGTCGTCACCGACACTGGCGCCACTTCTTCCTACCAGGCGCCGCCCGTTGTTTCGACGCCGCCCGCCGGTTCTGCTTCCCGCCCCGAGTCGTCTTCTCCGCCTCCTCCACCGGACCCGCCGGCCCCGGCTCGGGCCCTTGCGCGTTTGGATCCGGTAGTCTACCACCCGCCTGTCATCCATCGGGATCCCGGTCACACTCATCCCATGGTGACACGACGGGCGGCGGGCGTTCGTCAGCCTGCGGCTCTCTCCGCCTCCGGGGGAGAGTCAGGGATCTCTCTGGTACCCTCCTCCGTCCATGAGGTCCTTGCAGACCCTCACTGGCGCCAGGCGATGGAGGAGTACGGGGCTCTTCTTGCCAACCAGACGTGGGACCTCGTGCCGCGTCCATCTGGTTGCAATGTTGTCACCGGCAAGTGGATTTGGACGCATAAGCGTCGGGCTGATGGTTCTCTGGATCGATACAAGGCTCGCTGGGTTCTTCGCGGTTTCACTCAGCGCCCTGGTGTGGACTATGATGAGACTTTCAGTCCGGTGGTGAAGCCTGCGACAGTGCGTACTGTTCTCTCTATTGCTCTCTCTCAGTCTTGGCTCGTACATCAGCTGGATGTGAAGAATGCGTTTCTTCATGGCACCCTGACAGAGACAGTCTATTGCAGCCAGCCGGCCGGTTTTGTGGACTCTAGTCATCCGGACCTTGTCTGTCGCCTCAACAAGTCACTTTATGGTCTGAAGCAGGCTCCACGGGCATGGTACTCTCGCTTCACCTCCTTTGTGGTCTCGTTGGGGTTCACCGAGTGCAAGTCCGACACTTCTCTGTTTGTATACCGCCGTGGCTCTGAGACTGCTTATCTGCTACTCTATGTTGATGATATCATCCTGGTTGCTTCCAGTCAGACACTGCTTCAGCGCATCATTCAGTCCCTACAGCAGGAATTTGCTATGAAGGATCTCGGTGAGCTCCATCACTTTCTAGGTGTCACTGTTGAGCCTCGTCCCTCCGGCCTCTTCCTTCACCAGCGCCAATATGCACTTGAGATTCTGGAGCGAGCAGGTATGACTGACTGCAAGCCTTGCTCCACTCCGGTTGATACACAGGCCAAGCTTCCTGCAGCTGAGGGTGCTCTTGTTGCTGACCCGACTGCTTACCAGCGTATCACTGGTGCGTTGCTCTACCTCACTTTCACCAGGCCGGATATCACGTATGCAGTTCAGCAGGTCTGCCTTCATATGCATGATCCTCGAGAGCCACACCTTGCCGCGCTGAAGCGGCTTCTTCGCTACATTCGTGGTACAGTTGACTGCGGTCTTGCTCTTCACCGATCTCCTACCACAGAGCTTGTCGTCTACACCGACGCTGACTGGGCTGGCTGTCCTGACACACGTCGCTCCACTTCTGGGTATGCCGTCTTCCTTGGCGGCAACCTGGTCTCCTGGTCGTCCAAGCGACAGTCGGTCGTCTCCCGCTCCAGTGCAGAGGCGGAGTACCGGGCTGTTGCTAACGGCGTTGCGGAGGCGTCCTGGTTGCGTCAGCTCTTGGCAGAGCTTCACAGCCCGCTCGCCAAGAGCACGCTCGTCTACTGCGACAATGTCAGCGCCGTGTATCTCTCGTCGAACCCAGTTCAGCATCAGCGGACGAAGCATGTGGAGATTGACCTGCACTTTGTCAGAGATCGCGTCGCCATCGGCCAGGTTCGAGTTCTTCATGTCCCGACCACCTTGCAGTTCGCGGACATATTCACCAAGTGACTCCCCTCCACGACATTCTCTGAGTTCCGCTCCAGTCTCAACGTAGTCAGTGGCTAGTTGTGACTGCGGGGGAGTGTTGTATGTATGGTGTTTCTTGCCCAGTCTTGTACTCCGCTGCGCCGGCAGTACAGACTGCGGGGGAGTGTTTCTTGTATTGTTTATTGTCCAGTCTTGTACTTCGCTGCGCCGGTAGTACAGACTGCGGGGGAGTGTTAGTGTATATAGAAAGGCCCAGCTAGAGGCCCATGTACCTCATGTATTTAGCCCACCCTTCTAGGGATGGAAGAATAGACACACAGTAATTTTCCTCCTCTAGCACTGAGTACAAGAAAGAATGCAGTCTTATGTACCTTCCAATTATATAGCTTTTGAAGAGCTTGCTCTAATAGAAACCATGTTGAGCAACACTCCCGGAGCTTCTCTATCCCAACAAGTGAAGCGAAGAAAGGATATAGAAGAAACCTACAATTATTACCTTATAAGAAAACAAAAGCATATAAAAGTATTTATGTGAAAGAACAGAAAAACTATTTTTGACTTACACAAGATCAACACGAGATTCCATTGTAATTGATTCACTCTTGTTTCCTTCAGAAATTTTTAGTCCTTTTGTAAGAAGGCTAAGACCAGATGACTCATGTGAAAAGGCCAATTCAGCAAAAAGCTCCTTCAGTTGTGGCAAAACATATATAGAAGTGTTCTGTGGTCCAATGCGTCGACAAAGGTCAACAAGTGCAGTAGCAGCCACCTAATCAACAAAGCAGTTTTAATGGCAAAATGTTTCAGTTGTATAATAAACACTAATGGAACAGGATAAAGAGAAATACTAAAGGGGAAACATGTTAAGAGCAGTTATTACCTGAATCACGCGAAGATCCAAATGTATCTGCATAAGAACCTTTACATGAAGACAGACTTGGTCCTGTAGATGCCAGTAGAAGAATAATGGGCGTATGAATGCATAAAGAATACATAATTAGGGTGAAAATGGATATGATTAAAAATAACATATTTAAAAGAGGAACCTGGGCACCAACAAATTTCACTTGACTAATATGCCAAATTTTGTAGTGAGATGTTTCAGTCAATATCAGAATTTACAACTCAAGGCACACTCTAAGCATCTAAATCAATGCTAAAAATTGATAACATTTATAGATAATACTGATAAACAAAGTTTAAGGAACTAGATTCCCACTTTGGGATTTTGTAGACCTAGGTGAGAATCTAGATAATGTTACCCCAGGTGTATTTTACTCTTGTTCTAAACTGTGACCTACTTTCATATTGATGTATACAACAAAAGTAGAAAGACTATCAATCGATCAAAGCATGCTTACAGTCAAGTGTTATCTGAATTTGATCTCAACTTAAATTTTATAACAAGGATTCCAGTTTGGTTCAGCTTCAACACAACATATATTCTGTCCATTTTCATTCCCTTGTTATGTTTGTCGGCAAAGGTTTTGTTTTTGCCAGAAATACCTGAAGAAGCTCTTTAAGAACAGCTTTGATGGGAAGAACTGACACAAGGCCTTCCAAGGCAGATAAGCCATCAATGAGAGCAAAAGAGTTCCAGCTATGCTGTGGCTCAGGTTTATTCATCTTTGACGAATCAATACATGAGAGTATAACATTCCTAAGCAACGGAAGAATTTGCTTAACAACAAAAGTTTCTCCAAGTAGTCCACCTATATAATGACTAAGGTCAAGTAGCGATCACTGAGCAATCAGTTTCAACATAATGAGAAAGCATTAAGTGGTTACCAATCCTGACCAAAGTATCAATTCCATCAGCACATAGTCCTTTGCCAAAACAGTGAATTAGTGGCAAAATTGTCTGGAGAAAGTGGAGATATCGATCAGTGATGCATTGATTAGAATGGTATACCAACAAAAGTTTCCACTTAGACTTGCCTGATGAATGGTAATTGGTATCCCTAGTTCCTCACTTGAGACGATCAGAACAGTGGATGCAGCAGAGGCAGTTATCTTGTTAGGTGAATTGTACAAGTTTGAGATCACCAAAGGATGTACCTTCTCGATATAAGTTTGTTTTCCCAATTTCTTCCACAAATCTCGAACAAAAGAGTCTTGAAGAAGGGCAACCTTCAGATGTGAATATTCTGGTGCCTGTAGCAACCACCATCAGAAAAACTTATCAGGAAGAAGAAACTATATGTTTCATAGGCCAAAACTTTGAAATCAGGGTAAAACACATGCAAATATCTTCCTACTGATATATCTTAACTGGCCTGTAAGATCTTCTGAATGATGCGCAGAATGAGGTCCTTAGTTGCTTGGGTACTCAAGCTCTTTATAAATTCTTTAAGCAGAGACAAGGCCGACTCGGTATCAACATCTGACAAAGATGATGAAACAAGCGATAGGCAGTAAGGTGCACACATTTCAGCAGCAAATTCTCCCATAGCTTTAAGTGCCCCTTGACTTGCAAGCTTAGCAGCATACTTGATTCGCTCTCTAGATGTACACAGAACTTGAAGTGGAGCAAGAAACATATATGCAGATCGAACTGTTGGAGGAAAGTATGATGACTCCAAAAGGTGCTTTGCTGATGGCCTCCTGCAAAAGAACAAAAAAAAAAACAGTATCAATGTAACAGTTATGTCTTTATGTTCAAGAAAAGCACAACTAAAGCGGTGGGATATAAACTATTCCCTCCAACTTCCTCCGTTTTTATTTACATGTCACATTTACTTTGTAAGTCAAACTTGTCCGACTTTGACCAAGTTGATTGAAAAATATAAAACCATCTAGAATACCAAATTTGTTTCATTGAATCTACCATGGAGCATATTTTGATAGTGTATATGTTTAATATTGTAGATGTTATATTTTTCTATAAACTAGACAAGTTTGACTTAGGACAAAGCAAACATGACATGTAAATAAAAACAGAGGGAGTATGTCTAGATACACAGTAAAAATTATGTATCTAGAAAAGCCAAAACAACCTACAATTTAGAACGGAGGGAGTATAAACATCAGATTTCATTACTAAAGTTACCTTTTCCATTCCCTCTGTATGCATGACTCAACAAGAAGTGCAACATGAGAAGGCAATTTCTGAAGTGCTCCTGGCACCATGCCAATTTCTTTGTATGCAGCTAGCAAGGAAGTGTCAAAAAGTGGCTTTTGCAGATAGATTTCTGCCACCATGCACCCGATAGAAAATACATCATTTGCATGAAGCTCATTTTCTGAATGAGACTTTTGATTCCACAGCAGCAGTTCTTGATAACCCGTAGGTGAACCACCATCAGACTCGAAGCATTCAATAAAGGAACCAAAATCAAAATCAGCTGCAACTGGCATTACACAGTCATGTTGCAAAATCTGATCCGCAATTTGGCTCTTGGGATATTTGGCTGAAGAACAAGAAGTTGAAGTGTCAGCATAATCATATACTGGATTCAAATGGTGTTCAAGCTCTGCAAACAGAGTTGCTTTCTCGAATTCCTCCAAACAGCCAATTTCTGAAAGCACATTTGGAGAACTGCCATCTAATGCTGCATCAGTTGTTGCACTACTTTGCTTGCCACAGCATCTAGCACAGGACTCCATTTTGTTGTGGTAGACTACATGAGGGGTGCTAATAAGGCGTTTGGGATGAGGCCTTGTAAAAAGCTGATGTCGCCCAATTGATTTAGGTCTAGATGGATCACTAGGAGGCAACATTACATTTTTGGCTTCAACAGATGCCTCTCCAGAAAGTTTATAGCCAAAGGTTATATCAATCCAGTGATGCAGTTTTTGTGATACTCTATCACTCTCTAATGCATCTCTATGCAGACAAATGAAATCTTCTGCGGATGTTGCCCAGGAAGGCAAAGCCAAATCACTCATTTCAGAATGAACAGAGGAAAAAATCCTAGGATCACTATAAAATTCTGGAATGCATTCATCAGGAGTCCACTGGTAAAGTCTTTGCATACTAGACGGGTATTCATTGGGCTCATAGACAGAACGCACAGCCGACCTCAAGATGGTCTTAGGTAACCTCCTTGCTTTGTAACTGCAGACAGCTAGCTCTGACAGGCATTCATCAGAAACATGATGCGGAATCTCAGATGATGAATACGTAAAATCCAACTGCTCATCGCCTTTTGCCAACCGCCATTTACTTTTGGTCAGGTCCCTCCAACCATTATCAGAACTTTCATCGGGCATCACTGTGAAATCTATTACCCAAGGCATCACTGTGTGAAAAGCTGGATCACCCCACCTTCTACCAGCTAACTTGTTTAAGATAAGAAGGTATTCATAATTGCTCAACTCACCTTTCCACCATCGCTTAAAGTGAGATTGCCAATCCAAGGATGATTGCAGTTTGCAACTAGCATAAATGGCTTTTGAGGAACAATCGTTCATAAAACAGCATGAATTAGGTGAGCATTTATGATCGGCAAAACCCCAACTGTGTTTTACAGGACAGATGTCACTTATGCTCAGGTAAGGCCATAAGGAATCTGACATCAAGATGTTTGATGGCCTTAGATTGCCATGATGAACTCCTGAATCATGAAGGTATGTCAAAGCAGATATTATCTGGTAGATGAGAAATCTAATATGCCAATCTGAGCAGAATGCCTCTGGACTGTAGTGCATGATATTTTCCAAAGTGTATGGAGCCTTTGGATGCAACAGGTAGCAACAATCAGATGTTTCTATGACACCTAACACTGGTAAGATGTTAGGATGCCTCACACGTCCAGAAGGATGCAAGTCATCAAATGCTGAAAATCCAACAAAACTGAGAAAATCTAATCCAGCAAAACCATTAATTTTGTTTTCAGATAACAGATTTAATGAATTAATCACATCCTCTTCAGTTGAGAAGTTCTCGTAACTTGAGATAAGCTCTCTGACCTCTGAAGTGTGGCCTATGCTGAGATAGCAAGCAGGAGTTAATTTGGCAATTGTGCTTATGACCTGTTGCTGCTTGCTGAGCCCAGAGAGACTTTTATGATCTTCGGTGTGTCCTTTGCCAGAAGAGGAATCCGATTGCTCAGTATACTGGTCATCATCACTATATATTCTTTGCTCTGCCTGGGGATCTTTATGAATACCATTCTCCAAGGAATTGTTGTCACTGTAGAGAATGGAAACATGGAGAATTCCGTATGTGTTGATATGTCAATTGTGGAGCCCTTTTAAGATAAATATAATCCTTGGAAAAGAATATTACCATTTTTTACTACCAAAAGGCACTTTGTCACCGCATAGGCCCACTAAAACAAAACTGGAATAGTGGTTCCTGCAACATAAACAGCACCACTTTGTGTAAGGATGAGTGGAAATCAGAAACTGCATTAAGTTGGAGAAAATGTACGGATTTCAATGAACCTGACTGCAACAAACCGTGATAAACACAACTACATAGATGTGCAAATGCTTTACCAGCTTTTTCTTGTTTTTATTTTATGGTGGATAATTTGTCACATAGAAAAGTAAGAAATTGTTCACGTGGCTAATTTGGCTGCTTTCTGTTAATTGGAATTTATGACACACATTTTGTGAATTCGTAAACTAGTTTCTCTACTACGCGGCTGTATTCGAAAGGTCCAACATAAAATTTGGCACGTGTGTATGTAATGTTCCAACATTAAACAAGAATTTCAGGCAGCATTGAAAGGGCAACTGGTTTGAAACATAGAGCTCACTCTAGTTGGAAACTGGAATTGCACTGAAGCACATTTCCAAGAACTAAGATTCAACTTATAATGGTGTAAAATTATACACGGTTACAGTTGAATCAAACAATTTTACCATAATGATATCGACACACTGCAACAGTGTCCAAATATCTTAACATGAGAAGCCGGAAAACAAGCAAGTCACGAATGCATAGCCTTACCTCCCGTTACTTTCCTCGGCTCCATCAGAAGCTATCTGCAGCGAGAAGGAAACAAAGCATTAAGCCAAAGCTACAGCCACCACTGGCTCTTCAAAACCAAGCAGGGGTTTATGCATGCAAATAATGGAAGCTTAACAAATTCTGCGGCCAAACAGCATGATGGTCGAACCCAGGAGAAGGATAGCAACAAGGTTGGAGCACGCGTCAGCGAAAGCGCCCAGAAATTATACAGAAAAATAGAGCAGCCGAGGCGGACCTGGACGACCGCGGAGGCGGCGAAGGGGAGCGGGGAGTCGGAGAGGCCGTGGACGAAGGAGAGGCCGGAGCCGTCGAGTTCGGAGCGGACGAGGCGCTCCAGGCAGTCCGGGCACACCGCGGCGCCCGCCTCCGGCGAGCAGCCCATCGCCGGCGGCTGGATCGGAGGAGCCGCAGCCAAATTCGTGGGACCGATGGCTCTGTGCTGTGGACCCCTCCACTTCAGAACCAGAAATGCGGAGTGGACCAGGTGGGCTGGGCCGGGTGGGTGGGCTGGTCAGACATTGTCGCCCATTTTCACACTACTGCTGAAGTCCCAGAATCCAATAGCTGCTCCTCGCGCCTTGCATATTGGGCTTTCCCGGATTTCTAAATTACGGCATAAATACGGGATTTTTTCGAGTAAAGGCAACGGTATCTTGTAAGAACGTGCGGGGAACACCCGCATCATATCCCGCTGACCTAATGCATCGGTGCATCATACACTTACCGTTGGCTTCAAACTGACCACCGACTCATCCGTCGCGCTGTTTGAGTTAGCATCGGATCAATCGATGCTAAGTTAATTTCTGCCAAAGCCGAAACTAAGTCGATCTCGAGCCGAGTCGACACCACCCGAATTGTCCAATACTCCACTGAGCTAGCATCGGATAGATCCATGCTTCTTGTACGCTGAAATGCACCTATGGCCTGTCACGTTCCACGATTTGTCTGTTGGTCTTCTTGACCTAGCATCGGACCATCCTATGCTCCATTTGAACCTGACCCTACTGGCTTGGCGCGCTGAGCACCGACTTTGTCCTGTGCTCTACTGAGATGCATGGCGCTCTTTGGGAGATGATCCGGTGCTCTCCTGAGCAGGATTCTCTTCTTGTGCTCGCGTGATCTTCAAATATTCATCTTGACAAACATATTAGTCTCAATGACTATGTTAACATTAATCACTAAAATCATAAACATGTCCTTGGACCATTTCCCATCATTTTTTTAAGCCAGGTCCCATCTGACCTGCTTAATCAATGACTCGGTAGTCACAGGGGAATGACCTATCCTTTTATGATTTTTTTTATTTCACGCCTATTTAATTAGCTCATGAGGAATCAAACCTTGGTCTGTGGGACTCAGGTGCCCTAACCTCGTTATGCTAGAGGCCCTTTCGTAACATTCATTGTCATTTTAAAAAAGAAAAACTAACTTAATTGTCACAAATATTTTTTTAACCGTCAATAATATTTTTTATATGTACCAACCTTGTCTTTTTACATTCACATACATTATTGCTCAGCATTCTTTTACACGCACCAAATTTTTTGATATTCACCATCTATTTTTATACATTAGCCAACATTTTGGCTCAATGTTTTTTTGACATTCACCAATTCCTTTTACATTCTCCAATATTTTTGCCCAACAACATTGACCAACCTTTTTTACGTTCATATAAATCTGGATAGTTCATCTAATATTTTAGCACGGATGTCAAACAACGGTAGGTAAGTACGAAAAAGGGATATAGCATTCCCGCTAGGTTGGTTATTATCACAAGGTTTGGCACATGCTTTGTTGTGCTTGCGCATAGCGTGGAGAGGACCCTACTCCCCTAGAGTGCTGCTCCACAGTCTGCATGCGCTTGTGCATCTGTTAGTTACCTACTAAGATGAAACATCTGATCAATTAATTGTCTTGAACAATTGATGAATAAGACTCTTATTCATCAATTGTTCAATGTACCTCACCCTGAACATATCGTCCCGAATTATCGTACTAAAAACTAGTGGTTCACGTACCCACCTTTTGAACCATCGTTCCAAAGAGTTATACTCCCTTTACCGGGAACGAATTTATAAAGTATCGATCGACGTACTATGGACCCGAACCTCGACCCTGTCTTACCGGGAACTTTTGTGACATTGTGCATGATCTGCGAGTTGCATTATCGTGGGTGGGGGTGGGAGGCTTCCGCATACGGTTGATGCTGCATTCGACGGATGCACATGCACATGCGCCGATGACGGGTGCACCCCAAAAGCCAAAGGCATGGGAGCATCTCAACGAGTCAAGGAGGGTGTCATCGCTATTGCCACGAGGGGGCATTGTTCGCTTGGCTTATCAGCCTAGCCCTGCGGATTATTTTTCTCACAGAACACTATTGAATCAGCTTAGAATCAACCAAAATCAATAGACTTTTCAGCCCAATTCTGTCAAACAAACAACGTTTTGTATGCTACCAAAAGCTCTTGTGGCAGCTTTTGGATGGAATGAGATCCTCTGTACGCAACCCCTAGGCCCTAACTGCAGAGGATCCTTTCCCCAGTTGGCCGGTTGAATTCATGAGGCGCATCCCAACTCCATCATCTCCGCCTTCCCTCTTCCTCCGTCGGTGAGTCTGTTATCCTGAGACGTACGTGAGGAATGAGGGCGAAGGGTACGGATCTTCCTCCGTCCGTGAGTTTTTTCTCCTGAGTCAACCCTGAGGACTAATTAAGGGGGCAAGGGTACGAAGGCAGGGGGGATTCCGAAACTAGCACTGATTTGCTAGTGTGTTTAGAAAATAGCAATAAAAATCTATTGCTTCATAGAATAGCACCGGTAGGACCAAAGGAACATCTAAACATCACTACATCCACTTTCTCACTATTTTATTTGATTATTATCTCCTTTTTAACTAACAAATACAGCAAATTACCCCTATTGTATTTCAGGTATGCTTGCCTTTCATTATGCGCCACGATCAAATACAGTAGAAACATGCTGAGGTTGTGGCCCTAATTTGATAACTAGCGCCGTGCCATCGAATGAATATTTTCTCACTGTTTTTATTTGAATTTGGTCCCGTTTTAATTTACAAATAGATCAAACTACCCCTATATTCAGATAAGCCAAGATCCTAAAACCCTAAACCATAAATAAAAAATAAAAAAAACTCTAAACTGACAACCCTAAACTCTAAATAACCCTAAACCCTAAATCCTAACTCTAAACCCTAAACTCTAAATAACCCTTAACCAAAAACCTTAAATCCCTAAACCTTAAGTCCCAAATAAGTTTAAATCTTAAACCCTAAACTCTAAATCCGAAGACCCTAACCCCAAAACTCTAAACGCTAATCCAAAACTCTAAATCCTAAATGCTAAACTTGGCTCAGGTTGGAGCAAAACAACACAGAGAAAGGAGTTTAGGGGAGGCCGTAGGGGCATGCTTGTCTCAGAGTTTGGTCAGGCTTAGCGTGTGAACGAATGAAACAAACAGGAGAAAGGGGTAGTGCTATTTCGTGAATCCTTTGTTGAGGGCGATGCTATTCTCTAGAAACACCAATACCGGGTGCTGTTTTATGAACACCAAGCGAGACCAGTGTTATTTCCTGGATTTTCTCCGAAGGGATATGGAGCAATACGCTCGAAAGAGCTACGATGGGATACAATACGCTCGAAAGAGCTACGAAGGGATATAGAGCAATACGCGAAAGAGCTACGTGAGGTCCACAACAACGCAGCATCTGCATCTCTTCTGGGGAAATGCAGGAAGCAGTCGCCCATCGCAATCAGGCCGAAGCCCAAGTTTATCTATTGTCCAGGTGGTTGTGCTGTGTTTATGTAGCCCGTGTCCCGAAAAGATTTCGGTGAAATGCAGGAAGCAGTCGCCCATCGCAATCAGGCCGAAGCCCAAGTTTATCCATTGTCCAGGTGGTTGTGCTGTGTTTATGTAGCCCGTGTCCCGAAAAGATTTCGGTGAAAAAATTTCGGGTTTAGATTTTACCAATTTAGAAATAGTAAATGTAAACGAAAATGGTGGAAAGTTATATGAATAGGTTGAAAATCTCAAGACAAATCTAACGATGGTAATTAGAGGGTAATTAATCCATAATTAAATTAGCGGATGGTTACTGTAGCATCACTGTTGCAAATCATGGATTAAGTAGGCTCATTAGATTCGTCTCACGATTTACAGCCTATCCATATAACTTTTCACCTTTTTCATATACGTTTAATACTCCATGCATCTAAGATTCTCTTTTGATGTGATGGGTGAAAAGATTTCATTTTGGAACTAAACGAGGGCGTAGTCCGATTTGTGGTCGGCCCAATTTCGTTGCACTTTGATTCTGAATTGCAGAAATTCTGCGGCGCTTTCGTCTAACTACGAATCGGAAGGACACAATCGTAAGCACTAAGAAAAAACCGAGAGCTCGTTCTCAGCAATTTGAACCGAAGTCCATCCAACAAAAACAGGGCAACATATTACTTCGGAAAAAAAAAACAGGGCAACACCAACCAACATCAGGATCAAGCAACAAGCATGAAGATACTACGGAAGTCATAGCTAAACCAGAAGAGCTCAGCTCAAATAAATCAAGTGCCCTTTTCAACATGGACCAATGGGCAACAAAATCCACCAGAACCATGAGATCGTCAGCACTCAGCAGTAGCAGAGCGAATCATAGCTAAACCAAAATGCATTATGTTTTCAGCGTCAGCAAACGAAAATGAAGCAAAATTATACAAGAACATTTGGTGCTAATGTACTTTACGAATTATACAGTCGAATTCTTGCTAATATACTTTACAAGCTCGTGATTATATGGATAAAAATGAAAAAGGTTACCATGTGCTCCTTCCTGATTGACAAAGAACATTTGGGAATTGGTATGACCAGAGCAACACGATGCAGGGATAACTGACTTCATAGTGTATAACAGTTTCATCAACCCCAAATTTGCTATCATATAACATTCACACAGGCTTTGTAATCGATCCGATGTTCTCAACTAACACAGAACAGAACTAATTCCCAGCTATCCTATGATATGCAACAGAAGCACTGTTTTGCAAACAACCTTTTGTGCGCCTAGACCTACAACTTCTGTGACGTCTCACAGAAAAAAAGAAGTCTTCTTTAAACCAAGAGCGCTTACAGAAATGAATGAAGTGCCATTTCAACAATGACCCCACGGGCAACCATGCTATAAATTCAGCAGAAATCAGTACAACAGAACAATACTTCGTTACTGCCTAGTGGTTGTAAAGAGTAGTGTGAATGAGCAAATACCAGTGCAATCAAACAAATAGTAAGCTCATCGGACCTAAAGAAAGGTGATGCTTTTCACTCAGCTTTCATTTCCTCCCTTTAGGAAGAACATTTCATCAACCAAATAAACATTTGCTATCATAACCTTGACCAAGGCTTTAAAATACATATACTCTCAACTGTAACAACACAGAACTAACTTCCAAACTATCCGATAACAAGCAGCAGAACCACACAATGCTGTACCAAATTGTGTAGATAAAATAAAAAGATTTGACAATTAGTCACATGTTATTAAATTTGATTACTCACTGCAATTCGCAAATTGACCAACATCACGTCATTCAGCACAAATAGAATAAGATTCACACAAACATATAACTTAAATTCAACAGAGCTTTATAGCATCCATAACGACACGATGTCATCAAAACCAAAAAGTACACATCCCCATAAGAGATGCAGGTGTTCTGTTCCAACAAACTACTTTAACATGCGACAAAAAGAACATTATCATCTAGTTTTCCATTTTTCCTTCTCCCCAAGATAACAGCGGAGCACCCTACGCCTGCTGGTTGTAGACGTAGGTGAGGCCGCACTTACCGCAGTAGTGGCGGTCGAAGTGGTTCGCCATGAAGGTCCCCGCGCCGCACTCGGCGTTGGGGCACTCCTTGCGGAGGCGGGTGACCTTGCCGGTGGCGTCGTCGACCTTGTAGAACTGGAGAACAGCGAGCTTGACCTTCTTGTGCTTGTGCTTGATCTTCTTAGGCTTGGTGTACGTCTTCTTCTTGCGCTTCTTGGCCCCACCCCTGAGGCGGAGCACCAGGTGGAGCGTCGACTCCTTCTGGATGTTGTAGTCGGCGAGGGTGCGGCCATCCTCGAGCTGCTTGCCGGCGAAGATGAGGCGCTGCTGGTCCGGCGGGATGCCCTCCTTGTCCTGGATCTTGGCCTTCACGTTGTCGATGGTGTCCGAGGACTCCACCTCCAGCGTGATGGTCTTCCCCGTCAAGGTCTTCACGAAGATCTGCATCTTGGCAGGCGCGCCCTGGACGGCGGCGGCCGCCCTTACCTGAGGTGGAGGGGGAGGAGTGCTGCTTCTCGCCTGCGGCGGCGGGGTGGAGTGGTGTGGTCGACTAGGGTTTTCGGGGGGAGAGAGAGACGACGCTTTTATAACTGGAGTGAGATTTTCTGCAGCGTTGGATTTGGGAGGTTTGGATCGGACGGCGGATATATATGGGCCGACGTGAATTGCGATTGGGCCGCATGGGCTTTTACTTTTACAACTAACGTGGTTGGGCTGGGCCGTGTACTTGTCTTCTCCAAATTCGCTTTCTCTCTCTCTCTCTCTCGACCCCCTCTTTCTCTCCCTCTCTTGTTGCGGCGACACTTCCGCTTCCACCGCCCGAGCCGACGCCGAGGCCAACAACCGCCGTCCGCCGGGGACGAGAGGGATTGATTCGGGGATGGCGTCGACGAGCTCCGCTGGAGACGTGGGCGGCTCAGGTACTAACCCCCCAAACGAATCCTTCGCGCGCGAATGCTTAGCTCGGTTCATGGGATTGGATTTCCTCGTAAGAAAAAAAAGGGGGGATTACTTTTAGATGCTGCTCTCTTTGTTGGGTTTGCGCCTCCAATTCCGGCGTTGGCGCTGGGATCTTCCCCTTTCTAGTTTGTGAGGTGCATCTGCGCGCGGCCTGTCGTAGTCGCTGTACGGTTCTCGATGGATTACTGTTCATGTGCTGTTTTTATTGGTGTAAGTGGGCGCATTAGGATGAGCTAATCTATGCGCAGACTTCCCATTAGATTCTTAACAGTTAAGGGAAGCAATAGGTTGGCCTACCATGCATGCGGGAATTCTGGAGTTATCCTGATTTTGATACAAAAACAGAGGACTGTTCATTGGATGTGTCTGCAACTTTATCTTCTGAAAGAATCCTGATGCGGGAATGCAGACTGTTCATAGGATAAGCCTTGCCATCACATTCTTAACTGTCGATGGAAGCAACAGTTTGTCCTACCATGCATATGGAAAATCTGAAGTGATCCTAATTTCTGACTCTTGAATTGAAGCAGAAACAGAGGACTGTTGAAAGGCTAAATCTGCAGTTTGCTTTTTCAGATGCGAAAGAATAATTTTGATGCGTGGCTCATAAATAGGATGAGATAACAACTTGAAATGCTCTAGTCAAAAGTGTTACTGATCCTTTTGGTTTGATCTTTGAAGTGTCCTGCAATTATGGTTTTGCTGGAATAATCAGTTCCATTTTTTAGTTCTGCTCCTTGAAACCTATTTGCTACTGAAGGCTTTTGCAAATTTTTGATAAATATACACTGGTAGTTGGCACTAGTCCTTGTTACAATATTATCTTCATCATGCCTTCTTCACAAATGGAGTAAACAGTATTGCAGACATGACAGTAAGAAATCACACATTTCACTCATAGAAACAACTCCCTTGTTAGGTTTAGAAAACTGTTTAAAAGATTTGATTGAATCATTTTTTATAGAATCAGTTTCAACTTTCAGCAATTTCATTGTGTTGTATAATGCACTTTTGTTATCAATAAAAAATAAGATGACCGTGTTGGAGTGGTGCTTGCATGTGTTGGATCTAGTTTTTTCTTTTGCCTTTTTAATATTTGAAGTGTAAGTTTGAAGAAAAGATTAAACAAAATGTACAGTTTTATTGAAATGGACAACAGCATAATACAGCTAAGTAACTTTGTGAGACCCCCAAACATTTTTTTATGCCAGTGGGATAACTTATCCATCATTGTTTGATAAGAAGCTCTATGAATGTAACTTTTATGTTATGTGTTTTGGTTCAGGGGCAAAAGGTGTGGTTCCAGATGAATCGCTTACCAGTTCTGCTAATGCCAGTAGCTCACATCAGGAGTCTCATGATGCTGGTATGTATACTGCTTGTTTCCCCGTGCTTGAGTTTCTGCACTGTTATACAGAATAATGTCGTGTTTTTGGCTTTTTGCACACACAAATCAGAAACTATCCATTTAGTTATTTGTTTCAGAAGATTTAAATTGCGATGTGTATATGGGCTGTGGACCATAGTCATACTGCAATTGTAATTTTCATACATGATTGATGGTAATTCAGGAGACTTTGGACTCATCGTGACTTCTGTTCATTTCACTAGACACTATAGATTAGTAACCACCTGTATTGGTTATATTAGTTTCCCTTTTTCCCCAGTACTGGATCTTTGTTTTGCTACTGAGAAGTGGAAGAACGATGGAAGCTACATTGTATCCGAATTAACATACATGAGCTGGCATGGGTCACCTGTTAACTCAGAAGCTGGCATTATGTGATATATCAATGAACTTGTGGTACACGTGCTCCATAGTTTTTTTGTTTTAGACAGCACAGTGTAACATATCATTCATATGTCCTTATCATTATTATTCTAGCAGGTGTTTCTTTGAAATTAAACACATAGCTCCTAAACAATCATTTTTTCTGTCTTACAGGTACAAAATCACGCGTCGATGATATTTGGAAGAAAATGAACAGTGGGTTACCTAATAAGATACCCACACCTACAATGACCAAGCTCAGTACAACAGCAAAAGAAAAGAAAAATAATAAGCCAACAAATGTGAGTTATGTTTGTTGTATCAACCTAAGCAGCAATGACTTATTTGATGTTTGGATTATCTGTAGTTATATTTACCTTTCGGAATTTTCTTTTACCTGTAGAATTGGATGAGTGTTCTAGGCCTTTCGCCTAGTAATGCTTCTACTGCCAATAAAAGCCCCCAAAGTGGGCAGCAACAGGCACAACTTGAAACGAGTGAAGATGCCAAAAAACTTGCAGCAGCTGCCCTTGCAGCTGCCAAAAATGCTGCTGCTATGGCATCTGGAAGGGGGAAAGTGGAGGTAAATTTGAACCATCTACACCGCACATCCTTTTATTTATTGTTGGCTTTTAAAATAGAATTTCATGATAAACCAAAACATAATGGAACATGGCTGTAGCTATATTTTTTTCACATGTCTTGTGCTGTTTCTTGCCCATTTATTAGAACTTTCTTTGAGTCCAATTGGATTAACCATAATCTTCATTGGCTCCACAATTGGAAACGGAGATGACAAACTTTCTGATGGCTTGCACAATTAGTTTTTCTTGTAACCTGCTTTTGAATGCTCCAACAGATCACTGAGGTAAGGGACTTTGCTGGCAAGGACATCGAAATCAAGAAATTGGTGGATGCTAATTCAAAAGAGGCAATTGAGAAGGCCAAGGCCACTGGCGCCGCCCCCTCCGCTGTGGACAACATCCTCGAGCAGATACGGAAGAAGCAGAAGCTCAGCGTCCTGGACAAGACGAAGAAAGACTGGGGAGAGTACAAGGAAGAGAATCGGGGAGTGGAGGAGGAGCTTGACGCCTACAAGAAGAGCTCGAACCAGTACCTCGATAAGCAATCGTTCTTACAGCGAACTGATTACCGGGAGTTTGAGCGTGAGCGGGATGCTCGGCTGTCCATGATGGCTAAACGGAAAACGACTGATATGCGTGATGATGATGCATAGGCTTGAAATGTACTGTCTTTGGAGATTTTTCTCCACAGCCTCTGCTGTAGACATTCTTTTGAGATAATGGTAGACTCCAATCTATCAATGCCTTCCAGTCCCATTCAACCTGTTAATGTTTTTTAGTGCTTCAATATGTTGATTGTGAGTGAAGATGCATGTGCACATGCCGAGTCTGCCGATCCACTCATGATTGGAGAGACTGGGTTTGGCAACAGTTCTGAAACAGGGAGCAAGAAGCTTGAGGTAAAAATGGATTTCTGAAACATTGATGCATGGTAGATATGATTCTAGCAAGAAGATTTGCTTTTCTTTTCCTCTCCTTTTCAATCTCTCTCCCATCAGGAAATGAATGGCCCGTGCTTTCGCTTCAACCTGCTGATTAGTTGTTTGTTCAACGTGTTGAGCAATCATCAGTGTGCATCTGCCGGCCTGCCCGTGAGCATGAATGCCGTGCTTTCACTAGTACTACGCCAATATGCTCGCGTCAGTTTGCTGAAACCTGAAAGCTCAGCCTGAGCTACCCCAGGACGCCAAGTGCTGCGCTTGCAGCCGATTGAATATTCTTGTGGTCGCCGCGAGACAGTGGCCGCGCAGCCATTCAACACACCACACGCGCAAGAGAGAGGGAGAGGGAGCAGCCATGTCGGCCCTGTACTACCACCCGGCCGCCGGGAAGGCGGGCCTCGAGGCGGTGGCCGCGTCGTCGCCGTCGCTGGCCCTGCGCCCGTCGCAGAGCAGGGTGCTGTGCGTCGGCAGCGGCCGGTGGTGGATGAGGAGGAGAAGGTGGGAGGGGAAGGCCAGCGGCATCAGCATCAGCAGCAGGGCAAGGCCTGTGGCGAGGCCCGCCTTGTTCTCCCCCGTCGCCATGGAGTGGCAGGAGTGCACGTACGTGTCTTTCCTCCTGATTCTGCCTGATTGATTCCTCGCATCCCATGTCCAGTTGTTTGGACGCTTCACCAATCTCACTCTGTTCCTGGGCTTGTGGCTTGAATTGATGCAACATTCTGGTTCCCAAGGAGCGAAACTAGGATTTTTTTTTTTCCTTTTCCTTCTGAAGTATTGATTCACCGTGGCTATCATACTATTGTTACAGCTTACTGGTTGACTTTGGAGAAGTTTCCCCCCTTTTCTTAATAACTGTTCATGCTGAGTTCGCTCTGCTTGCTGCCGTTGTATCATGGAAATTCAGTGTTTACTTGACGTGGAGCAGGACTTTTCGATGTTAAATGTGATTTGTGTTGTGCATATAGATTGGTAATTAGGTTGAGATGCGGTATTAGCAGCCATGCACGCTGGTCCATGGAACTATTGAAGCAGCAATGTGTAACTTCTGTTATCTTGAGATGGATAAGGGCCAGTAGAAGCTGGCTTGCATGGGACAGGACTAAGGTTTTGCTGGCCCCAGGTTGTGGGATGCTATTTATCAACATATTCCATATCCAAACTGTATATGTGTGATTCAGAAAGCTCTCTCTACTCTCGTCATGAGGAAGAAACTGTTTGTTGGGGGCAAGATTTTGCACTTTTGGCTATGGCTTGATGCAAGAAACGTTGGTGCGTATTTTCAGTACCGAAGGCTTCTAGATGTGGCCATGTTAAATCTAACCACCACCTATAAACATATTGAATTTTAGATCTGGTCAGTCTAACTTGTCTCGCTCTTGGTTTGAAAAAAAATTTAAATGCCTCATGCGCCTACTGAGCACTTTATTGGATGATCTTGAATCTTGATTGAAAAAAGATTCTGTATGGACATTTTAATCTCCTTTAAAAAGAGTGAAATCATGACATGGTTTCTGTGCACTTGAAAACTTGTATAAATGTCAGCTAGGAAGCTCATTGTGCAATAACCACCTCGTGCAATTTACCTGCTTGACTGCAGTAGTTTTGACATAAATTTGTTCATTAACTTTTGCTACAATATGAATTTTGATTTTGACTGAATATTGTCTTGGCAACAGCACTGAACTTGAAGTTGATGTCCCATGTTCAGTTGCCTATCAGTGTTATTCAGAACGTGAGAGTATTCCTCAGTGGATGCCATTCATCTCTTCCGTCAAGGTTAGTATTGTTCATTATATTTGAACAGTACTGATATATGTTAATATTGTTCGTGGGCACACATCCTTTTCACTATTTTGTCTTTGCATACATTTTCTGCTTTTCTTTTGGTTTAAACACATATGGTTATGGAAATGATTATTTACAGATCCTTGAAGATAAACCAGATCTTTCACGCTGGAGTCTGAAGTATGAGGTATTTGGTCGGAATGTAGAATTCTCTTGGCTTGCCCGAAATATGACGGTAAGTATGAGATATGATAAGGCTGCTATTAGTTTAGGTGTTAATGTTCAGTCTCAATGACATCACTTCTGCGTGTCAGCCAATTAAAACCAAAAGATCCATTGGAGATCTCTTGAAGGCCTTCCTAATAGGTAACTTTTCAAAATTTTCTCTGCAATTTATTTCCCACTTGGTTGGGTTACTACAATAATTTGCAAATCATCCATGGTAAACTTGAAAGCTAACATAACCAAATTTGCTTGTTGCAGAGGCGCCGTTCGCTTCTTCCCTAAAAGCTCATCTTCTTGTAGAGTACAAGTGAGTATTCAGTCCTGTGAATTCTTTCGCAGCAAAATATTGTGAAGTATAGACGAAAATAAAGTATTTTCCTTTGATTATTGATTGCAGCTGACTGTGGCGTATGAGATTCCTGAAATTTTGGCACCAGTTGGATCAGTAAGTGCAATATCCACACATGGTGCGCTTGTTGCTATATTCCAACAGCTGTTGCAAGTCCTTAGATTGATTAATCTAACTGTCATTTTACCAGGCTCTGAAACCATTCATGGAAGGATTACTTCTTAAAGGCCTAGAAAGCTTCGCGGCATTTGCAAAGGAGCGTAACAGCAAGATCCCTCAGCCCTGAAAATTATTTCTCGTCTGCGTTCAATGCTAAATTTCAAGAATTTGACCAGTTTCATTCCAGTGAAGCATGATGTTCGCCATAGATGAAACGATTAGGGTTGCATATTGTCACTGCAGATGTTGTGAAAATAATGTACCCGACAGAGGAATAAAGGATGAATATTATGACTAATAGAAAGCTGAAGTTCATCTCTTCCTCTTGGGTCGTGTGATGTGCAACATAAATGTACCAACCGGCCACAAGAGAAATGCGCCTTCAAAGTGACTGTGACTACCGAGCCCAACAAGGCAACAAGTGTATGGTTGATCTGTAGCACTCTCGTCTCAACCGCACCATAAAGGTGGAAGAGGCATGCTAAGAGCCACTAGTCCACATCTCTTACAAGCAATTTTTGTTTCTTTTTTTTTTCTGCAATACGGTGTTAACAGAATATACCTATTGGAGTTCCAGCCAAATTGATTCAGCATCGAATGCTTCACGTAAGATGCTGTAAGAAGATTTCACTCAACGATTAAAAAAAGAATGAAATAGAAGTGGCATGTCTACAGCCCGAAATGGTCGGCAATATACAGAACAGATTCTGTTCAACAGAACAAGCAACGGTTGCCATTGTTATTAATCTGCATAGATGTGAGAAATAAAACGAGCATAGTTCCTCATAACAGAAGTATCAGGATATTATTGCAATGTATATAGCAGATAAGCAAAATGAAACAGAGACTGCTATACGATGATGGCAATTGCCGAGGTTCAATACTTCAATTCACAGCATTGCCAATAAAACGAAATGACAAGCAGAGGCCTTTCCAATGATCCGAAGTTAACTTCTGTGCCAACAGTTTAGATGGTAAAGAAACAAAAAACCAGAAATCATATGTGGATGGCCTTCGAGAAGGTTTGTAAGCAAGCCTCCTTGAGGGCCTCGCTCACAGTGGGATGTGCGTGGCAGGTGCGGGCAACGTCCTCGCTTGATGCTCCATACTGCAAGGCAAGCACGGCTTCGTGGATGATTTCACCAGCATTGGGCGCCATTATGTGCACACCAAGAATCTTGTCGGTTTCCTTCTCAGCCACAACCTTGACAATCCCCTCAGCATCATCAATGGCCTTTGCACGGCTGTTAGCCAGCAGTGGGAATTTGCCAACACGGTAGGCGATTCCTAGAGCCTTCACCTGCTCCTCAGTCTTGCCAACAGAGGCAACCTCTGGATGTGTATAGACCACACCAGGAACGGTGTCATAGTCAACATGGCCTTCCTTTCCAGCAATGAACTCGACGCATGCGACACCATCCTCTTCAGCTTTATGGGCAAGCATGGGCCCAGGGATGGCATCCCCGATTGCATAGACTCCCTTCACATTAGTCATGAAGCGGTTATCAACAAGGATCCTGCCAGCCTTGTCTGTCTCAACGCCAATAGTTTCCAGCCCGATCCCAGAAGTAAATGGGGTTCTTCCAGCAGAGACAAGGACAACATCTGCTTCAAGGATGGTCTGCTCACCACCAGCTGCAGGTTCAAGTGTCAGCTTTACGCCATCTCCGCTGGTATCACAACCGACAACCTTTGTCTGGAGCATGAACTTGAACTTCTGCTTCTCCAACATGCGTTGGAACTGCTTCCTGACCTCACCATCCATTGATGGTACTATCTCTGGAGCAAATTCAACAACGGTGACCTCTGAACCAAGTCGGTTCCAGACTGAACCCATCTCAAGGCCAATATAACCTGCTCCAATTACCACCAGTTTCTTTGGGATCTCTGACAAGCACAAAGCACCAGTAGATGAAACAACTTTCTTCTCATCAATTGTGATTCCAGGAAGTGATTTTACGTCAGACCCAGTTGCAATGATTATGTTTTTGCCTTTGACAACAGTGCTACCACCATCACTCAAATCAACTGACACTTCTGAGGGTGAAGCCAATTTCCCAAAGCCTTTGACGTAAGTGACTTTGTTCTTCTTAAATAGCCCTTCAATCCCTTTTGTTAGTCCTGCCACAGCCTTGTCTTTCTGAGCCATCATGGCTGGGAGGTCCACTTCCAGATTTGAGAACTTGACTCCATGGTGTGCAAAAGAATTCTTTGCTTCATGGTACATATGTGATGAGTGCAGAAGAGCCTGAAATACAAAAGTGAAAACATGGATAAAATTAGAGGTGTTCCCAATGACGTATGCCCATTGAAGATAAATCAACCAAGTAGATAATTCCGAAGAGGAAAGTAATACACACAGAAGAACTACAGTAATATGTTTGGATCCAAAATAAAAAGGGAAAAAGGAGGCACAAAATTGCACTTGTATAAAGTATAGGCTTTTAAGCAAAAGGTTCATGTAGTACTGTTTAGCTTGTATTCATATAAAATAAAATGCCTAGTTCAAGACTGATGTTGATTGAATTGAGCCTGACTCATTGTGTAGCAACAGATTTACATGTAAGGTGCTTATCTCCCTCACAAAGAGAAAATATTCAGCATCTCTTAGCACAGGAACGGTACTCTAGTTAAAAGAGGATCAATACAAGATATTTTATCATATATGCAGAATTACATAGTTTGAGGCTCAAGTATTCATTTAATTTTCTCATGAATGATAACCGCCACAAGTGACAAACACTGTAATGCTGCAAAAATCACACATATATGGTAAAAGCAGGTTCAAGGCATCAAACTGAAAGGGTGAATAGCTTATAAGTGAAGTAGTAAAACTTGTTAGGGTCATTTAGTGTATTGTCAGTTACAAAGTTTAGTTAAGAATCAAATTATAAGAGGAGGACAGCTGAACTGAACTATAAACCAGAAATAATATGACTACAATGCCAAATATGACTCCTCAGTTCAACTGAACTACAGTCCAACAGTATATGGACCAAAAGCAAACCTAAATGCTGCCAACAAGGTGCTGATCTGAATAAATATTGTAAAACCTAAATAAACCTAAAATGAAATCAGACTACAACAGGCTAGCAGAAGAAAACTGATAAGACATAATCAAAATAAAATATTTTTGACTAAGTATTGATTTATCAAAGCATGTCGGTTGCTTAAGTGGATCTGACAGAGAATTGTGCGTAAATCAAACGAAAATAGGTACTCAACTTGGTCCACAATATTTGTATGCAACAACCATGCAAATAGACCAAGTACAAGCATCAAGTCATGAAAAAGTAACAAGAAATGAACAACACATATGAAGGGGAATGCTACAATCATTTAATCTCTTTCCCATCACTAAAGTATAAGTGGATGTTAAGTGGAATACTGCAATAAAAATACACCTTCATCTTTGTCTACACGAACGATTAAGTTCTTTCAGTCCGATGCACATTGGGGTAGGCTAGAGATGAACCCACAAGAGCCTCAAAAAAGAATTGTGGCCAAAATGTTACAATACAGTGCTGTTTTTTTTATATATTTCGTATAGAAGCAGATGCTATCCAGGAAGATTTCAATATGGCAGAGTTGCAAAAGGACAGCACAGATAAAGCAGAAGACGTCTAATCACGAGGATGACAGCAGATGGCCGTGGACTTGGAACATTGGTTTCTATACCAATCACGCATGTCTTATCAATATACTGAGTATTATGAGACACTTGGAATAACAATGTTATTTTTTTTACAAATTTATCATGAATTTAGAATGACACTTGGAATAACAATGTTATTTTTTTTACAAATTTATCATAAAAGAAGATGCTAATCAGTAACCAGACTGACTCCAAGGAGACAAAAATTCCAAATCAACAGCAGAAACAAAGCAGAATACCTATCATTGATGGAAACTAGGCAGTAGATTTAGAATCCAAATTTATACACCAAACACAGCAAGTACTATTGCAACACAATTCAAACCCTAACCACACCGTGAAGTAGTAGCCACAGAATCAGCACTATGCCACCTGCAGAACCGAAGTGCAGGCACTTCAACACCGCGCAACCCATCTAAGGGCGCGATCACCATCATCTACAATCGACAGCAGCACGAACCAAGCAGCCACCGCAAGTCACCTGGTTTACCCCAGACTCCACAGCAACAGATCTATCGCCACAAATCATGCCGCAGCACAATGCATCGCAGAGCAATCACAATAAATCTAGAGGGAGCTGCAATTAGGGACACGGGAGTGCGGGAGGTGAGAGCCAGGAAGAGCAAGGATCACCTTGGACGGGATGCATCCGACGTTGAGGCAGGTCCCGCCGAGGGTGCCCCTCTTCTCGATGCAGGTCGTCTTGAGCCCCAGCTGCGCGGCCTTGATCGCCGCGACGTACCCGCCTGGCCCGCCGCCCACGACGACGACGTCGCTCTCCTCCCCCGCAGCCGCGGCGTACGCCCGCCACGCGGACACGGCCGCCCCCGCCCCCGCATGCGGCCGCCGAAGCAGGGCCTCCGCGGCGCGACGCCTCGCAAGGATCGCCAGCGACATCTCTCCCCCTCTCCGACTAGGGCTTCCCTGCGGCCTGCTCAAGAAGAATCCTCGTGCTCTGGAAGGAGAAGAAAGGGAGAAGAAAAGGGGGAGGCGGCGGCTAGGAGAGGACGAGGAGGAGGAGGGGAGGAAGCAAAATGCGAAGCGCCTATCGCGGCCGCCGGTCCCATCAGGTATGGCATCTCTTGATCGGGCCCGTACGATCGATCCCTCCTGCTCCGACGGGGAAAAAAATATTTCTTTCTTCACAAGCAAGAAAATATACCCCGCAAAAAAAAAGCAAGAAAATACATATATCTCACCCTAAAAAAGATGCCGTACTTTTCTGTTCTTAGCGAATTATTTTTAGATACGAAAATTATGGTCAGCTGAGCTTTCCCTGCACAATGGAAATGGGATTTGGTGAGATTAACCTACCTTTGCTACGACCGTCTAAACGGCCGTTTAGCCCATTTACGTACCGTTTACACGGTGTCTAACTGTGTCCGTTTAATCATCCGTTTAGCCCGTTTAATGGCCATTTAACCTGTTTGATTGGTCGTTTAGTCCGTATGACGAGCTAAACGGTGGGTGGCCGACTGTTTAGCGTTTAGGATAACATTGACTACGACTTCCATTAAGTTTATGATATAATTGGACATTGTTAATTTGCTATAAACGCCATATTAGCCGCTAAGTCTGACTTGGCTCTCACTTATTTTCCGTCTACCTATATACTAGAAAAAATATGTACTTTGGCACTTATTTTCCATAAGTTGGAGGCTTGTTGCGAATGTTTTGCATTATGGGTACAGGCCACCAAACTAGCTGGCAGTGTTGCTTTGTTTTTTTAGTTCAGTTAGTCACAGTCACAGCTCACACCCCATTCAAGAGGATATGCAGCTGCCCTTTCCACCCCACCGAGAACCGAGCGGAGAGGCATTGCCTCACATGTGAATTGCACAGCCATCGCCATCGGAAACCATAGGCTTCCTATCGTGTCGTTTCTCATCAGCATTTTATCTGGGTTTGGACTCACAGTCAAGGCTTCGCAGTGCTAAAAACTTGAGCAAAAATAATGTCTAGCTCCATTGAACTCTTATAGACATCCCTACTGACACGACAATGACAAAGAGAATGGTATTTGTACACAATGGAAATTCTCTCTCAAGTATATGCTTTACAATTCTCGCCCAAAAAGCTGTAATAACATGAAAAAACCGAAAAATCATCAGTATTACCTTCCCACCTGAAAAACTGAGAACAGATGCATAGAACATAGAAGTGAGTTACCCAATGTTACAACAAGTGCTGCCCGGTGCCCGCGTGGTCCCAACTTTCCACTCAGCGTTAAAATCTCAGCAATGTGCAAAGTGTTGTACAACAAGAACGCTAACCTATCATTCTCCTACTTGCAAATATTGATGAAGGCGCTATTCACAGCATACAGCTTGATATTCCGTCTTAAGCTTCTCCCACAAGCACATCATAAGCCTCGGGGTCTGGTAGTGGGCAAGGACATAGTCAGCATCACATCCTTCACTGTAGAACCGGTCATCGGTCACAATGTTTACTTGCTGCCCGCTGCTCTTGTACTGTTGGATCCAAATCCCCATTGCCACATCTTCAAGTTTGAATAGCTGAGACAGCAATATATCAACCAGAAGCTGCATCAATGCGCAACAAGTACACAGTAGGAAATCAGTGGATACGTTGTGAGTTCATTTTATACCTGAAGGGTCAGTTCCTGATGCCCTTGGACTACAAACTTGGCAATGTCACGAGAGATAATGTATCCGGGACCATGAGCCCATGGTGGATACATGTCAAAAGGCCATTCCTGTATTTCTCAGGAGTGTGAAAAACAACCAAACAAATTAAATCTCCATGCATAACAGATGGTGCAGGCGATACCTTCCGACTGATGAACCATTTGCTATCTTTATTTCTGTGTGGTGAAGATTGGTAAGAAATTAGACCGTACAGAAGGCCATGGGAGTTGCTCTTCTTCAGACTTGAGATTACTTCATCGATCCTAACAAAAGCATCATCATCTGTTTTCATGATGTACTTTGCAGGAACAATTTTGGTCTGCAAAATTGCAATTAAAAATAACATTTAAGTTTATTCTAGTAGGATGCGCATGTGTTTATTTTAACTCTGCTTATATGTGAAATTTGAAAAGCTGTTAAATCAATACAACACCATGTCACCATATATAACCAACAGAAAAACAAAAAAATAAAAATGACAAACTAAATTCCAATTCTCTCCCTCTATCATGTTGCAACTTGCAAGGCAACAATTCATTGTGCCTCGACTTTCTCATTTCAATTATTGTCAAAATGTGCAACTATACAACAAATGGTGAATCTTACAATATATACCTCAAGTATTCCATTTGATTAGTACACAAGTTTACATGGTTAGGCTGCAGGTAAACTGCTATAGATATCCTTTATACTTCATGGAAATCTCTTGGCATCAAAATATTAATAATTTGTAGAGGACCCTTTCTGCCAGCAATAAAAGAAGCATGGGGGGTTCAAGGGGCTGGAGTAATCCAACTTTTAAGCAGCCAGTGCGCTGCCTTCGAGGTTTTTTTAAGGGTACCACATGATATGAATAAGCCAAGAAATCTATGAAACACATAAGTAATGGAAACAGAAAACAATCCAACCCTAGTTTTAATAGACTGCTAAATCTGATTGCACAGAGATGATATACTGAAATAGTAAAACTACAGATAATGTTCTAAGTCTCAACATCTGATTGAAAATTTCACCATATGAATTATCCTCAAATCAATATAAAGGGTATGGAAAAAATGCTTCAAATAAAGGTCAATCGTTATTAAAAAAATCATGAAAATAAACTACTACTAGAATGCAGTGAATTCTTTCAAGATGGTCAGATGGTCCAAAGTTTGAACAAAACATCCATTTTCCTCCAAAATAACAAGGTGAAAGCCTGAAAAGGAGAACATACCCCAAACATGCAAATTGATATGGTCTTGAAAGTGATCAAAGTGTAATAGTCAACGAAGGGCATCAATTGGATATCTCCATACAATTGAGCTTCTCTCCACAATTCCATATTGACTTGCTCACTAATATGCTGCATTTTCGTCATAAAGAAAAATGGTGTAAGAATGGAACTAGAGTTCATTACCAGTGAGAATAACTGATATGTAAAGTACCCCAGATAACAAGCTCAGTTGTATGGAAGGAGAGATTCGCAATTAGAGAATGCAAAAGGATTCTCCACCAGTTTGATGGATTCAAAAAGAAAAGGAAGTTACAGATCTACAATTAAAGAATACAAATGGACATGGTTCACATTGTCAAGAGCATTTGTAATGCAATCAGATTTTCTTGCATACTTATAGGCTGTATTAGAGATGAAACAATACGTTGATGAATGTAAAACGGAGACTATAATATACTTTCAGTTTATCCTTTATAGATATTTTTTTTAATGGTTTCATCTTGTTCCTCAGTCTTACAGATTCAACTAAGGAAGAAAGAAGTGCTATAATATTGGGACAAAGATGAGGTATTCAATTCTGTTCAAGAATTTTTATTTTCAGGCTACATAAGACTTCAAGACATTAAGAGCCAGCAAGGGATGAAAACAGATCCCCAATCTATGGCATTCTGTCCTCCTAGCCCTTTCCTAAAGTAGTAACAAGTTCTTAAGAAAGAAGATAAGTTATGACCCAGAGTACAAAGTTGAAAGGCACAAACAAAGTATTCCGCTGTCTACAAACAAAATACACTTAAACAACACAGCCTGTTGTGACATGGTGTTCTCAACCACTTTTATTCTGAACAATTCAGTGGACTCGAAAATTTTAAGTTCTTATATGCCGAAGCTGGTGGTAAAGTAGAGAATAATTAGGGTAATGAAGATGCGAAATAAGAAAGAAGTTCTTTGTCCGCGGTGCTTCAACTAAACAGCGACACTGGTTCAAAAGAAACAGCTAGAAATATTGTAACAGTACTCAAGGAGAATAAAGTGAACTTACAAGGCCAGAGAAAAATCTAACTACTACATCGCCTGAGCGGACAGCCTCATATTGCATCCATGTTCGCCTCAGAGCCATCCGCCGCTTGAAGTTGTTTCCAGTAGAGAAAACACCAACCAGTAGAAAAGTCCGCTTCTTTAGCAGAGGTGGGGCTTTCAGAAGCGCAACACTAGCCATGTCTATTTCTTCTGAAACTGGCAATCCATTAGCCAAGAAAGACAAGAGCTCCAAATCACCAGAAACCTTGACTTCTGCTATCAACCATGGCTCTGACCTCTATCAAAAACCTAAAAGCTTTCACAATTATGCAGTACTCACCAAAATCAAAGTATGAAGTCTGATTGCTTTGAAAAATCTCACCTCTCTATAGGCAAATGATGTTTCATGCCGGCCATTTACTGTCATATGGAACCCCTCTACACCGGCCCACACTGTTACTGTAAAAGGCTCTCCTTCAACAATTGAGAAGCTGCCACTTAACTGACTTTGCTCTTTTGGCCTCTGCCCATCTTCAGGTTGGTTTCCAGTAACATTTATCATGGTATTGTTATTCTCCTGGATGATTCTGGCACCCACTTTCTCATTGCAAAGAACAAGCCCATCAACTAGACTGGTCCAACATTTAGCAAAAATAATTTGTCTTTTATCAGTACCAGCAGAGACTATAACTAGATGAATGTTTAGTAACTAAAATCCTAAAGATTAAAATTCAGTTTACGACAGTAAGATACTAAGATGCAATCAAGTCATAATGGACAGCTTATTGTAACCAGACCTTCCAGTCAGGAGTCAGAATTACAAGAATTGCTATATTAAAACAGATCAAAGTTTGAGTTGCAAATCTTTTAAGGAACTCGTTCATATAAAAGATGCCATAAAAGACCAATAAAAAGACAAAGAATAAATCTTCATGCATGCTTATTCTTTTTATCAATACTATAAAAATTTTATAAACGTACTCCATATGTTCAAATTTTCAATTAATCACTTGTCGCACATTTATAAACGAAAACTACTGCTTGTTGGACTATCATAGCGCTAGTTTTTCTTCTGTCACAAACACAAACCCTCCACATATTCATGCATATCAAGCGTGTGGCAGTCAATGAGCTCACATTGAGGCAGATCAGTACTTTGCATTCGTACAAGTAGAAAGCACCACAGGCATAAGCAAAGTTTCCAAGACTTGAAATCATCGACAAAACTAACTAGTGAGCTAGATTATCCACCAGACATGCAGATCAAGGCAAAATTAAGATGGTTAACCTTCGCTGCAAGCTGCTGTTGCTGCTGCCGACCTCACCAACCGGTGGGCACCGCTCCCACTCCCCCCACCCTTCCTGGAGCGTCCAGGAACTCTGCTCCACCACCATCCCCGCGTCTCCCAGGCTCACATTGACGCGCAACGCCACCTCGCCGACCGCACCCACCAACTCCACAACGAAACGGGCCGCCCCCTCCTGGGGCACCGCGACCACAGTCACCGCGGCGCCCTCCGCGAGCCCGCACGGGATCCTGGCACGACCCAAGCGCAGATCCCCTTCCACGGACCCCGGGCAGCTGGTTCCTTGCTGGGCGCGCCCCTCCTCGCCTGCCGCCGCGGCGGCGGACACGGCCAGGGTGAGGTTCCGCCATGCGTCGGCGGCCTCGAGGACGCCCGCGGCGGTGCCCGGGAGCGCGTCGGAGCGGCGGAGGAGCGGGTGGAGGAGGGCCCAGGAGAGGTGTGCGGTGGAATTGGCCGGGGCAGGGTAGAGGTCGGAGAGGCCCGGGAGGGAAGGGAGGAGGTGCGCGACCGGGCCTGCGGGGGCGGCGGTGGGAGGTGGGGTTGGGGAGGGCGAGGGCGAGAGGAGGAGGAGCGCGACGGCGAGGGTGATGATGAGGAGCACGCCGGAGCATTTCCTCATTGCGGCGAGCGAGAGGGGTCGAGGGCCGCCCAACGACGGAAGGCGGGTGCCGTGCCGGCTGTCTGGACTGTTGACTGACTGTCCCTTTTTTTACGGAAAAGCTCCCTATTAACTGAATGTTTTCTACTCCCTCCATTTCTTCAATACTTCAAATTATAGATTGACTTTTCTATATTCAAAGATTTTTCTATAAATCTGGATATAGTGTTCTCTAAATACATAATAAAATGATAGATTTAAAAAAACTAAAATGACCTACAGTTTGAAATAGAGGAAGTATTTTGGAGCTTGTGCATGATTAGATTTTGAGACCTTGTTGCTGTGCTCCATGTGGAGGAGCTCCATTGCCAACTCGATGAGGCGTGTGGCCGTCATTTCCATCAAAAGCGGTGTGCATGAGCTCTCGAGCAACGATCCATCCCCACGGGCTACATAGCTCTTTCTCGCATGAGCTTGAGGATGACGCAGGCAACACTCAAGAGTTGTTTGACAAAATGCCCCAGTCGAGAGATACTTGATAAAGCCATGTTCATGCCATATTGACTATAGGTGCATACGAGAATGGATATAAACCTACAGTGAACGACATTAAAAATTTATGGACCTAAAAATACAATATGGCATGCCCTCACAAATTTAGAAGCCGCCAGTGCATTTTACTCTTTATAACTCAAACTAGTTTGATATAACATTTTTCATTTATCGTGCAAACATGGTACTTTATTTATAATTCCCATGATATTTATGAGATGTGTATGTGATGTAGTTTTAGTTTCCTTCCATAGTATCCATAACATGTGTTGTGGTCAATTTCTTCTATTGTTCCCATAGTGCATGTTATGCCCCATGTGCATTTCAATTATTCCAAAAGAATCCATGGGATTTTTCTATGGAGAAGTGTTCTGTGTTTTTTTATTTTTTCAATAAAAAGTCAATTCATTAGTTATATTTTGATTGTTCTGGTACGGGGAATCCATTGTTTCACATGATACTTTGGTTTTTTTCCGTTTCTAAGAATTTTAGTTATGCATATAAAAATGTTTTATGATTTTAAATATTGTAGCTATATTTCAATCATACCATTAATTTCGTAATCCATCGTTCCACGTTATATTAAAATTTGTTCCATTCGTGATAAACTATTATTCTACCAATGCAATTCCATGGTTTCATGATTTGTCAAAATGTTATGTGACATTTTTACTATTTGATTGTTTTGGTAGGAAAATCAATTGTTCCATTAATTGTGTCTAACTTTGAAAAGGAATTAAATTGCACAATTGATGCCATGCTCTTTTTATGAGTTATAAACCCTTCTGTGTCCTCTCTTGCGCAAGCTGGCCATTTACATGTTACTATGTAAGGACTTTTGGTCTTATCCACAAGAAAGGTAGGGTTTAATTTTGGCATTGTGATTTAGTGTTGGATTGAGAGATACATGCATCTTTTTTCTTAATGCTTAGTTTTCCTAAAAAACATAGAAGTCTTTATATTTATGGATGATCAAACTGATATGTGGACCGATTGTGATAACATGATTAGCCTAATTTGTGGATGAATCGTGAGACTGGGATCAACCTGTCTAATCCAGAACTAGACAAGAATAAAGAACAAGACGTATTCATTTGAGGACTCTCAAATATTTTAGTTATATGTACAATAGGCTAATAGAGATATATTTTTAACCAACGCAATACAAGCACCGGCTGGGCATATCACGCATGCATGGCACACGCGTCTGCGGTAGGGGGTTCCACGGTAGGGGGTTCCGCGGTAGGGGGTCCGTGGGGGCATTGATACTTGTTTGCGCAACCTCGTCCGGTAGAGCCTCCACCATGCGCGGCACACGAGTTGTTAGGCGGACAAGTCTGCTTATTCTTGTTGATGTATTGCTCGTCAGCGAGGTGGTCGTCAATCCCTGCCCTCAGCAGTTGGTCGTTGGACACCAGTGCCACCTTGTTCTTCTCTAGGCCCCACTGCTCGAACCTGTCAAGGGCACCGCCAACAGCGATGACTCTTTTTTCCCTAGGAGTGCCAATCATGACCTTCCTCTCAGCGATTACCGGAACAACGGACGCGGTGATGAGAAGGGAAACAACTATGAAAATGAGGTGTCTAGTCAACATTGTGCACCTATTTGGTTTGCTTTCTAAGAAGGCAGGTATTTTGAGTGACTGGGTGCTTCACTACCTACTGTATATATAGTTCCTACACCTTAAAATAACTGTATTTCTTAATTTCTATACACTTAGATAAGTATTAGCAGTACTTATCTATGCACTTGGATATGTATTATGCACTTGGACAAGCACTTGTCTAAGTGCATCGACAAGTATTACAAGTCTAAGTGCACATTACTTCTTGTCTGAGTGCATAGATAAGTACTACGAGCTAGTATCTATCTAAGTGCATAGTATTTATTTGGGTTAGGACTACGTATTTAATAAAATCCACAAATTCTAAGAAAAATAATTGCAAAGTTATGTGATTTATTAGAGGAAGGATAAAATTGGAAAGTTCATTTTGTGTGGATCAATTGTTTCCTATGATTATTAATTCCAGGCTTAAAATGCACTAAAAAATCTTGGGCACAACAAAATTTTGAGCTGACTAACCAGTAAACAAACACCTGTAGGTCCAAGCCAAAGACACAACACACAAGATACATTTAAAACAAGCACACAACACAAACCCAGCACCCTTCAAAGCCATTTCGTCATTTGTCAATCATTCATCGTATACACGGCGTACCTAGGATTTAAACTTAGGTATGCCAAGTCAATACTTATACAATTTGGTATATATCCAACAAATAAACAACCATACAATTCTCTTGTGAAATGAGATAAGATTTCATAAGCAATGAAATAAATTAAGAACAGAGCAACACAAAGGAAAAAAGTCAGACCTTGACACCTTGTCTACCTGTCTAAATTGGATTGGGGTGCTGATTTTTAGGTATGCCATGGTCTACCTGGACCACCCCGTAGGTACGCCCCTAACACAAACCAAGGTTCTTCTCAACTTGGTTTATCACTACCAAGGTAAAGGACATGGTGTTTTTCTCATCTCTTCCAATAGCATGACATGTCAAGCATCACATGGTAAGCTGCTTAGGATGTATTATTTGTCTAGCATATCACCAGGGATCGGCATTAACCAAGAATATATGTATCCAGTTATTAGTAAAAGGGGAAAGAGGCAAAGAGCTATTTAGAGCAGAGTCAGTCCAGTCTCCAGCGACAAATTAAACTCGATCCGTGTATGAATGATTTTTTTTCTTGCAACTAGTAGCTTATTTTGATAATGGAAGATACATTTCCGGCTTTAGACATCCTTAAAAAAGAATGCATCGTACCATAATTATTATAAGTAGTAGCTACTACAAAATAGGCACATTTATACTAGGACACATGTATAAAAAGAAAGAAAGAAAATCAAAATCTCCAAATTGCATCTTGTGTAATCCACCTTGAGCGACTCGTTTCATAATGTCGATTCCAAATGAACCAACTTCACCATAATAAGCTGAACGTGAAACATGGATTATGAGCCAATCCAACATAGGGAAGAGAAACAGCTCCATCTGCAGATTGAAGCTCATACCACCAAACTAAAACCGCTACTATCAACATTCTCACATCCATCCATATAGATAGTAGGAATATCCAAGATACGAATAGTTATTGAAGACCCTGAACAAGGCAACCACACGAAGCTGTTAGATCAAACTAACAATACTTAGAACATAATCGTGAACAGAATCATCTAGACTAACTAGATCACATCTAGCACCTTAGCTAAAACGGAAAACAGAGTAAGTTCGGCTTTATACCGGCGCTGGCGTTGTCCATGTCGTCGGTACGGTCTGACGAAGTAGTAGCAGCGAGGGCTTCGTCAGGCTTGTAGCGTAGTCGTTCCTTGAGCGTCTTCTGAGGGTATCGATGGCCTTCAGGACGCCAACGACACTGCCCAGGACGCGCGGCTCGAGCTTCCAGGCCTTCCAGCGCGCTTAGGGATCCGTGGGTGGATTAAGGTTTAGGCAAACCTCGTTTGGCGTGTAGAGGACCCCGTGGGGGACCCTTTCCTTATATAGTCCGCGCTGTAGGCCCGGGGCCGAGTCCGTAGTTATCTAAACTTTACCTCCCGATCAAGGCAAAACGGACTTAGATTAGTTGGACTAAATCTCAGATTAGGGAGGCGAGATACGCTCCCCCTTATCCTCGGTCTGTTGGTTGACCGAGGTCAAACCGATATCCAACATTCTCCCCCTTGACCGAAGGTCAAACAAACTTAAACTAAAAACTTAAACTAATACTTATTCAGTCACTAACTTAAACTAAAATCCCTCCTCAGTTAATCAGCAAGTACCAGACCAATGCGTCGTCAGCAGCACTTCGGCACACTGGGACAACATTACCCATAGTCTATACTGAAAAACTTTGTTAGGACTACTTATTCTTATTTGGGGAAAAACTAATGGCCCTGAACCAGGACCTTATCAAGGCTATCAACCAATCCCATACCTAGAACATGTTTCTGAAAGAGGAATGGCGGTATGCCTTTTGTGAGCGGATCCGTAATATTTGCTTTAGTACTTATGTGCTCAATCTTATAAGTGCGATCCCGATTTCTTTCTTTCACGACACGATACTTAATATCAATGTGCCTAGAAGCACCACTTAATTTATCGTTAGCCGCGAAGAAAACTGCAGCTTGATTGTCGCAGTGCATTATGATAGGTCTCGAGATGCTATCCACAATTCTTAATGCCGGTATGAAACTTTTGAGCCACACGGCCTGTCCCGTTGCATCAAAACATGACACAAATTCATCTTGCATGGTCGATGCAGCAGTTACACCTTGCTTACCACTTCTCCATGAAATTGCTCCCCCTGCTAGCATAAAGACATAGCCAGAAGTAGACTTTCTATCATCTTCATCACCAGCAAAGTCGGCATCAGTGTGACACTCAACCTCAAGATTATCTGATCTCCTATATGTGAGCATATAGTCTTTAGTGCCTTGGCAATATCTTAACACCTTCTTGACACCAACCCAGTGAGCCCATCCGGGTTTAAACTGATATCTACTAAAAACTCTGGCAGCGAATGCCAAGTCAGGACGCGTACAGACTTGTGCATACATTATGCTTCCAACAGCAGAAGCATAAGGAACGTTCTCCATTCTTTCTCTTTCTAAGTCATTCTTAGGGGACTGTTCTTCACTAAACTTATCGCCCTTGTGAATAGGAACACGTGAAGTGTTGCTCTTTTCCATATTATATCTCCTAAGCATTTTCTCAATATATGCTTTCTGAGATAATCCTAGTATTCTTTGAGCTCTGTCTCGGTGTATCTCAATGCCAAGCACATACGAGGCATCACCAAGATCCTTCATATCGAAGTTGGATGAAAGAAAATTCTTTGTCTCACGCAACATATTCTTATCATTGCAAGCTAATAGTATGTCATTCACATACAGCACTAGGATTATTATCTTTCCACCCTTTGCTTTGACATAGATGCAGCTATCTGCATTAGTCTTCTTAAATTCAAATTTCTTAATAACTTCATCGAATTTAAGGTTCCACTGTCTGGATGCTTGCTTGAGTCCATAAATGGATTTCTTTAATCTGCATCCCATATGTTCCTTACCCTTAATAGCAAACCCTTCCGGTTGAGCCATATAAATAGTCTCATCTAAATTTCCATTAAGGAACACAGTCTTAACATCCATCTGATGCAGCTCCATATCAAAATGTGTTACTAATGCCATGACGATTCGAAAAGAATCTTTGATAGACACATGAGAAAATGTTTCATTATAATCAACTCCTTCTTTCTGTGTAAACCCTTTTGCCACGAGTCTGGCCTTAAATCATTCAACGTTCCCTCTGGAATCACGTTTAGTCTTGTAGACCCATTTACAGCCTACTGGTTTGATCCCATCAGAAACTTCTACTAATTCCCAAACTTTATTTGAACCCATAGACTTAAGTTCTTCTTGCATGGCCTCAATCCATTTAGTGGAATTCTCACTCACAACTGCCTGTCTGAATGTGGCAGGATCAGTAATTTTCCCAACATCATATAAATCCTCACTTAAAAATGTCTGATAAATTCTAGGATCAATAGCTTTCTTCCTTTCCCTTTGCGATCTTCTTAATGGTTCGATCGCAGCACCTGAGGCTCTGGAGCTGGCTCCACGTTTTCCTGCTGAATAACAGCAGTTGGCGCAGTGCTGCTCATCTGAGTAGGGGGAATCACTGGTGGTACAAACTGATATATCTCCGTAGACTCTTGAATCACTGGTTCTGGAAGCTCAACCCGCAATTCTTCGAGACTAATTTCCCTCCTTGGAAAAATTCCATTAACATCTGAGTCCTCTAGGAACACAGCATGTCTAGTCTCTACAAACTTATTGAAACGACGAGGACAATAAAATTTGTACCCCTTTGACTTATCTGGGTATCCAATAAAATGACAGCTTATTGTTTTAGAATCTAATTTCTTACTTTTAAATAATTTAAACACGGTTTTCTCCCATTCCACAACTCAAAAGGTGTCTTGGGAACTGACTTAGACGGAACCCGATTAAGTATATGAGCGGTTGTCTTTAATGCTTCCATCCACAGCTCCACAGGCAAGCTAGAATGACTGAGCATGCTCCGTACCATATCCATGAGCGTATGGTTGCGACGCTCAGCAACTCCATTTTGCTATGGTTCGCCTGGCATGGCGTATTGAGCTCTTATGCCATTGTCTTCTAAGTAATTAGCAAATGGTCCCTTAATTTGACCATATTGAGCATGTCTCCCATAGTACTCACCTCCCCTGTCCGATCTTACGATCTTAATGGTAGTATTATGTTGTTTCTCAACTTCTTTTTGATATATCTTAAATATTTCTAATGCATCTGAACGCTTACGGATAGGGTAGATGTGTCCATAGCGGGAATAATCATCAGTGAATGTTATAAAAGAATCATAACCATCCACTGATTCTACAGAGAGAGGGCCACAGATGTCTGTGTGAATTATTTCTAACACGCCCGTACTCCTAGTAGCGCCTTTCTTAATTGTCTTAGCGTATTTCCCCTTAATGCAGTCGATGCACTGCTCTAAGTCTGATAAGTCTAATTTCTCTATTATTTCTTCTTTAATGAGACGATCCATTCTCCCCCTCAAAATGTGGCCAAGGCGATAGTGCCACAGCTTCGATGAGGTCTCATTAAAACGCTTACGCTTATTAGAAACATTAGCAACATTCATCACAGGATCATTACTTAAAGAGAGCATATAGAGTTTGCCTTGCCTTTCAGCAAGACCCACATTTATTGAATTAAACTGAATCACACACTTGTCTTTATCAAATACACAAACGTGTCCTGAATCTGCTAAAGCCGATACTAAAATAAGGTTTTTTTTTAAGCTAGGAACATAAAGAACTTCTTCTAAACTAAGCTGGAAGCCGCCTGACAACTCTAAGACGAAGCTTCCAATGCCTTCAACCTCAACGCCGTTCCCATCAGCCACTCTTAGGTTTCGCTCCCCCTTCTTATAGTTTGGATCGTATGGAATGCCTGCAATGAATTGGAAATGTGCACAGTGGCACCTGAGTCAATCCACCAAGTACTAGGGGAAAAAGGAAAAGGTTCATTTTACTCCCCTCACCTGTTCACTTTGTCCGCTTAACCCCCTAAGCAAAATTTAAGCTTAATTTACACCCTCAAACTATTTCAATTGGTCCAATCAACCCCCTAATGTGTTTTTGGATTTTTGTTTCTCCATGTATGAGTTGAATTTTAAGTTCAAACTTTGTGAGCAGGTACATAACATGATGCCTTATGTTAAAAAATTATTCTAATTTTTTTATGGTTATTTTCATAGGTTACAATATTTAATACGAAATTGATCTTAAATATACAAAATTGTATGAAAAGTAATCATGAAAAATTCCTAATGTATTTTTCTAATGTAGGGCATCATGTTATAAGTCAACTGACAAAATCTGAAATTAAAACTCAACTTGTACAGGAAGAAATAAAGAAGATAAATCTAATTAGGGGGTAGTTTGGACTAATAAAAATAGTTTGGGGGAGTAAAGTGAGCCTAAATTTTGTCCGGGGGGTTAAGTGGACAAAGCGAATAGGTGAGGGGAGTAAAATGGACTTTTTCCGGGGAAAAATCAGCTAAGAATAATTTATCAATAAAAGAGACAATATCATACTGAAAATTACTTTGCTTCTTTAGCCATTCCTTAAAACCTGCACATCCTTTCTGAAGATGCTTGGGTGAATCGCAGAAGGAGCAAGTCATCTTGCCACCCTTAGACTGGTGAGCACGCTTAAACTTGTTGTCATTCTTGGGACCAAAACTCTTGTTCTCATTCTTCTTAGAGTGCTTCTTGTTGCCTTGCTTGCTGCTGCCTGACTCATGCTGGTTCTTAGGAGTGCCATTTAGGCTGAGATTGCTAACCATGTTGACCACATCCTTCATCTTTTCTGTCTTAAGTCTCTCCTCCTCCTCAACATAGTAGCTGATTAAATCACTGATAGACCAAACAGTCTTGTTGGTGTTGTAGTTTATCTTAAAGGCAACATACTGTGGAGGGAGTGAAGTCATGATAAAATGCACGAGAAAACCATCTGAAATCTCCATCTGCATCTTCTTAAGCTTATTTGCCATGTCACACATGTTGAGGATGTGCTCTCTGACTCCAGTCTGACCATTGTACTGAGTGGAGACTAATTTCATGATCAGAGTGCTTGCATAAGTCTTAGATGAGCTCTTGAAGTTCTCCTCAATCTTAGCCAGGAGCTCCTTAGCAGTGAGATCAACACCAGCAGCAGTCTTAGTGGGAATAGCCCCCTTAATGCCGGCGCTGATTGTCTGAGTCATTACCATGACGGCAAGGCGGTTGGACCTCTCCCACTTCTCAATAGCAGCGGTAGATCCTCCAGCAGCAGGAGCAGCAGGCTTATCTTCCCTGAGCGCGAGATCAAGGTCGTTCCACATCAGGCACGTCTGAATCTGGCCTTTCCACTCGGGGAAGTTCGCTCCGTTGAGCGGCTTGATGTTGTTGAGGTACGATGCAACGGAGTTGACATTTGTCACTGAAATAAAAGACAAATAAAACTTAGCTTAGTAATAATAATATAAAAAATGTGAATAAAAGCATGAAATAACCCTACGGTGGTCTGATTAAAACATGCATTAAATTTCAATTTGCAATCACCGGTGGGGAAAACAAACGAAATTCGTCTTAATACTCATGAATAAACAACGGTGGTTGAAATAAACACAAGTTTACTCTAAATAAATTTCCCGGTGGTTCCATTTATCTAGAGGCATCTCTAAGTATAAGGTGGATTTAAACTTAAAATTTCAGTGATAACTTAGCAGAAAAATGCACATGAACACCAACATCTTAAATAAAAGACTTATGCACTTAAAACAAGAATTAATTTGGTACTTAAACTGAGAAAACATACTGAAAACTTAAATAAAAAAGAATAAACTTATTCAGCCCGAGACTCAAAATAGCCCACAACAGCCCACTAAACGTGCGGCCTATGAAATTTCACGCGTGCAGTCGGAATTGGCCCGCGAGCAGCCCACTAACGCGCGTAGCTCACTCATCACGCGCGCGGACCAGTCAGATTGCGGCCCAACGGCCCACTTACGCGCGAAACAGCCCACGCGCGACGCGCGTGCACCAAACTGAGAAAACTGGCCCAGCCGATGCGCGCGGCTCAGGAGCGCTTGGCTCGCGGCAGCTCGGTCCGCAGCTCGGCGCGATAGCGCGGCTCGGCGCTGCGGCTCAGCGCGATGGCACGCGGCCCATGAACGCACGGCCCAGCGTAGCAAGCCAGCCCGCGCCTTAGCTTAAAAGGGCCTTGGCCCAGCAAACCGATGGGTGGGCCGCCGAAGCAGCCCAGCCGGCGTCACCGCCCCCGCCCCGCACTGATATGAGTCGTTCGCTTGATCGGACGGACGTCCGCGCGCCTCAGCCGTATAAAAAAGGCCGGCTCAGCGCGGGAGGAGTGAACCCTAGGGTCACTTTCTCCTCCCCCCCTTTCAACAGCCACTGAGCAAACTCAGCGCCGCCGGCGGCGGAGCGGCGCACCGTCGCCCGCCGCCGCCCCTTGTCCTCTTCTTCTCCATGTCCAGTGAGTGAGGGCGAAGACCCGAAGGTCCTCAAGCTGCTCCACGCCGGAACGCCACCGAGCCGGGGCTCCACGGACCTCCTCTGTGCGCCACGTGCGTGAGCGCACCGCGTGCGTGAACGCGCGTGGCTCGTCGAGGGGGAATCGTTGGTGCTCCAAATGGCCAGTGGCGGCGGCGCATGACTGAGGCGCCGCCATGAAGAAGAAGGCCGCGGCCAAGGGCCCACTACGTAGTGACCAAGTGATGTCACGTGCGCGAGCAGGGCCGAGGCGCGTCGGTCGTGAGGACGGCGGTCGTGTGCGACCAACTCATGCCACGCGCGGCCGCCAAGGCTAGGGTAAGCCTCTGCAAGATCCCCTTTTTTTTTACTTTTCCCCTTCTTCTTAATGCTTTTGGGGTGCGGGCTGAGATGTATATAGTGTAAATTTGGGATTTGGGGCTGAGATGTTGTAAAAACATGTGGGTTGGGCTGTGATGATTTGTATTTCGTATGAAAGCATGTCTGACAGTAAGAAAACCGAAACCCTAATCGTGTAGATCTTAGGTAAAACATGAAGAACTTAGATAAAACTTGACGGATCTAGTGTGAGCCTTCTCTGATGTGACGGTCTAAGCGTGTAAATATGATAAACTTAAGGAAAACTTAACTAAAACATGACTAATCGAGCTTAAACTTGACTGGTAAAACGATCTAGCATGAAAAACTTAACGGATCTGAACAAAACTTAACTAAAACATGCTAGATCTATAGGAAACATCACTGAGAAACTAAAAACTTAACTGATAACTTAGCTTAGGCATGAAAACTTACGGATCTAAAGAAAACCGAACTAAAACATGCCTAAAAACGTGTAGATCGTAACTAAAACATGAGCATAAAAGGTACTGAGTAGAACTACACATAAAAACCGAACTGTCTAAACTCAGGGTTCGTGCTATGGATCTAGAAGCGCTAGTTCGGCGCTGGCGTTGTGCATGTCGTCGGTACGGTCTGACGAAGTAGTAGCAGCGAGGGCTTCGTCAGGCTTTGTCGGTGATATTATCTCCGGCAGTCTTCCACGGGGTAGCCCACGGAAGTGATTTGTATTGCAGGGAAGATCGCAAAGATCGGAAGCAAGATGGTTAGGATGGACAGACACGGGGGTTTATACAGGTTCGGGCCGTCGACTCGACGTAATACCCTACGTCCTGTTTTGGGGTGTTGTATTGCGTGGATTTCGCTATGAGTTGAGATGAGATGTGGTCAGTTGAGTTGTTTTGGAGGGGGTCCCTGCCCGCCTTATATATCGGGGGGCAGGGTTACAAGTCGGTTTGTAGCCGATCCTATCTCTAAGAATCCTTTCCTTCTTTACAATAATTCCTATTCCAACTAGAACTTCTCCTTCCAGATCCTTCCTTCGTGCGCCGACTTGTCCCGCACGTCATCAGGTCCAGAACGGTGGGTTGGGCCGCCCCCTTTTGGTGGGCTGCCAGGCTTGCTCGTGAGGTACCCGGGTACTATATCCCCCACAGTAGCCCCCGAGCACTTCTTGGCCGATCGTTGGCTATAATTGATCTGTCTTTTCTTGCATGATCCGAGTGCTCTCAAGTTGTCTAAGACCTCATCCGAGTGATTTCGAAGAAGATCCGAGTGGTTTCGAGGAAGATCTGAGTGCATGATCAGACGTTCCTGAAAACAATTCTTCAATTATGTCCATATTGAGGGGAAGGAGTGCTCTTTTTCACGACGCGACAGCGAAGTGATTACACTTAGCCCCCGAGCCTTGGGCAATTTTAGTATGAAATTGGCCAAGGGTCTTCAACTTTTCTCCGTCAATACCTTGATCTTCAATGGTGTGCACCTCCAGGTGCACCCATTGGGTGTAGCCCCCGAGCCTTGAGCAGAATAGAATATTCTGGTCGAGGGTCAAAAATAAAATATTATGAATTTCTTCTTGAACTTAATCCATCAATGGCGTGCACCTCCAGGTGCACCCATTGGGTGTAGCCCCCGAGTCTTGATTCGACTCGGCACGATCGTGTCAAGACTCTGAAAGCTGTGGATCCTGACTAAACTTTTCAGCCCCCATGCCTCTGGGCATGGATTTCGGATAATCTTTTCCTTATGGGGCTTTTTTGTTTCCCCTTCTTAAGGATTTTGTTCTCAAGTTCTTTGAACTCGGCGTGACTCTCAGATCGTGTCCCACGACCCAACTTGACCATATGGTAAGCCACCTTCTTACAAGATTTATACTTGTCAGCACTTGACCCAGACTTCTGAGCGAATTTAGCGATAGTATCGCATGCCTTACGTAAAAATCAATTGTAAGGTTGCAATATTAATTGCAAAAGCAAGTCTGGCCGTCGACTAATTTTAGCCTCACGACCGAGTGGTTTCTGCCCCTGAACACTAGCTCAGGAACCCACAAATTTGTTAATGTAACAGAACCGAAAGGTCGTGCTATATTTCAGCCCATTTAGGCCCCTGGGGAAACTAACGGTTGCCTTACTAAAGGCAGAATATCGCGAGATATCGCGACTCCTTACCGCATCTTTGAATTCAAAGCGACGGGACGTGCCTGCGTCGGTTGAGTTCCCGAGACACGCATCGCGCCGCGCGCGGGAGGAACGGTTCATTCCATTATAGGCCATCCCCGCCGCAATCTTCTTCCTTTACTCGCCATTTGCCTTCCCAGCGCTCAAGTTCTCCTCCACGCGCGAGAGCAAACCCTAGATCCATTCCCGCAGCTTCCATCCTCAATCCTCAGCCCCCGCTCGTTGCCATGGCGCCGAAGAGGAGGGAAGCCCCGAAGCGGAAGGAGAGGTCGCCGGGAAGGGCTCGGTCGGTCAAGGCCAAGGCCGCCGTCGAAGTCGCCGTGGATCGCGCCGCCGAATGGAGGGAGTCCATCACCACCACCAGGCGTCTCGAGCAGCACGTCATCGACGGCATCCTCCCAGACCAGCAAACCGCCGAGTGGCGCGCAGCCTCCGGTGAGTCTTTCCCCACCCCAAATTCTTCTGATTTGGTGGTGTTCGAGTCTTTCTTTCTGCGCGGCTTTGGCGTGCCCGCGCATTCTTTTTTCTGCGGGCTGCTGCATTTCTATGGGATCAGTCTCTGCGCACTGAATCCCAACTCTATTCTTCATATCGCCATCTTCATCAACCTCTGTGAGGCCTATCTTGGGATAGAGCCTCACTTCAATCTTTTTTTTCACCTTTTTCTGTTGAAACCTTACCCTGGAACCGAGTGCCTGCGAGTAGTCGGAGGCGCCGGATTCCAACTCTGCGAGGGTCGAACCCGGGAGTATTTTGATATTCCTTTTCTTACCTCCAACAAAGGGTGGCAGTCCGAGTGGTTTTACGTAGGAAACCACTCGCCTGCCATTTCCCCTGAAATCGATTCACGTCCTGTTCCCTCCCAGTCCTGGACTGCTCTTCCCAAGGAGAGTGAGATGGACGAGGTTCGGGAATTGCTGGGTCTCATAGACCAGTTGAAGGACAGAGGGTTGTCTGCCGTAGGAGTGGCAGCCAACTTCGTGCTGCGCCGGATCCAGCCCCTCAAGCAGCGGGCTCATCCGGCATATGAATACTACGCCGAGGGGGACAACACGCGTGAAGCCCCCGAGCGTGTTGACAAGGGCCAAGCCGCAGCTCGGCTTGGCAAATTCTTTGTGACTGGGACTTCTCTGCGGACTACTGATTGTCCTCCGGCGTACAACTTATCGAATCCACGCCTTGAGGTATTTAACCAGTCTGTTGCTGTTTTATGTTTCAGTTCCACCCATTGGGTGTAATCTCAGTAAAGAACTGAACCCAACTTTTGCAGGGTCGAGCTGCCTTTGTATCTCTCCCTCCTCTGCCTGAGATGCCAAAGGGAGTGGATCAGCCGGCTCGGCGCAGAGCCGGTGGTGTTGAAGAAGCAGTCGGAGGAAGTGAGAGTGACCTGCATGACTCTGATATCACTCTGTCGTCCTCACCTTCTCCAGACGTGCTATCTCCGAGTGGTGGGAAGGCTGCCCCTGTCCCGAAGAAGCGGAAGATTTCAATGGGGATCGTGATTGGGGATGCGCCGAGCCGTCGCCAACTCCTCCTTTCCGAGTCATCTGACTCGGATGAAGACGAAGCTGGTGGTGCCGAGTCGTCAATCCCGCCCCCAATTATCAGCTCGGAGCAGTCGCCCCTTGCAATAGTACCTCTGAGTGCTGCAAGTCCGAGGGACCTTCCTTCCCCCACTCGGAAAGGAAAGCGCCCGAGAATGCGCGTATCTACTCTGTAAGTATCATTGTCATCCTTTAATTGTCCTCTATGTTTTTCTGTGATTAATCCATATGTGCTTTATCCTGTAGCACGCCGTCTGAGATCCCCTTTGCGGGTCCTGCGCCTCAGTCGGTCGTTGAGACAGAGATCCCACCAATCCAAATGCCAGAGGTGTCGACCCACTCGGCTGATCTTCTCAGCGATCAGCCTGTGGGTCCGCCACCAGAGTCGCTGCGAGCACCAACCCCGCCTCCGCCGAGTCCTGAACCAGCTTCGCCGACCACACTGCCAATTCCTCAGGGCAGCCCCCAGCCTGCTCCTTTGGTTGAACAGACTGCTGCGATGGAGGAGCCCCAGGCTGCGGGGGTCGAAGTCGCTCCTGCGGTGGTCGGCGCTCAAGGTGGTGGTGCTCCCATGACTCCTCTGGTGGAGTTCATGTCGCTCCAACTTCGTATGGGCCAAATAGCCAAGGTATTTCCTGAGCCACTTTTCTTGTTGAGGTTGAGTACCGAGTGGTACACCTATTTGTTTTGTCATCTGACTATCTTTTGCAGGACTTAGCTGCTGATGCCGAGGCAAAATCCTCAGTGATTCAAGAACTTTCTTCTGCAGTTGCTAAGGCCGACTCCTTGGTGGCCCGAGTGACTGAACTCGAAGCTGCTGCGACCCAACACCAGGCCGAGTTGGAGGAAGCCCAATGCACCAATCGCGATCTTCGCGGAGAGGTGGAGCAGGCTAGACTCAACGAAGCCCAGGCTTTGCATGAGCTTAGAGGTATGTTATTCCCTGTTTGTTTTCCTGTCAGACGTGAATATATTATCCAGATCTAACTTTCTGTAGATTACCGGTATCGGATTATGTCCCAATTTTCAGAGCTCACTGCCAAGGTGGCTCGGCTGCAAGGCGAGGCGGAGGCACTGCGCGCCGAGAAGATCGCGCTGGAAGACACTGTCCGAGTGGTGGCAGAGGAGATCGAGCCGGAGGCATCATCATCTTCGGCTTCTATCCTCGACCGTGTTCGGGCGCTTCCACGCTTCCTCCGGCAACAGCTTTGCTCCATCAGCCAGGCCAGCTGCGGTCATGTCCTGGCGGTGCTCAAATCTCTGTTCCCGACATCGGACTTGGAGCCACTCGGCCGCGGATATGCTGCTGGCACCTCCGAAGATGATGTGAGCAGACTGCTCCTTGAAGTCGAGCCGATCGCCAATGTCCTGTCCAAGGATGTTGTTGATGACTCTGATGAAGCGGCCTCATCTGGTGTTGGTGATCCTGCAGTGTAATTTGCATAGAATATTTGTAGTATTTGGTAGAAGTAGTACTCTTGAACAATGTTTAAGCTTTTGGTATTGTTTATAAGTTTTTATGGGACTACTACTCCCATTCTTTCTGCGCTGGCCTTAATTTCTGAGTGGTTGACCTGTTACGGAGTAGATTAGCCTCGTTGGTCTCAGTCTCATGCCGCAGAGTCTTTGTCGTACGTTTAGAGCTTTGACTTGGCGAGTACTTTCCCTCTCGATTTAAAGTTTGTGCCACTCGTACTTTATGTGCGTGACGCGAAAGAGGAATTTCGAGTAGTAGATATAGATGAAAGATGAAATCAAGTTTATTGATAACTCATTATAAATCTGCCGAGTCGTGACTGGGGATGGTTACCCTCCAAAATCACTCGGAAAAAATAAATTTAAACAAAAAAGATGAATACATAACTGAATCAGGCGTAGAAACGCTGTAAGTGCTCGATGTTCCATGGATTTGGGATGTCTACGCCGTCTTCCGTCATGAGGCGATATGAGCCTGGGCGACTCACTGACTTGATGATGTATGGCCCCTCCCAAGGGGACGCAAGCTTGTGCGCGCCCTTGGTGTCTTGCTTCCTCCTCAGAACCATGTCGCCTGCTTCAAAAGATCTCTGCTTAACTGTTCAATCATGATACCGTCGCAGGACCTGAGCGTAACGCGCGGCTTGGATCTGAGCAGCTAATCTCTTCTCCTTGATGCTGTCGAGGTCTTCATTGCGCGCCACTTGCGCGTCGTATTCATCATAGAACTCCACTCGGGGGGAGCCGTATGCAAGGTCCGTTGGTAGGATAGCTTCCGAGCCGTAAACCAGAAAGAACGGGGTTTGCTTCGTGGCACGACTCGGCTGGGTGCGCAGCCCCCAGACTACAGCTGGTAACTCCTTGATCCATCGTCCATCATGTTGCTTCAGCTGCTTGAATATCCGGGCCCTGAGCGCCTTGATTATTTCGCCATTGGCTCTTTCAACGTGGCCATTGGCCCTTGGGTGCGCCACGGATGCAGGGCATAGCCTGATGCTCCTCTCGCTGCACCAGTCTTTAAACTCCTACGCCACGAAGTTCGTACCATTATCTGTGATGATACGATTTGGGACTCCGAAGCGGTGGGTGATGTCGGTGAAGAACTCGATGGTCTTGGCTGCCGTGTGCTTTCTGACTGGTTTCACCTCGATCCACTTGGTGAACTTGTCAATAGCTACTAGGACATGGTCAAAACCACCAGGAGCCTTCTTGAACGGACCAATCATGTCCAAGCACCAACAAGCGAAGGGCCAGGACGCTGGTATGGTTTGCAGCTGTTGTGCGGGTGCGTGTATTTGCCTTGCAAAATACTGACACCCTTTGCAGCGCCGCACGATGTTTTCTGAGTCTGCTACAGCAGTCGGCCAGTAGAAACCAGACCAGAAGGCTTTACCTACGATGGTTCTAGCCCCGGCGTGATTACCACAGATTACTTTGTGTATGTCTGTCAAGAGCTCAACACCCTCTGCGCGACTTACGCACTTTTGGAGAATTTGAGAAGCTCCAGATCGACGATACAACTTGTCTCCGATAATGACGTAGCTTTTGCTGCGCCGCACGATTTGTTCGTGGAGCGAATTTAGATCCTTATCATCTGCGACCTCTGCGGGCAATATGCCACTGTCAAGATAGTCGATGATTTGGGTCCTCCAGTCCAACGCTTCGTCTACCACTAATGTGGCTGACTCTGAGGATTCTTCGACTTGTTGCTCCGCGACAGTGCCATCCGAGTTTACCTGATAGATGGTTTGACAAGATCTTGTATGAAAACTCCGGGTGGGACGCCTTCACGGTTGGACCCCATCTTAGCAAGCTCATCTGCTGTCTTGTTATGGTCGCGCACCACGTGATGGAACTCTAAGCCATAGAATTTCCCTTCCAGCTTCCTGATTTCTTCGCAGTAAGCGTCCATCTTCTCGTTGGTCCTGGACCAGTCCTTGTTTACCTGGTTTATGACCAGGGCAGAGTCCCCGCGTACCATCAGGCGTTTGATACCCAAAGATACTGCGATGCGAAGACCGTGCAAGGCTGCTTCGTACTCGGCTGCATTGTTGGATACTGGGAACATGATTTGAAGGACGTATTTTAATTCCTATCCACTTGGAGAGATCAGGAGTACGCCTGCGCCGCCTCCTTGATCTGGAGGGAGCCATCAAAGTACATCTCCCAGTACTCAACTACCTCGTCGTCAGCCAGAGCTTGGTTTTCTGTCCATTGTGCTACGAAGTCGGCCAAGACCTGAGACTTGATAGCAGTACGTGGAACGAAGGTTATATGATGGGCGGCCAACTCTATGACCACTTGACGATTCGGCCGCTGGCGTCTCGGTTATGGAGGATTTCCCCTAAAGGATTTTCGCTCACAACCGAGATTGGGTGGGCCTCAAGTAGTGCTTCAGCTTTCTTGCTGAGATCAGAACTCCGTAGAGTAACTTCTGTACATGGGGATAGCGTACCTTAGATACGGTCAGGACCTCGCTGACGAAGTAGACTGGTCGCTGAACTCCATATGCTTGTCCTTCTCAGGACGCTCGACCACTAGTACCGTGCTAACCACTCGGGGAGTAGCAGAGATGTAGAGGTAGAGCTGTTCTCTTGGTTGAGGTGGAATGAGGATGGGCGGACTCTGCAGGTAATCTTGAGTTCCTGGAAAGATTGCTTTGCCTCGTCATCCCACATGAACTTTCCTGCTTCTTGAGCAGCTTGAAAAACGGCAATCCGCGAACGCCGAGTCGTGATATAAAACGACCGAGCGCTGCCATGCATCCAGTGAGCTTTCTGCACATCCTTCTGACAGGTTGGGTGGTAGCATCTTGGTGATGAAGCCGAGTAGTTGTTACCTGAGGGTACTCCGAAGACACACTTTTCCGGGTTGAGCTTCCACCGGAATACACGTAGGCGTTCGAAGACCTTTGTCAGATTCCCTATCATGTCCTCAGGGTTCATGATCTTGACCACGATGTCGTCAATGTAAGCTTCTACTATGTCTGGGATCAATTGATCCAGACATGCTTGCTCGTCCTCTGGTAGGTTGCGCCTGCGTTCTTCAGACCGAAGGCCATTGTGTTGTAACAAAAGCACCGAACGGCGTGATGAACGCGGTCTTTATTGATCTTTCCAGCTTTAGGCCTATCTGGTGATAGCCTGAGTAGCAATCGAGGAAAGCAGAGAAGTGCGGAGCCTGCCGTGGAGTCAACGACTTGATCGATGCGGGGGGGAACGAAGGGGTCTTTAGGGCAGGCTTTGTTGAGATCTGTATAATCGACGCACATTCTCCAATCATTATTATTCTTTTTTCTTACAAGAACTGGATTAGCTAACCAGTCGGTGGA
>CM027122.1:21693584-21971659 GCA_015476505.1 Urochloa ruziziensis | reverse complement strand
ATGGTCGTTCACCCCGTGTGAGTCACTTTCGGGTTTTTGGTTGCAAGTGTTTCATTTTGAAGAAAGGAAATTTGGACAAGTTTGAATCTCGTTCGATGGATGGAATTTTTCTTGGTTATGCTAATCATTCTCGAGCATATCGTGTGCTCAATCTTGAGACTAACCAAATCATGGAGACTTGCGAAGTCACCTTCGACGAGACCATTCCGTGTAGCTCTTCTATCTTTGAGTGTGCAGGTGATGATGAGTTGGGACAGTCCATCTTTGAGGAAGAACAGCCTGATGATGAAGATGATGAAGAGATTCATGCACCGTGTGGAGATCGTGTACCTTCTACTTCCACTACTACCACGACGTTTGACGACGGCCCCTCTGCTGCACCTTCGTCAAGTCGCGCTCCAGATCGAGTTCAAGTGGAAGCTGATGTTGAGGGGGAGGCAATCTCGAGGCGAGAAGCTCCTCGGCTGGTATAGAGGGATCATCCACCTTCGAAGATCATCGGGAACTTGGATGAACGCACTACACGGTCGAGGTCACAGAACATCTCTCATTATGCTCATTCTGCTTTTGTCGCGTCTTTTGAGCCCAAAAATGTTGGACACGCTTTATCTGATTCTGATTGGGTCAATGCCATGCATGAAGAGCTTGAAAACTTTGAGAGAAACCAGGTGTGGAAGTTAGTAGAACCACCTCCAAATTGCCATCCTATAGGAACCAAGTGGGTGTTCAAGAACAAGAGGGATGAGGGTGGTGAGATTGTGAGAAACAAAGCGAGGTTGGTTGCTCAGGGGTTTTCGCAGCAGGAGGGGATAGATTATGAGGAGACATTTGCTCGTGTTGCCCGTTTGGAGGCAATTCGGATCCTTCTAGCATTTGCAGTTGCTAAAGGGTTCAAATTGTACCAAATGGACGTGAAGAGTGCCTTCTTGAATGGGGTGATCGAGGAAGAAGTGTATGTGAGGCAGCCCCCGGGTTTTGAGAGTGAGAGATACCCACACCGAGTGTACAAACTCCACCGAGCTTTATATGGCCTAAAGCAAGCACCCAGAGCGTGGTATGGCAGGTTGAGAGGGTTCTTGCTTAGCAAGGGGTTTGTGATGGGGAAGGTTGATAAAACGCTCTTCTTGTTGAGAAATGGCAATGATCTTTAATCGTTCAGATTTACGTGGATGATATCATTTTTGGTGGCTCTTCTCATGATCTTGTTGCCAAGTTTGCAGACGATATGAGCAGGGAATTTGAGATGTCGATGATGGAGAGTTGCAGTTCTTTCTCGGGCTGCAGATCAAGCAAACCAAGGATGGGACGTTCGTGCACCAAAGCAAGTACACCAAGGACATTCTCAAGAAATTCGACATGAGCGACTCCAAGCCGATGACTACGCCGATGAGTACGACTACAGCTTTGGATGCGGATGAGGACGGAGAACCAGTGGACCAGAAGGAGTACCGGAGCATGATCGGCTCCCTCCTCTACTTGACGGCGACGAGGCCGGACATACAGTTCAGCGTGTGTCTGTGCGCTCGTTTTCACGCTTCACCGAGGACTTCACATCGTCAGGCCATCAAGCGGATTTTCAGGTATCTCAAGTTTACTCCTGAGCTGGGTCTTTGGTATTCTGCCGATTCCACTCTTGCACTTCATGGTTTTTCTTATGCGGATTTTGCTGGATGTCGTGTTGATCGCAAGTCTACTTCTGGTCAGTGTCAGTTTCTTGGTTCGTCTCTTGTGTCTTGGTCTTCTCGCAAGCAGTCTAGTGTAGCCCAATCCACCACTGAAGCCGAGTATGTTGCTGCAGCTAGCTGTTGTTCCCAGTTGCTTTGGATCACCTACACCTTGAGAGACTTTGGATTAGACATGTCCAATGTTCCACTTCTTTGTGACAGCAGCAGTGCCATAAGCGTAGCCAAAAATCCCGTGCTTCATTCCAAAACTAAACACATAGAAGTGAGGTACCACTTTCTGAGAGATCATGTGGAGAAAGGAGATATTGAGCTTGCCCATGTTTCTACCCAAAACCAGCTTGCAGACATTTTCACCAAGCCACTTGACCAAGCTACCTTCACCCGCTTGCGAGGGAAACTTGGTGTGTGTGCGTTTTTCTGAGCTGAGTTTTGGAGGCTTCTCTTGTAGCATATGTATACTATTGTACCATCTTTGTATCTTGATGAACATTTTTCTTGCTTTTGTATCTTGATTTCATCTTTTGTATCATATCTTAGGATGAGCTTCTCCTATATGCAGTGATTGGTACAACTTGCTACATTTTAGAGTTTAGGCAGGTTGGCTAGGGATTGATTGTATGGATGGCTATGCTCTTGATGGTCTTGATATATATTCTATTGAGATAGTTTCTTTTTGAATTAAAATGACAAACTGAACTTAAACTCTTTCACCCATGAGTAAATGCCTTTGCATGTCTTGTTTGAGCCGAAATGGCTATGTCTTGCTTAAGAACATGCTAGGATGTGATATTCTTTTCAATTGGGTCAAAGACCTTTGTCATTGTAAATGTTTAGCCCATGCTTTATCTTGTGGAGGAGCATAAGCTTCTTTTTGTTGCAAAGACATTTCATGTACCATGCTTAATTTGAAAAACTTGAAACATGAGATGTCTATGCATGAAAGAAGAAAGATGAGAAAAAGATAAATTTGCAAAAAATTATGCTCATGTCTCCATGCTTTCACCATTGCACACACTTGCACACATGGGTGCTAAGCGGTTGCATGTTGTTTGCCGGAGAAATCTCCCATGAGAAGTGAACACATGGCTCCGTGCTTTGACATGATATGAGGAAGAACTTGGGCGTTTATGATGATCTTTTGTCAAGAATGCGTGTCCTTTCATGTTTTTGGTGAGATGAAGTTCATTTTTGCTTGAACAATCCATGGTTAGGACTTTGCTCATGAGGTGACATTTTTGATAAAATTACACAATTTGCTCATGGCTTTGTCAATTGGATATATGTCTTCACCTTCTTGATGGCAATGCCTGTGTGACATGATGAACTATCTTGTTTGCCTCTTCTCTAACTTGTAGCATTTTGTATTGCTCATTGTATATTTGAGAAGCTTGTAGTTGCATTTTGTACATTTTTCCTTGATTTGTGCATTGTCAACAAGGGGGAGAATTTCTGGATCATTTTGCAAGGGGGAGGAATTGCTGAATTGATGAGAAAGCTTTTGTGGTAAAATTGTTGGATTTGTGTGAGAGATTGAAAGTTTTTGCCCAAGTGAGAGTTTCTGAAAATTTGTGAAGTTTCTGATAGTTTGAGTGTTGGAAAACTCTGCTGGGCATATTTGGAAGGTTTTCAAGTTGAAACGGCATCGTTGCGAGTTTGTTTGCACATTTTGCATTTTGGAGCCTTGGTCATCTGTCAGGGGCAGTTTAACCGCCCCTGTGCTGAGTGCACAAGATTTGTGGAGATTTGAGCCATTTTCGAGAGTTTTTCGCACGCACAAGTTCACTTGTTCAGGGGGAGTTGCATCTTTGCAGGGGGAGTGCTTTGAGTGTTCTAAAAAGTGATTTGGAGGTTTTGAAATTTGTGACTTGTGTTTTGTGCTTTTGCTCTTTTGCCGATGGTGTTGAGCCCTTTCGCTTCTTCTTGAAGGGTCGGCGTTTCTGGAGCTTTCTCTTGCATAGTGACTTTGTTCTCGGCTTGTTCGTGCTTTTAGTCACTTGCTTGAGTCTTGTTTTTGATTTCTTTTATATTTTCTTTATCTCAATGGTTACTGTGTGTGTGTTGTCAATGCACTCATCAAGGGGGAGATTGAGGACCCGGTGTGTCCGAGGACCGGTGGATGGTCGCTTCCTGGTGTGATGAGTGATTGACAACGTGGTGTGGATTGACGTTTCCCTTGGCTCAAGTATTGCAGGTGTAGGATGCGGCTTGGTTGCATTGGTGCAGGTGAAGAACAGGCGCGAAAGGTCTTAGCCATGGCGGCCTCCGAGGAGCGGAGAGACAAGTAGGCTTGGTTCGAGGGACCCGGTGGCCAGATGGATCAAGTGCGGTTCACATGCTGGCAAGAACGAGCAAGGGGACGTCCGGTGCGAGGTAGCGGCTCACAACCGAAGCTCGTACGCGGACGAGAAGCCGGTGCAAGGTGGCGGCTAACAACCGAAGCTTGCGCGCAGGGTTTGGTGATTTGGCCACAAAATCATCGGTGGACGGTTTCCCTTGGTTTGGGCCTCAAAACCAAGGACCGAGGACTCGACGTGGCGAAGATGGGCTGCTGGGCCAAGTGTGGCTGGCAGGGGAGGTTTAACCGCCCCCCTGGGCAGGCCCAAAAACGGCGTCGAGGAGCTTCGATCCGGAGGACACGCGGCGTGACTGCAAGGCTTGCGTCGGAGGGAAGCTAGCTTGCGGTGGAAGGTGTCCCAGCCGGAAAATATCTGAAAACCAAATGTCATATTTGCCCCTGAGGGGTATGTATCACTTAGGGGTAGTTTAGTCTTTAGAGCACCACCACTTGGACTACTAATAGGCCCTCCCAGGGCTGGTGGCTGCTATCTCTTCTAGTTATCTCTTTAGTTCTCTTTGGTTTTCTCCTTTGAACTAGTTTCCCCTTCATCCCCTCCACCTAGAACTACTAAGTCATGGTTATGTGATGGAGTTTGTGCAGCTCATCTTTGTGCCATGATTTGATTCCACGAGCTCTCTTTCTTTTTCTATTTTCGTGGGTATTTTCAGAGCTATTTTTGGGGGATTTTCGTTCTTCTCTTTCTAGGGCGTTTTCTCTCGGATTTCTTTGGGAGATTCACATATGAGTGCCTTGTGCCTCTTTTGCTGGTGATCCTTTGCCCCCAAACGCCGGGAATCACTTTGGATTTGAGATTTTCGGGATGAACTCGAGGTCATGATGTTCTTCACGAGATCTGAGATTCCGGGAGTTGTAGGGAGTTAGAGGCCGAGATCTTTTGGGAATACACTCCACTGGAGGTCTAGATTATCTGACCAAAATCTCGCTTCAAGAGCTCAGCGGTTTGGGAGATCCACTTTCGGTTTGACTTTTACCCGAGCTTCCCAGGCCAGGGCGGTTTAACCGCCCCCCTGACCCGGTTTAACCGCCCCCCCTGGGTGTGTTGGATCGAGTCTTGTTTCGGGCCGTTTTGTGTTTGTTTCGATCGATTCGAATTCCGCTGCGTATTTCTTGTTCCTAGGGTCAGTAGCTTGACAGTGGCTACGTGATCTTGGCAAGATCGCTCTCGGAGGTTTCGGAGTTGATTTGAGAAAATAGCCGGATTGGTTGGAAAGAATTTTTATCGGCTCCCATTCACTCCCCCCCCCTCTCTGGTCGCGGTTTCGGTCCTTCAGTATGCTAATCAACGGGGGCTTTGACTTAACGGGCTCATAACTGAGAGCCACGACTATCGACAGATTGGTTACTCTGCAGAGGTTGTACCCTATGCCATACGGTCGGTCAGCCCATACCGTGTACTTAGGCGGTACTGACCTACGAGACCCGTACCCGCCTGTGTCTGTCTCCAGACAGCCTTTCCTAGGTCCAGCCACAGATGGTACTGGGGGCTAAACAGGGGCTACTAATCATCCGCCTCGCGGATATCGACCCGGATCAATGAGCTCATTTAATAGGGCCGTCGCCCTTCAGGGCCTCCCGCCCTGTACTCTAGTCAACCCGTGCCGCCCAGTCCCAGCCCTCTGTCTGGGGCTGTCTCCAGTACATCTGTCTCCCGACTTGGTGCGTGCCCGACTCGGCACCGAGCGCTACCCAGTTCTCCAGTCGGCACTCTGCACCAATCATGCGGCTCCTTGGGATGGATTTACTAGGAGCTGCTAGCGGGGTGTGGGTCAAGGCCTCACATTACAGGTCATTCCCGAAGGCTATGTCCTTTTTGGCCCGTATGGCAGTACTGGCATTAGAAAGACTCTCCCGTGAACCGGTCCTTATGCGACCAGAGCAAGCCTTTGAGACAGGATCCTCTTCCGAGGCTGCCTCCCTTACTCGCAAGTCCGTCCTTAAGGGTTCTATTATTAGTTGGTTCATTTTATACTTAAGCCCAACATGTTCTCTCTCACCTCTCGGAACTTCTTCAGATGAACAAATGGTTCAGAAATTCCTAAGAAATCTACTTCTAAATAAAGCTCGGTCAGCGACAGGTCGTGACCGGGGTTATTAATAGGATTTTGGGCTAGAAATGGCTCTAAATCAAGGGGGAGGCGAAACACAGAGGGTTTTCCTTAGGTTTTATAAAATATGCAGTCCATGTTATTAACTTGGTTGATTTTGTTATGCAGGAACTGGGGCTGGCATGACCAAGGAGTTGGTTGCCAGGACTTGCCTTCCTGAACGGTACTTGGACGTCCGCTAATGCGTACATAAGCTCGATGCTGACCAGGCGTGGCTTCTGGGTCTTCGGGAGCTTCGGCATCTTGGGCGGGGCCTGGTCACGCCATCAACCTATCGATCAATAAAATATGGAAAATAACATTCAGTGTAACAATACATGAATCAATTCCTATAGAATGAAAATAAAGGATAGAATGGGGAGGCTAGGGTTATTAAGGAATAATCCATCAATTATGGTAAATAATTAATGGATTTAATGGAATGGAATTTCCGGGAAATCGATAAGTAATTTCCCCGGAAATGATCGAACGGTCGGGGAGTTATATGGATTTCTAGGGGATACCCCCCCGGATGACGGCTTTTAAGAAGGGTTTGGATTAGGGGGTTTGGGAATTATTAGACAGCTAAGCAATAATCCCGGAATAATTAACGGGCGATTATATTAATTATTTAGAAACGAGTTTCTAAATAATTAATAATATGAAATGGATTCGGTTAGCACAACGGCAAGGGTTTTACCAAAACCCGGGTTTTGATTGGACGGCGAAACGACGCCCGCGGGGTTTTAGACGGGGTTTCAGTGGGGTCTCGGAGTAATGCGACCGAGATTTAAGGTTAGGATATAAATTCTAGGGCACTAAGCACATGGAAATGCTTAGAATAATCCCTAGTATTTATGGAAAAACTTGGGGATTTTATGGAGCTTTGGAATTGGATTGGCTAGATTTGGGGTACACTTAAGTGGCTTTTCTATTGGATGAGAGAAACACTTTTGGGATTTGGGGTTAAGAAATATCCTCAAAAGGTTTAGATGGCTCTAATAGGTTTAGAAATATTCCTAATATTTTTGGAGAAATTTGGGGAATTTTTGGAGTGGAGGAAGGGCTTGAAATAAAGATTTGTGTGCAAGGATTGGGGTGTACCTAGCATTTTTAGCAGAGGCTGGCGTCAGCAGTGGGGTCCGCCAGCGGTACTGTTTCGTGGGCCGGTGCCGTGGGCCCTCGTGGACCGGGCTGCCTCCCCACGGTCTATGTGGACCGAGTCCACCCGAGGTCCAGGTGGCGGGACGCCGTGGACCGACCGTAGGCCGGAGGCCTGTTGGGCCATCGGTCCACATGGACCTGGCCAACCCGGCCGTAGGAGGGGCTGGGCCCACCTGTCGACAGTAGGAGGCGGGGAAGAAGGTCTCCCCCCTTCTTCTTCTCCTCTGCCTCCTTCTCGCCAACGGAGCAGGGAAGGGGAAAAGGGGGATGGCCGGCGGCGTTGGGGGGCGGCTGGCGGCGATGGGGAGCGGCTGGCGGCACAGTGCAGCGGGCAGCGCCAGTGGTGGTGCGGGGCTAGCGAGGCTCGCTGGCGGCGGAGCATTGCGGAGCCGCGTGGCGCTCGTACTGGCGAGCGCGGTGGTGCCGGCGTGCGGTGATGCTGCGCCGGTGGTGCGATTTGCAGCGGCGACGGCGTGTGGCGGTGGCCGTTGGTGGCAGCGGCAGGGCGGAGCTCCAGACACGGAGCAGAGGAGAGAAGATGGCAGGGTGGCGGAATGGGGTGGCGCGGTGATGGCAGGGAAGGGGGTGGCTCGAGCTCTTGAGCTCGATCCCGGGAAGGTGAGGAGGGGAGGGGCTCGACCTTCCCTTTTATAGGGGAGGGGCGCTGGTGAGGCCTCCACGTCGCATCGGGCAGGCTGTCGGGGCGGCGACTGCGTGGAACCCGCCGGGGGTAGGATGACGGCGGCGGCGAGCTCCAAGTTGGCCGGCGGAGGTGGTCGGCGCCGCACCGGGGATGTTGTGGCGGCCGGTGGTCGCGACACGCTGGCTAGGGTAGCTCATCCCAGCCGCTCCGTGCGCATCGGGCGACGGCGGTCCGTTGCGGCGGCGCGGGAGGAAGAAGCAGGAGGAGAGGAAGGGGATCGGGTGACATCATCGTGACGTCGCCCCGGCAGGCGTGGGCCGTGCGCGAGCCGAGCGGGCGTGCGGCTGCGGATGCGGACTGGGCCGCGGCGGGGTGAGGTGGGCTGGAGGAAGTGGGCCGCGGGGGAGGGAAAGAGAGAGATGGGCCGCGGGCCGGTCGAAGGAAGGGAGGAAAGGTGGCCGAGGGGGAGAGTGGGAGGAGGAGAACCGGACTTTGGGTTAGGGAGTGGCTGGGCTGAAAGGGAGCTCCGGCCCATTAACACTTTAAAAGCTTTTTCTATGTATTTAAAGTAGAAGTTTGGGTTCAAATTTGAATAGGGATTCAAATTTGGGAGGGGTTTTGGGGTAAGGTTTGAGATGAACATTGACTTGGAAAATGTGGAAAGGTTTGGGATAGGGAAATAATATTTACATTGAATTTAAATATTAATCCAAGGATTTGGAAAGGAGAAATTTCTAACCATTCAAATGCAACACTCATGTCCAGTTAAATGCATGGTTTATTTTAGAACAGATATTTTGAATATTGTTAGGGGAGAGATTAGGTTTAATTTAAGGAAAAATTTTGTAAAACCTGGATTTCTAAATGTCTTAAAAAGCAGGGCATTACACTAGCAGAATAAGAAAAAAAGAGAACATTAAAAAAAGAAAAGGAATAGCTGGCCAAGGACATGGTAAACAGAATAAGAATGGCCAGAAAACCAAGGTGAGTTACCTAGCGTATTAAGATCTGTATTCACTTTGTTGCCTTGAACTTCAACATCAGTGTCTTCTCCATTAAAGCTACCGACATGTTCTTCGCTCTCTTCGTCACTATCTTGACCATCTTCATTTTGGACATGTTCTTCGTCTCCTAGTTCTTCAATTTCTTCATCACTCTCTTCTTCTTCAGCTACTTCTTTCCCATGTTCATCATTGGAGCTTTCTTCTTGTACTTCTTCTTCCTCTTCTTCTACTTGTTCTTCTTCTTCCTCTTCTTCTACCTCTTGGTCTTCTTCTTCGTTATGAGGAACCCCACTGGCGGAAGCTTGGTTCATGTTGGTAATGGGGGGCTGATAAATGTCTTGTAGAAAGTTGGTGACCAACTTGGACAAGCAAAAGCACATTTTTTCGACTGCTGCCTTTGCTTTCAGCTGCTCCTACAGAAAAAGGACAAAAATGCTTGAATAATATATTTGAGCATTTATAGTAACTATTAAGTTTTGTAAAAATGTAGAACCGTTTATGTGCTAGAATTTTGAAGCATCCTAATAAAATTAAAGTAACTGATATGACTTTCATAGCATTATTTTCTCTTTCATACATTTCCCTATCCTGGCTGAGCTACTATATATTTGAAGGTTTTCAATTATATGTATCAAATTGAGCACAACAGGGACTTGAGATGAAGTGCTATATTAGAAAACTAAGATAAAAGTAACTAGTATACCTGAGGTCCATAGCTTTGAGGGACTTGATTGTTGATGAACGAATCCAGACAGAGTGGTCTACCAAGGAACATATTATCTTGACCAGTGAACTCAGGTTTGAGCTACAAAGGAAAAATAAATGTCAAAGACAAGAACTGTGAAAAAGGGAATGACAAATAAACTAACAAGGATTGAGGGAAACAACGAACCTGTAGTGCTCCAAATGTACCGTCGGGTTTAGTGTCAGCGATAATGTCTCTCTTGATAAGTTCGTTACTCCAAACAGTGATGCGACATCCTGTATCCGATATTCTTTTGAATCCATTTTGCAAGGAGTCTAGGTACAGAATCTGCAAAGCAAGTGAGAAAACGATACATGTGAGGAAAAAAATAACTGAATGAGGTAAAAATAGTTAAAAAAGGATATATATATATGTAATGAGGAAATCAAAAAGTGTGTTTATATACCATCAGAAGTGTGAGACAAGGCTTGAAACCATGCTTTTTAGTCTTGGCTGTTGGTTTTGCCTCAAGACTCGGAGAACAAGATTACACCAATTCTTGATGGGGATTGAAGTAACATCATAGACAGCTAAATATAATCTGGAGCTGACCTTGGTGCTGAAGGTTGGGAAGAAGAAGTGAAGCCGCTGCTAGAAGAGTCCATAGCCATAAATACTTGCTGTTTGCATTTCGATTTCCTTTGAGAATTTCCAAAATCTGTGAAATCTTGGGTTGATTGCCTTGATGAATTCCAAACTGCTGTTTCATGAATATGTCGCACCAGAATCAAGGTTGCAATTGATGATCTCAGTGCCCATTGGAATCCCCAATACTCTGTTCACAGTAGACTCTATGATTGGGATGTTCTCCTCCCAGGAAAAACCAGCTCCGAAGATTCAGCATCATAACAGTCCAACAACCAATTGCATAGTTCGGGGAATACTTGAGAGAATGCGCAATTCAGAAGACCTCCGAAACCATTTCTTTCAATCAACAGATGTTGTTGATCAGACATGTATTTGTACAACTTCACGATTGTCATTGGGGACCCACGGTTATTTTCTTGCTGTCATGAAGAATAAAAGGGGAATCAAATGGTGGTATAAAAAAGAACATAAAACAAAAACTATGCCCGTATATAAGAAATTTATTACAGAGTATGATGAAAAATAACCTCAAACTTCTTCCGAAGCCTTTCCTGCTGCTGTATTCCTGAAGTATCAGATTTTACTTTCTTTTTGCCTTTCATATGTAAAGGGGTAGACCTCAACTTGTACTTGCACTTAGATATTGGTGTTGTGCTGGTAGACGCCTGCTGAGCAGTTTTGCGTTTGCCGTGCACAACTTTCATTTTCAAACTCACTGCAAAAAATATATACGAAACGATTACATATAGGACAAGCCAACCAAAAAAAAGCTACTTGCAAAAAAATAAGCCGATAGAAAGGTGCAGCCAAGTTCAGCTAATAAATATGTAGTTTCTATGTGTATGAAAAGAATATGTCCTGCTACTTTTCAGTCAATTAAGAAATATATTTAGTTACTGCTATACACATGGGGGGAATTATTTAGTTACTTTCTATGTCCATAAAACAAGTTGAGATACTACTTTTTAACTCTAGGCAGCCATAAGATAGTTACCAAACTAAATTATTTTCACCACAGTAACCCTTCATAAAAACTTGTTACTTATCAGTCAATGAAGAAAAGATTTAGTTACTGCTATACAAATGGTGTCAATTATTTAGTTACTGTCTATGTGCATAAAATAAGATGACTAATTACTTTTTACTCTAGGCAGGCATAAGATAGTTACTTCACACAACCACAATAAGCACTCCCAGAATGCACCAAAACCTTAACCACTAAAAACCTAGAGCATTAACCATCTGGTAGCAACAACACTAACCATTACAGAATCCACGACACACTAACCACTTCCGAAACAACGCCCCCGCCGACCACCACAACCCGGCTCCGGTGGCCTACAGGCCGCCTCTGCCACCACCCTCCAACCACCACCACACTAAGCACTTCCGAATCCACGCCCCCACCAAACACCACCACACGGCTCCGGCGGCCTACAGGCCGCCTCCGCCACCACCCTTCGACCACCACAACACTAACCACTTCCGTGTCCGCACCGCCGCCGACCACCCCCACACTAACCACTTCCGAATCCGCGCCTCCGCCAACCACCACCACCCGGCTCCGGCGGCCTACGGCCGCCTCCGCCACCACCTTCCGACCACCACCACAGTAACCACTTCCGTATCCACGCCCCCCAACGACCACCCCCATACTAACCACTTCTGAATCCGTGCCCCTGCCAACAACCACCACCCGGCTCCGGCGGCCTACGGCCGCCTCCGCCACCATCCTCCGACCACCACCACACTAACCACTTCTGAATCCAAGCACCCCCCACACCTAGCCACCACCACCCAAAGATAGTTAGGGCACACAACCACACTAATCACTCCAAAATCCACCACCACACTTACCACTGCAAACCCCAACCACTAACTGTTATGTAGCAACTACACTAACCTTCCCAAACCAACGAAACACTAACTATTACTGAATCCATAATCCCGAATCCCAAATGATTACACTAAGCATTCCCAAAATTGCACACTAAAACATTTTGCCACAACAACACTAACCAATCCTGAATCCACAAAAAACTAACCACTTCAGAATCAACTCCCGAAATGATTCAACTAAGCAATACCAAAACTGCACACTAAACGTTTGCCCCGTAGCATACTAAACTTTAGCACAGGCAGAGATAAGAAAGTATACTGCCCGAAACTACATTAAGCTATCCTAACTAAACACATCCACCAACATCCTAACAACTGAAAAATCTGGGCACTGCCAGTAGCAAAACAACACCTGTAAAACTATTGTAAATTATGAACGAAACAAACAATTCAACCCCCTAAAAACCTCGTAGCGCTAACCCCTAAAATCTTGGGTCCACCACAGTAACAACTAGCAAAAATCCATGTCTCTTACTACCCCACCAACAACTTCTGTTTAATGCGGAAAATATTTTCTAGGTCCTAATGGAATGTGAAACAAGAAAATAATAATGACATGATACACAATACACAGAGTTTTGAAAAATAGAAAATTTACACAAAGACACTACAACATAAAAAATAAACAGGCTAATTAGATTAAGTGGAAGCTAGTGTACTAGCAGATTTAAAAATGGAAAATAATGAAAAGCCTGGTATACTAGCCACTAGTACACTAGGGTTAACCAGCACAGGTCAGTGAAAAGCAGAAAGCCGGCCCAAGTTCTGTTAATAAATATTTACTTAATTTTTATATCAAAGAAGATTACTTCTTGCTTTTCAATCCATCCAGAAAATAGGTTAGTTACTATTAAACACATGGTAGCAACTATTTAGTTGCCATTTAGTTACTTAATATACTAAACAACAGCAAAATAAAGTCATAAAACATACTAGCTAAGATGAACCAATCAAACAACAAAAGGTAAAAAGAAATGATGGGTTATAGCATACCTTAATGGTACGGTGATGAAGTACGCTGTAGATGACCTCAGAGAAGGAATAGATTCCTTTGATGTACCTCAAAAACAAAAAGAAAAAATGATTAGAGACAAGAAAAAAATAATATAGCAACAGGTGGGTAATGAGCTTGCACTCATCGAGAGAGCCAACCCAGGGATTTACAGGGTACCCGGAGTGACCGAATACCACATGCCAGCTCCGTTGGATTTTCGTCGACCCCATTGAAAGACTTGTGCATTCAGCACCCACCACAAAAAAAGAAATAAAATTGGTATGGTCAATTACCTGTTACAAATGTTTCGATGAGGCTTTCCACAAAAAAAGGGCAGAGGTACAAGCACCTACATAAACAGGGGCACATAGTAAGGAGCAGACAAAAGGAAAAAATATTTAGTTATATGGTATGAGTAGCATAAATTAGAAATTGTTACTTTTTAATTCAGCTGAAAAGTAATTTGTTACTTCATATGAAAGGTGAACAAAAAAAGATACTTCCAACATTATCATAAATCAAACTATGGAACATAGAAATATACACAAAAAATGCAGGGTGTTTCTAAAGCCTAGGTACTATGGCCTGATATCAAAACATAAATAAGACCATACTACTGTACAACACTATGGAACAAATCAAAGGTACCTGCGTGTGGTGAGTTTGCAATGACAGGACTGACAGCGACGCAAAAATCAATGTAGCAGAGGAGACACAATATGAGATGTGGGGCGCAAAAAAGATTGATCTGTAAAAAATAGAGCAAAGACATCATATACATATGATCGCATGAGAAGAATAAAAAAATGAAAAAAGTTGTAAAAGATACTTTCATACTATGTAGTGCTCACCCACTACATAGTTGATACATCACTTAAGCTAGAATTACTACCAACCGTAAAAGATACTTTCATACTGGTAAGTTATGTCATCATTGACCTAATAAACTAACAGCAATAAGGATCTTAAAAAACTAGACCCAGCATACTAATAATGAGTGACACTAACTTGGAAACAAACGTACAAAACATTCTCAGCTGGATATGAGAATGCTCATTATCAACACAGATTGAATCAAACAAAGAGGGGACGAGAAAAGATAGGGGAGTCGCCACAAACCTGCTGGGTTTCCGTCAATCTCAGTACAGAAGTAGACCTTGTAGGTGATCACGGTCAGGTCCTTGGCCTGAAAACAGAAACAAAATCTTCATGTGACACATTCGTATTCAATACAGAGACAAAAGAAAGCAAAATGCAACTAGTAGAAACAAAACCATGGTGTAAGCAAATGAAATAAAGCTAGCACAACTATCACTTCACACAAATAGTGGAGCAGCTAGCACAGATGTACTTCATTGCACATGCAGTATAAAACAAAGTTACTTTGTGCACTGTCGCAATTAACTGAAATTACATCCTTGCACATGCAATATATTACATAGTTATTTTGTTCACTGATGTTGTGATGCAATTGACTGGAAACAACTTTGTGCAGCAACAGAACCATACATGAGAGCAGCATATTAATACGCAACTAAGGAGTACCAGAATAGTGTTTGAGCATGACCTAAGAATGAAATGTCACATGGATGCATTTAATTACTACCTACATGTTTCAAATGAAGCACAACTTACTTTCTATTGCATGTATGTAAATTGTTAGAAACATTTAATCCGATGCAAAACACTGGTTAGTTACTAAAATCCTTCATACCAATCTGAATTCCATGGCATCTCTAACTTCAGGACAGGCAAAAAGCCATAAACAGTGACTGAAACTTAATTGCCAGTTAGAAATTGCTGGGTTTAAAGCTGGATCCAATCAAACTTGATACAAGAGAACATAGGTGGGGTCTCAGCCTTCATTAGTCATCATGGAGTACTGCTGCTTGCAATAAAAAATGTTTATGCACTAGAAATTCCTCGTGTTCTTATATGCTTAATACTACAGAACATAGGTGGGTCTCAACCTTCATTAGTCATTTTCCTAAAACATAAATTGGTGTTGTGGTGTGATATGCCTGTAAGCTAAAACTTTGCTAATGTGAAGAAATCCTGAACTGGCACACCGAAAAACCAACGCTAATCGATACTTTTGTTAATGATTTATAGAGAGATCCATAGAGAAATGAACACATAACAGTATCCTAATTAAAATGATATAATTGACTCAAAATTAAAAGCTAACTAATAGTAAGAGGACTACTAAAAGGCACAATAGCACTTGACTCCTAATCTATTCCACACCAGTCAAAACACTCATAAAACATGAAAACAGAAGCCTGACCAAACTACTTCAAAATGGATGTAAGCTTGTTATATTTACAGCCTAAAATGACATAAGGTGATCTGTTGTCAAATGACTGTAAGCTGCTAATATGAGGAAATAATTTACTAGATGCAAAACACAGATAAATGGAAGCATATATGGCGACCAATGTCCAACAGTGTTCAGCAGGTAACCCTAACCCTAACCCAAAACCTAACACTAACAGATTCAATAGTACTCAGTCAGATCTGTTGAGCTAAAACATGGCAACCAAAGCGAAATGAACCAACGAATCAAACAAGTCGACATGCGACCTCGCATAGTGAACTGGAGAGGAAACTAAAATGGGATCGAGGGGAGAAGCACGGGGTAGCATAGGCGCTGACCTGGGTGTATTAGAGAGGGAACCCTCGACGGAGCATGCCGAGCGTGGAGAAGGAGGTATCTGCGAAAAGAACTCGCTGGATCCGCCTGCGTTGATGTAGTAGCCGCCGGTCAGGGGAGGTGCAACGCAAAGCCGAGCACGACGCGGCGGAGAAGAAGGTGAGGATGGATCCGGTGGCTGGTGGGAGAAGACGAACGCGGAGGATCTGCGTCAACGAGCAGATCTAGTTAGTCAGAGAAGAAGTGACCTCCCCCGCACCTCGACGGGACGTGCAGCAATAGTAGAGGTGGCACCAGGCAAGGGGATACCACCGAGGTAGAGGTCGCCGACTCTGCTCCAACGCGTCGCCTCACCGCCTCCGCTTGCGTCGCCTCGCCGCCTCCGCTCTCCGGGCCGCTCGCTTTCCCCTCTCACGAATGACAGAAATGAAACGAGTTCTCGCTCCAGCGCGACTCCCGAATTCAAATGGAATCGAACGGCCGCTCGCGTCCGGGCGGGTGGAGGCAGACATGTGGGCCAGCAACCGGAGAGAGCGGCGTGCGGGAGGGCGCGATGAATAAAAAGCGGCGGGGCACATCTGTGCCGTGGGATGCAAAAAGGACGGCGATTGGCTAGGGTCTCCACATAGCGCTAAATGGAGGCCGGGGGGTGATTAGATTTTGTGTTTACTTTTTGTCATTGAGAGTTAACACATGTATCTAATATCATGGTCTATGAATATAACAATAAAATCTTAAAAAATATGCTATGTATCATCCACATAAACTTGAACCTAATTAAGTGCACCTTTTGTTTGGGGAAAATTAATCCATATGCGTAAAACAGTTTGATGTTATGTAGACAACTACAATTTTTTTCGCAAAAAAAAAACTGTAGTTTTTTAGCAGGCAGACAATCGCTAAATATTGTTCGTGGGAGTAAAATGAACATTTTTGTACATATTTTCCTTGAGAGTAAGTGTGCAACAGTGTAAGACGGGAATTTAAATAACAGAGGGATATTAGCGCCATAAGAACATAAGTTTGGTTTGAAAAATTAAATAAGTTTTTACTTAGGAACACGTGATCAACACACATATTGAGGACTTCTCATCACATTGAAATCATTGTACGAGAAGCTAGCTAGGATCCACACATACTAAAATGTTTTTTTATTCCAAGATAATTTGGTTCTCCAAGCCAAACATTCACCTTTATGATGTACACAGGACGTAATCAGTTACACAGTGACCCAACACCAAAGGCAGGCATATATCCATGAACCACCGTCTCATACGTACTTACATAAAACGATGATCATGATGAACTGCAAGCATATACAAACTGTACCTCGTCCGGAGATACATCTTTACATCAACGGCGCTCATCAAGGGCCGGAAGTGTCTTATTCACAGTCCAAAGTCCAAGCCATATATGATATATGCAGTGACGCAGATACAACCGACACGACGCCATTGCTAGCATGCCTTCACTCGTCTGTCTGCGAGAGCCGATATCGGGTACGTACTCTCGGTCGAATTCAGCGAGCAGGGCTCCTTCATTCACTCGTGGCGATTAGTTGCTGCCCGGGTGGCCCTTGCCGGGGCTAGGACCGGGATTCGTCGTCCACGAGTCGTCACTGAGCACGGGCGGCGCGCGCTGCTGGGAGGCGGCACCGAAGCGCCCACCATTCGCCTTCACCGCCGGTAGCGCGCGGATCGTGGGGCTTCCACCACCCCGCGCGCAGTGAGCCGCCGGCAGCGCTTGGCTCATCAGGAGCAGGGCCACGGTGAGCGCAAGAAAGGTTGAAGAAGATGACTTGGCCATCGAGTTTGGCATTTATTTAGCTCGGGAGTCGGGATTAGGGGCTATATTTTTTTGCGAAAGGATTACGGAATATATATATATATATATATATATGGAAAATCCTTTCTACACGCGCGTGTAGCTACTCCTACCTACGTATCTCATGATACATGATGTATCTGACCCAACCAAGAGTATGTACATGTAGTATGTGATGATACTAGACCATCTGTGGTGGTATATACGTTAAGTATGTGAGCATACATAGAGTATGTGGACATACTAATTTTTATATATATTTGAAAGGCGTTGGAGCAGGGGCTATACCCGATCTGCTGATGGTTGATGGAGTGGGGGCATGGAGTTAAGGTCGCTTATATAAGCGTTTGGCCGTTGGGTGCTTTGACACCGGAGCATGGTTACTCTTGCAATCAGACATCTTTGGCAGTGTGCTTTAGGCCGGTCTTAGTGGGAGTTTTATGGACACAATTACATAGAGTAACACATCATCTAAAGGATGTTTGAAACTATGATGAAACATCCTCTTTCAATGCAAAGTTTCATCTCTTGTTGTTCCCTAGGCTACATGCAAGACACAAGCTGTCTAGGTAACCGCGTAGAAAGGGTTTCATCACCATGAAACCAATTTCATCTCTCTCTTCATTAATATACCGCAACATCATCAAAAATAGTGACATGACAGCCTATTTAATGTCCATAAAACTCCCACTGAGACTGGCAGGTGGCCAGAGCCCTTGACTGTTGGGATTTTGGGTACCCAAAGACCAAAGTACATACCGGTGGGAGAGTTGTAAAGAAGGACGCATTCAATGCGTAATTTTTGTTCTTTTTCAAAAAAAATCTATTACTGATTTTTAGATAATGAATAAACATTCGGCCTTAACCCTCAAAGAGGGCTACAGCGTATTATTACAGGGTTTGCAGCACATCCGTCTGCTCAAATCAAAGGACAAATGAACTGTCAAAAAAGCACACACCCAAGTTTAACATGTGGTTTAAGTAAAGGCAATCCTATTACTAAACCTCCACCCATGGTGTGCGAAGATCTGCATAACCGAAGTTTCCAAGCATTTGCAGACATTTATTAAAGCTTCCTTGTCCTCCTCACGCCGCTGCATTTGGCTCCAAAACCGAAGCCAATGTGTTCCCCTGAACAGTACCTGCATGTAAGTTTTCATAGGCGATTTGTCAAAGATCAAATCATTTCTACTAAGCCAGATAGCCCAGCAAAACGCTGATGCACCTACTAAGATTAAATTTCTAAGCTTGACATCTACCCCGTTCAACCATGAACCAAACATGTGTGTAATGCTGCGGGGAGATTGCAAGCCTAGGCAAATATGGACCACTCTCCACAGGAATTTGGCAAAATGGCAATCCAGGAAAAGGTGTTGTATTGATTCATTAGAACTACAAAAACAACATTTCAAACTACCATACCAATTCCTTTTAGCGAGGTTATCCTTTGTAAGTACCACACCTCGCTGTAAGTACCACATAAATATTTTAATTTTAAGTGGCATCTTTAACTTCCAAACAGGTTTATATGTGGTCACACTAGCATTGTTCATGAGGGTGCTATACATCGAGCGTACCGAAAAGACTCCGGACTGTGTAGCATTCCATCTAAAACAGTCATTCCTATCGTTTAGTTGGACATGCATGATCTTAGCAACTAGGTTGTGCCATAAAGTACGATTGTTCCCTGACAAAGTCCTTCTAAAGGAGATATTAAGCGGGATTGTGCTGAAAACAGAGGCCACTGTGGCATTTTTCCGCCGTACAATATGAAATAATGTAGGATACTGAAACTTCAACGGTTGATCGCCTATCCACCGATCCTCCCAGAATCTAATTTGTTCACCATTATTAAGGTGAAGTGAGCCAAGGCCTAAAAAGGTTTCTTTCACCTTCATTAGGCCTGACCAAAAATGTGAATCAGTAATCTTATGCTGAGCTTGAGTCAAAGTTTGGTTCTTCAGGTATTTATTTCTGAGTAACTGTTGCCATAAACCATCCTCGTTAAACAGTTTATAAAGCCATTTACTCAAGAGACACTGATTCTGAACCTCTATATTCATAACACCTAGTCCCCCCATCTCTTTGGGCTGGCAGATTATACTCCACTTTGTTAGTCTATATTTCTTATTATGATCATCCCCTTGCCAAAAAAACCTAGATCTATAGTAATTCAATTTCTCAAGAACACCTTTTGGTACCTCGAAAAAAGAAAGCATGAACATGGCTAGGCTAGTTAGCACAGAATTAATCAAAACAAGACGCCCTCCTACTGACATGACTTTGCCTTTCCAACTAGACAGTTTTTTCTCAAATTTTTGCTCTATAACCCTCCAATCTTTATTCCCTAGCTTACGGAAGTGCATTGGAATGCCTAGGTATCTAAAAGGATATGAACCCAGCTGACATCCAAATAATTGTGAATATTGTTGTTCCTGAAGCTTAGCTTCCCCAAAACAAAAGACTTCACTCTTATGAAAATTTATCTTAAGGCCCGAGATTTGTTCAAAAGCAGACAACAACAATTTCATATTAGTTGCTTTCTCTAAGTCATGATCCATAAAAATAATTGTATCATCAGCATATTGTAAGACGGATAAACCACCATCAACTAGGTGAGGCACCAAACCTACTATCTGCCCATCATCCTTTGCTTTGTTTATCAATATTGCTAACATATCAGCCACAATATTAAACAAAAGAGGAGATAATGGGTCACCCTGCCGGAGGCCTTTTGATGTTTGAAAATTTGGCCCTATCTGGTCATTAATTTTAATTCCAACATGTCCCCCCTGCATAAAAGAATTTATCCAAGCACACCATTTGTCGGAAAACCCTTTCATTCGCAAAGTTTGTTGTACAAATGACCATTTTACTTTATCATAAGCTTTCTCAAAGTCGATCTTAAAGATGACCCCGTTTTTCTTTTTCCTATGTAACTCATGAATCGTTTCATGAAGGATTATAACTCCCTCCATTATGTTCCTACCAGGAATAAAAGCAGTCTGAGTTGGGCTGATAACCTTTTGAGCAACGGTAGATACTCTGTTAGTAGCCACTTTAGTGAAAATCTTAAAACTCACATTAAGCAAACAGATAGGTCTATAATGCTTAATAGTATTTGCTTCTCTGCATTTTGGAAGGAGAATAATGGTCCCAAAATTGAGGCTATACAAAGGTAGAGAACCAGCATGAAAAGCTGTAAATAGTTTCATTAGATCACATTTAATGACATCCCAAAAGGCCTGATAGAATTCAGCAGGGAAACCATCAGGTCCAGGTGCCTTATTGTGCTCCATCTGAAAAATCGCAGTTCTCACCTCATCCTCCGTAAACTCTTTCACAAGTAACTCATTTTCCAACTCCGAGACCTGTGGTATATCATCCCTCCTATTGGCATCCATGGTAGCAAGGCTTTGCTCTGGAGGTCCAAAGAGGTCTCTATAGTATCGTGTAATATATTTTTTTAAATCCTTATCTCCAGTTATTGTTAAGTTCCCTTCTTGTAACTGGAAAATTCTAGTTTTCCTAAACTTTCCATTCGCGATAAGCTGAAAGTATTTTGTGTTGGAATCTCCTTCAAGGAGATCCTTCACTTTGGCTCTCTGGTACCACTTGATTTCCTCTTCTCTCAACATTTTAGCTAATCTATTACGAAAATACTGTCTTATATCAATTTCTTGAGGCGACAGTGTCATTATTTCGGCTCTTTTGTCTAGCACATCCAATCTATCTAGAATTTCTTTCTTTTCTTTTTTATTTATACCACTCGTTTGTTTGGCCCACCCCCTCAAATGTTGCCGAAGGCGTCTAATTTTGGCCTGCCAACACTCCATAGGGGTTGTTCCCGAGGTTTCATTTTCCCATATATCCCTAACCATGTCAGTGAAGCCATCACGTAGCAGCCATCCCACTTCAAACTTGAATGGCGGGGGGCTACTATGTATCGATGGTGCACCAGAATTCAGAAGTAAAGGAGTATGATCTGAAATATCTCTATTCAGAGCAACCACAGACGTTAAAGGATATTTTTGTTCCCATTCCGTACTAGACAAAATTCTATCCAATTTTTCATATGTCGGATTCGGTAAAGAATTTGCCCATGTGTATTGTCGTCCCGACATTTTAATTTCCCTCAGGCTTAAGCCATCAATTACGGCATTAAATAAAAAGGCCATCGGTGGTCAAAGTTATCATTATTCTTTTCGTCGGGACTTCTAAGTATATTAAAATCACCACCAATCAAAATTGGTAAAGCTTCATGACTACACATGTGCACCAATTCAGTAAGGAACCGTTCCTTTAGCTCAGGTTGAGCGGGTCCATAAACTGCTACTAAAGCCCACTTAAAGTCATCTATTTTGTTGCATAAATGAAACTTTACGTAGAAATCTCCTTCATCTATGGCCCCTATGTGATAAACATCAAGATCGATACCCAAGAGGATTCCGCCAGAGCGTCCTCTAGGCTCTTTCACATGCCAAATATAATTCTTTGCCCCACATAGGTTTCTAAGGAATGAGTCACTGAAATTTCTCCTTACAGTTTCAGAAATAGCAATAAAACTCAAATTTTGTTCCTTAGTAAGATCTGAAATAAAACGATGTTTTTTTGGGTCTCTAAACCCATCACTATTCCAGAAAACACCTTTCATCAATGAACACTTTTAGTTGATTCTCGTTTGGTTTTTTTGCTATGAGATGTTGTAGTATGAGTCATATTTATGTCCTCACTACATTCATCCATAACCTCATCCATGATAGTCCCACATAAGTGGTTAAGGATAAACCTATCCACCTCTTCCTCCTCTGCTAACTCTTTATCTTCTTTATCTAGCAAAGCAGTTTTAACATCTTTAGTGAAATCAGCTGCTAGCCTAGTTTCCTCTAATGATTTTAATGCCCGGACAGACTCACTAACAGGAGTATTAACATTACCTAATGTAATACCTACTGCAGATAAATTTGAAGAAAAAACAGCATCTGGGTAATCTAAAAAAGAAACGTTGACACTGTTACCTTTCATGCCGTCCAGGTTCCTAGCCGCCTTGAGTGACATGGCACGGTCCAGCGAGTCATCAGCTGATGTCGCAGCCCGTCGCTTGCTCACCCGTGGTGACTGAAGCAGAGTGTCTTCAGGTATGCCGGCCAATGCGGCGACCTTGCTTGCATAATCATCCTCAGATTCATTCCCTGGTTCCACGTCATCTAACAAGTCTTCTTCCTCCATCTCCTCAATTTCCTCGTTGGTAAAACCGTCACCAACTTCAGTGTCATGTGTGTCCACTTTATCCTCAGTAGGGCTGAATGAAGCTACAGGTGCCCCCTGACCAACATCAGCCCCCATAGGTATACAAACCGACTCTGGCAAAACAAGGTGGAACAAAGGACGCTGCGTCCCCTTTCCTCCTGATCCTGACACCGTGTCGGACTTACCACTCCCACCAGAAGGGGTGGCTAACCTCTGTTTCTGTCGATCATTGCCGCCATTCTCCTTATCCCCCTTTTTATTCAGCCCACCATCTCCTGCATCGGCATCCCCATCCATATCCATAGGCACTGGGCTAGAGGTATCAGTTCCCTTTTCCACACGAAATTGCAATCCATATAAGTAATCTCCTATGACCACATCCACCGCACTCGGGATCAAATTAGGATCAAGGACCATTACCTTTATACGGCTAGTATCGAACTTCCGTGTAAAGCCCATATCAACATCCTTAGTTACACCAAGAATGGAACCAACAGCCCACAACACCTCGAACTCCCTCAATTCCTTTGTTAGCCCTGTAAACTGAACCCAAACCTTTGGCAACTCAAATTTTTTCATACCACCATCAACACCCTCTTCTATCTCCATCGTAGCATTGTATTTTGTATTTACAGAGCCCCACTCTATCATACGCCTTCTCTCATCTAGAGATGGGAAGGTAGCCTTGAACTTGTTACCACCCAAATCCAGAACATTCCAGTTCCAGCTTGCCATAACGAGTCTCACAAGCTCTGCTGTTACCTGTGCTGCTGTCAAAGAGCCTTTAGTAACCACAATCCGTGCCGTCGTATCCTCACCACCCGGCTTCACAGTGACAGGTTGAGGTATGTAGTAGAACCCCAAACCCTCGACTGCATATCCGCAAGTGACTGCCCCCATCTTGACAGCCCTGTATCGCTGGCACCTCTTGGTCATGTGGTCTTTACTCTCACAGACGTCACAAAACATCGCAACAGTACATGTCTGCATGGTATGCCCTTTTGTCAGGCACCGGAAGCAGTATGGCTGCTTGCCACCACCATTCCTTCCCACCTGCACAGATGATTCAGGTACCTCAGACATATGTGAAGCTTTAGTCATGGCATCGATCTTTTCAAGTTTGCCTTTGCCGCCTGTGGAGCTGTCCACGCTCGGCTTTTCTTCAACCTTGGTCGCTCCCATGGCCTTCTGCAGGAGGGCTGCCGCCTGGGCTATGACCTCTGGGGTCAGCTGCAGCGTTTGCGGCACTGAGTTAGGTTGAACCGGCAGCGTATTCGCTGGGCCACGACCTCTTCCAGTACCTCCCCCTCGCGGTGCCTGGTTTCTTCCACTGCTCATATGTCGTCCTCCACGATCAGGGCCACGGGCGCCACTCCTGCCGCCGGCTCGGCCTGTGTATGCCTGGCGACCACCTCCAACTCCCGGATGAAACTGCTGCTGAGGACCAGAACGTCCCATCCAGCCTCCCAGGCCGCCGTACCCCTGTCCCTTGCCGCGCCCGTTCCCATTGCTGCCGCCCTCCATCGCTAGCTTCACCGCCGCCGCGTACGTTTCCGCTGGCAGTCGATCGGTAGTAGCTACGTGAGGAGCCCTAGATTTAGCTGGCCTCGTTCCGGACCTGGCAAACAAGGCCACTAAACCTGGGGTGGGCCTATAGGGAATCGATGGCCTCAAGTACAAGACTGTGCGGCCCGTAATGGGATCAAACTTGTTTTCCTGGTTGCAACACGCCTGTTTGTGTTGCCTCAGATCGATTGTCACAAATCGTTTTTGACGTTCCGACGCCCCCGGAGCGGCCGGTGCGGGAGACGCACGCTCCATGGACCTATCTCGATTTTGCTCGTTTGATCCCCTGTCATCTACATGTATACCATTCAATTCGGTACATGTAGGATTTTTTACAACACGTATCTCCGATCCCTTGAAATCACCATGTAAGCCAAATGTATCGGCACATAAGTGATTCATCTCTGTGTGTGTCACGCGATTTTTCACATTTGGAGAATGATCAAAGGATAATCTTTTAACACCTTGACGTTGTGAAGCTGAATGATTTTTCGGACTTACCTTTGCCTTGTTCATGGCCGCAGCAAGCGTCATTGGTGGTGACCGCCGTATAGGCGGCAGTGGTCCACGCCACGGCCGTCCTTTGGTCCTGGCCTCCTTGGCAGCTACAAGGTCGTCGACGATCCGCTTAGCCATGGAATGCTCCTTCAGCGATGCATACCTTGGTTCAACGATATCGGCCTCCGCGTCACGAAGCTGCTGAACGGAATATCCAACCTCACCGGCTCGGCGCACAAACTCCGGTGTGTCGAGATCATCCTCTGAGGTCCCAAACTTGGAACTCTCCGCATCTTCTTCCTCCTCCGCCCTGGACCAAGGCTCACGCCATTCCTCCACACCATGCGCGCATGGTCCCGAGGTGCAAGAACCAGCAGCTAACTCCACCGATCTCGCAAGGCGCACTCGTCCCAACATTCGATCCGCCTCGACTTGCAACTGGTCGCCAACATCCTCCAGCCCCAACCCCTTGCATGGCGCTAGGGTGAGCCTTCGAACGCGTAGGCGACCCCTCATCGCCAGCCGCCCTCCATCCCCTTGAGCAGAAAGACACCGGTGATGAGGAGACCGTGTGGATCCGGCCGGGAGACGCCGGCAGTATTCCCCCGACGTAGATCGCCACTCGATCGCCCCTCCGAAAATTTCGGTCCCTCAAAATTCAAACCTGCGGTTTGGTACCCCTCATAACACCATCAGTAGTAGATGTGAGGGCCCAAAATCTATTACTGATGTGATACTCAAACTTTTTTACAAATAGTACAACATACTTCCCCAAAAGAATGCATTTCTCGTTTTTCGAGAAGTTTTAGTATCTTAAATTTGACCAATTATAAATAAAAATATTAAACTTATGATATCAAATATATATCATTAGATTAATTACAAAATATACTTTTGAATTCAACACCACCGCACATTTTTTTTGTTTAATCTTTCGTACATGACATATATTCTCTTAATCATATGTAATAAAGCAAAGATATGTGGCAAGCGGAAACAATTCATGAAGAAAGATGGCTATCTCGGTTGAAGACTCTTCACAGTTGATGGATCTAACAGCAATGGTACAAAACTTACCCTTGCCATCGGTGGACAGGGATACATTTGGGGCTCTAGTTTTTTCTAATACTCAAAAAGGGTTTATGCTGTTCTTAAGGGGTCAAGAGCAGTATCACCTTTGTTCAAATGGTTATGGAAATCATGTGTGCGTAGACGAACAAAGTTCTTTTGGCTGCTTATCAGAGATCGGCTTAACACTAGGAACCTCCTTCGTCACAAGAACATGTTTTTACAGGACTACTCTTGTGTTCTATCCAACTCAGGCACAGAGGAAACTCTAGAACATCTGTTCTTCCAGTGTTCTTTTCGTAAATGGTGTTGGCGCCTTGTTAACATTCTTTGGGACACTCATTGACCATGGATGAAAGATTTCTCTCGGCTAGAACAGCATTTGGTAGCAGGATTTTCAGGGAAGTAGTCTTGGTCACTTGTTGGTGCATCTGGTTACACAGGAATGGAATTATTTTTTATGGGCAAGCCTTATCTCTAGGAAGATATGGAGACTATTATTTAGGGAGGAGTTTGCTCTTATCTTACATAGGGCAACTCCATCTTTGAAATTGGAGTTAGAATCTTGGTTATGTAATTTCGCTTAGCTTCATCTCTTTTTTTTCTGCTTTGGGCCTAAGGCCTTGTAAAATGTACATATTTTCCTTTTATTGATAGAAAAAAAACCAGTAAGGGCCTCCCCTGCTGTCCTGGTAAAAAAAAAAATTGGTGCGGAGACAAATAAAAATCGTGCTGAGCAATAGCCAGACCCGGCCCCGTATATGGAAAAAAGCAAGTCCAAGGTTTCCCCAGTTGATGATGCTACTTTAGCAAGAATGAATATGTTCTCTCTCTTAAAGCAAGAAACTGTGCTAGATATTCGAATCCTTTTTCATCCTCATAATTAAAAGAAACTGCACAGTACGAGAATGACATCCTCATAATCTAACTATTAGAAAAAGGTGGCGGTGTGGAGACAAACAACATACTTCGCTTTGTTCGTTTGGCTTATCAGCCCAGCCATTCAGATTATTTTCCTCACGGAACACTATTGAATCAGTCCAGAATCAGTCAAAATCAATAGACTTTTCAGCACAGTTATGTCAAACGAACAAAGCGAGGCAACAATTTGATCCCGTAAATGGAAAAGGCTTAGTCTAAGGTTTCCCCAGTTGACGGTGCTTTAGCAGGAATCACATTTTTGGTTCTTACTAAAGGGAGATAATGCTATTCGAATCTTCATCCTCGTAAAATTAAAGAAACTTACCTTGATATGAATGACGATAGGTTTCTCTAATTTATAATTGATCACTTAGATATCTGGCCTCATATTTGCAGGAGCTGCAGGTTGCAGTTGTGCTCGTTGCATCGGGAATATATTTGGGAAGGTAATTGTTAGTGGATGCCCCGTCCTAGGTTTTTTTTTTTTCACAAGAGATGATTGCAAATTCCATTAAACTTCATAGAACTACGTGGTATCAAAACTATTTAGGGCCTGTTTAGATTTAAAATCTTGCAAATTTATTTTTTTGCATCGGGTCACATGTACAGAGAGAAGAAATGTACTGTACATTTTACAAAAACTTTTTGTGATATTTTGGGAACTAAACAGCCCTGAGCTCAAGTTAATAGCAGAGTGAAGTACATCTATGATCTTTATATTAAACTTATTCCACACGTGGTTTGCGTGCAGTTTCAATTCATATCTTTAAACTTACTCAAGCCCTCTCCAACGGTGAGCTAAGAGCTAGCATCTTTTACCACGTGAGGGGTGAGAGAAGCAAAAATGCTCCGCGCTAGCGCCTCAAGACGAGCTAAGCTCTCCTATCCAAAAAAAAAAAAGATGAGCTAAGCTCTTTAACTTCCCGATGCAAAAATACAGCCTGTCACCATCTTTCTCTCATGCACTACTAGGCCCCACAAATAGTAGGTAAATGAATATACGGGGTCAGTCCTAGTGTGAGTTTCAATGCACATTAAATATAATGTCACATCAGCTAAACTGGTGACGTGACAAAAAATTTAAGACGAGAGAGAACTATTTTCATCAGGACAACATCTCGCCGACACGAATACCAACTCTGAATATGTCATGGAATTAAATGATATTTGGTGCCTATTAAACATCAACATGAAACTATGTATCGTAGTAGTGGTTTAAAACAAAATTCAATTTATTTTTGGTGCTGATGTGGCTATCTTTCAAACATCAACATTAAACTATCCACTAGGATTAGCCTGAATAAACAAAGGCATTCACATGGGTCCCATCGGATGATGTGTCATCTGAGAGCTATTAGCCAACTCTTAGATCCTGTTTGGCATAGCTCTGGAGTTGAACTTCACCAACTCCAACTAATTTTCTAGTCAAACACCCCACTCCACCAATTTGTGGAGCAACCTAACTCCATGAAATTTGTGGAGTTCTAGTTCATTTTGGTCGAGTACCTCTTTTGAAACTCCAGCAACCTCAAATATGAACCTAACCGCGGAGTTAAGGGATAATTACCCACCACTGCCACTGGTTACACAAAAAACGGTTCGTTTTCTTTTCCCCTCGACACCCCCCACGCGCAACTCTATCCAGTCCGCCTCCTCTCGACATCGCCTCCCCCAACCCACCCCAATGCCGCTACACTGTCCACCCGCCGCCGCCTCACCGCCAGCATGCCTCCGCACCGAATTCCTCGTCTCTATCCCCCACATCCTCTTCCCTTTTCCTCCATTGTACCCATCTACCGGAGTAAAGATGTGTTCTTGAAGCTTGCGAGCCGCCGGGGAGCCGTCGTCATGCACTGAGCACAGGAGCCGCTGTCCCCCACCATTCCTACTCCATTCCCTGCCGCCTCCCCCACCGCCTACCCATTGCCACTCCTCTGCCTCTTCTCCCCACCGGGGAGCCCCTCTTCTCTGTGATGTCTAATCTCGCGCCAGTTGGCGGCCGCTGCCCTCGCCCTAGTGTAGATCGCACCCCTGTCCAATCTCGCGGGGGGAGGGGAGGAGGAGGCGGTCCTTGAGGTGGTTGATGAGGACATCCTCTACTATTATCCGTTGGCAAAGACGCAACAAGATGGGTCGAGTGGCCCAGTTGTAGTCGAACGGACGACGACCGTGTGAGCCTCTGAATAATCCCACCTTGCTTAGCTTGAGAGGAGGAACTAAGTCTATTAATAATGAAACTGTTCAATATCTCTCCTTTAATTGTCAAATTGCTAGGTTGATTAGGAGAACAATTCATACAACCTCTGCGCTTCATAAACCTCATACTATCATTCATATGTTTAGGTCTTGGCTACAAGGGTAAGGTGGAAGAAAAAGAATTTAATCTTAATTGGTGTAAGTGCGGTTTGTTGGGCCCTTTGGCTTAGCAGAAATGGCGTTGTCTTTGATAAAGTAAACGCACAATCTTGTTTGCTGATTATTTTCAGGGTTGCACACTAGATCAAGTTCTAGGCTTTGATTCAGAAGGAGGACGACCGGAGCGCCATAAAAAAGGCTTGTCGTACTTTGGAGAGCACATCTATGGAAATCTTCGTGAAAAACGGGTGACGGTTTAGTAATATACTTTGCTATTGAGCTATTCACCTATACTTCTGTGTGAGTTTTGACGTGTTTGGTCCTGTCTCTGTAATAATGGCAAAAACATTGCACGATATAGAGGTAGGGATATGAACTATTCCTTTATCTACAAAAAATTCTAGATTTACGGTGTGAATTGGTGCCCCTAATAATGGTCACCATCAACTCCATTTAGTTCAAGCAGTTTAAAATCCTCCCTCTAGGGCCCGTCCTTCTTTCATTGGGCTTTAACTATCTATAAAAAGAAGAAGCATTCTATTTTTAAAAGATGCTAAATGTATATATATTAAAAGTATAGTTGAACTAGTTTGTGAAAATATGCTGCATTAAAAACTACTTCCTCCGTTCCAAATTATAAGTCATTTTGGGTTTTCCAGGTTCGTAGATTTTGCTATGAATCTAGACATAACGTTTATCTAGGTGCATAACAAAGATTATGAATCTAAAAAAGTCAAAACGACCATAATTTGGAACAGAGGTAGTAGTTTGATTAATTGAACTAAAGAGAGTTGGTGCTGACTAGCTTTTAGGGGAACTGATCCACACACCTGTCACCTATATGCCTCGGGTGGGAGGTGTGGATCTACACCCCGGCATGTAGGTTTTCGACATGTAGGTTCGAGTCCTCAACGACTCAGAATTGAAGAGGGATTTTAGAGTCATCATAGATGGGGGCTTACGTTGTACTCCCTCCGTCCTGAAATACAAGGCATCCTGGGGTTTAAAATTTGTCCCTAAATATAAGGCGTTCTAGGAGTTTTTGGCAAGTATTCAATCAAGGCAATTAAAAACTTTCCAAATATTTTACTTGTTGACTGAAAAGCATGCCTTGTATTACCATTAACTAAGGGTATATGCGACATTTTCTCACCTCCTTAGTCTGTCCGAAAAATCTTAGAATGCCTTGTATTTCAGGACGGAGGGAGTAGTTTAGGATGTAGAACTCTTCTAGAGCACCTAAAGAGACGCCAAAATCTGGTTTTACTAGGTGATTCCCCACGCGTTGCAGCGGGATTTGAAGGTTTTTCAGTAAACTATGAATCACGGTGGTTGTTTAGTTGCTCATAATGATGGTGCACTTGTAGAGATTACCCCGAAAGTCATATGAGCTATCTCTGGATGCAAATCATAAACTTTTATGTTACTTTTGAATAGATAAGAAAAAAAGAAGACATAATCTAATGAATAGAAAATATGTACCAAGTCACAATTAATGCATCTTAGTTGGGCGTTAATGCATCTAAGTGGAAGGTGATGATGTGGCTTAATGAGAGTTGAGAGAAATCTTTAGTGGGGATCTCCTATATAGTTATAGTAGATAATAGTATGAGCAAGCTTACTTGTTAACTTTCACAATAGCATATTGTTCTGTATTATATTAGTGCCCACCTACTAGTGATGAGGATATCGCCACGCTGAACACGTACATGCTACAGTCTTTCCCAAGTTACAACTCGTCTCCAACTCAGCCGCCACGTGGAGTTCGAATTCAGCCGATACTCCTGCACGGTTTCAGTGATATCTCCCTCATACGACATCGAAACGAGGCGTATAAGCATGCGTTGGAAAGGGGACGACGACGCCGTCGTTTTGGTTCTGGTCCTAGCTCTAGAAGGTTCATGGATCACGCTGTGTGACCATGACAAGGTGCTGCGTCAATTGTTTTGGGCCTTTTCAGGCTTTGTATCGTGTCAGGGCCTTTGGCCCAAGTTGAGGACGCCCCACCTGGTGCGCCCCCAACCCTAGGACGTCCCTAGGCTAATAAACTCAGCAGCCGCCGCCGCTTAGACTCGGGTTTTGCTTAGATTATTCTGTTGGAGACAGTGTCGCCGTTCATCGGTTTGTGAAACCCCAACTCGTGTGCTTAATCATTCATCTGCAGTTGTCACCATTATTGAGTGCTTGCGTTCTTTCGAGTTCTTGCTTGTGTTCTTCGTTTCGCAGGCAGGGATTAGCCTTCTTGGCGAGGTCAACCGGATTGTGACTACGGTTGATAACCAGAGGAGTCGTGGTGCTAAGATTGCAGGGTTCGAGTTTGCTGACTTGAAGCCGGATCGGTGTGTCGGGCTCCGCCCAAAACGAGTTATCCTTTCCCTAACGGAAGATCGGGCACCCTAGTTCCTATCGAGTGGTAATCAGAGACTCAGGTATTACCGTCAGGCTTACCCTAGTTTAGTTTTGTTCCATCGTCCTATAACTCCAGAAAATAGCAAAAAAAATTCTGCTGTCCTACAACCCTTCGTTAGCCTTTGCAATTTCGTTTCCAGATTTGCTTTGTTGAGTTTGTGTCCGTGGTCAAGTCTTGTTGCTGGTTTAGGTTGTGTTCATCGTCGTAGTTCAATCGCCCATTGCTGTGTTTTGTTTCCGCCGCTTTCCCATCCACCATTACCAGATCACAAGTCGTGCCATCACACTACTCGACTTGCCCTCGCTAGCCGCCTAGCGTGAACTCTCGCCGTGCAAGCCCTAGATGGGTTGCGAGCCGCCTTGTGTTCTCGCCTTGCATCGCAGCCCCTCTTGTGTTCATCTTGCGCATCATATCGCTGCATATACCAGGGAAGTCTTGCCCTAGCCGCCGCCGTGCTATCTGCCGATTTGTGCCTCTTCAAAACCATAACTTGAGGTACCTTCAGTAAAACGGGCATAACTTTTCGCTCGGTGCTCCGTTTTAGCTCAAATGTTTACAGCAGTTTCGTGACTCCATTACAGGCCGACCCACACCTACCTAAGGTCGGTGTGAATTGTAAAAAATTGGGAGCATAATTAAAAAATTGATTTACTGTCTTGCACGCTTTTCGACAAACGTGTTTGATTTTCTGTAGACCACATCTAATCTCAGTTTGAGCTCTCAATTTTTGTGCTTCCATCTTTGGTGATAAGTGTTCAGAGAAAAATATAAAAAAATAGTTCAAAAAAAAGAAGAGTTGTGATTTTACAAGTCACCCCCTAAAAGAGAGGAAAAAGGCTGAAAAGATTAAAAACAAGTGCATAGAGTGTTGTTTGCCTGTTCTGTGAGCTTTATCCATCATCTTTTGTTACAACTTGTTGTGCTACGTCTAGGACACGTCTTAGCCAGCAATTGTGACTTGTACTTTGGATATTTATTGAACTTGGCTAATCTGCATTCGATTTTGTTCCACATACATATATATTGTGCCTATCCTACAAGCTCCACATACACTCTTCAGTCAGTACAGCGAAGGACCTTGCAATCTTGGAGCCACTTCCTCACAGGTATCACGACCCATCCACCGGTTGTACCATCCATTGCTTGCATTGGTAAGAACCTGATAAGAACTTGGTAAGACGTGTGTGAGGGTGTGATTCCACCAGACAAACCAACTAGCTCGTAGGGTCTTTCTTATTGACTAACCATGCCAGACGACCGTGCCTGTTTTGAAAAGTGAGTTTCTGGAGAACATCAACGACCTGAAGGAGTTCTTCATGAAGGAGATTAGCAAGCTCACAAAGGAGGTCCAAAGCGGCAATCATACACTTGAGGACGTGAACAGACGAGTCTCCACTTTGACCAAAGGGTGCAACAACTTGAGGTCCATGGTGCTAAAGAGGAGACATTCGATGATGATACTGATCACTCTGAGGACATTGTCTATGGTCCTGATGGTAAGATAGATGCCAGGATGACAAGCGACAATCGTGCCCGTCGCGCTCTTGCACGCAACAAGAAAGGTATGGGAGGTAACCGCACTCGTGCTCATGATGATCCTTATGCTAAAGTTAAATTTACCATACCATCTTTTTATGGGAGATATGATGCTGAAGAATACCTTGATTGGGAGATGACAGTAGATCAAAAATTTGCTTCCCATCTTGTTTCTGATCAACATAAAGTTAGACAAGCAGCTAGTGAATTTAAAGATTTTGCTATTATCTGGTGGCAAGAGTGTGGTACTTTAAACATGCAACCTGAATCGTGGGATGAGCTTAAGATAGCTATGCGTGATCGCTTTGTTCCTGCCTCTTATAAGCGTGATTTACGTTTGAAATTACAACGTTTAGAGCAGGGTGATTTATCTGTTCAGGAATATTATACAGAGTTTCGAAAGGGCATGATTCGTTGTGGGGTAGTAGAGGATCCTGAGGATAAAGTGTGTCGTTTTTATGGTGGTTTGAGACGTGAAATTCAGGATATTGTTGACTACAAACCATTTACTACCACCAACCAGTTGTTCCAGCTTGCTATGCTTGCAGAAAAAGAATTGCAGGGTCGAAGTAAGAGCACCTACAACAGCTACACGCCAAAAACTTTTACACCACCAGCAGCTAGATCGCCGGGTGTCTCTCCTTCCACACCACCAGCGAGTACACGATCGTCACCACTAGCCCCTGCGTCCGTTTCTGAGGTAAGCAATGTGTCTCATGTGCAGAACAAGACACCATCTACTCTGACCAAGAGCTCTTCAAGTAAATCTGCAAACATTGTGTGCCACCGCTGCAAGGGTATGGGACATGTCGTCAAGGACTGCCCAAGTACTCGTGCTTTCATCGCTACGCTTGACGGTGGATATGTAAGTGCTAGTGATGTTGAAGATGATTTGAGGAAGAAAAGGGTGAGGCCATTAATTCCTTGGCTGCATCGGCGGGTTTTCCTAGTCTCATGGTGCAGCGTGCATTGAGCTCTAGAGAGGAACAAGAGGAAGAAGAGATGATTCAGCGCAAAAATTTATTTCACATGTATCTCATTGTTCAGAATTGCCGTGTTCTCACCATCATTGATAGTAGGAGTTGCAATAATTTGGTGAGTTCAGATTTGGTTGAGAAGCTTGGCTTGCCCACTCGTTCTATTTCAGATCCTTACCATCTTGAATGGTTCAACAGTAGTGGTAAGGCTAAGGTAACTAAATCAGCACGTATACATTTTGCTGTTGGTTCTTATCATGACTATGCTGATTTTGATGTTGTACCTATGAATGCATCATCTCTTTTGTTAGGCCGACCATGGGAATTTGATAATGATGCTTCACATCATGGTAGAACTAATACATACTCTTTCATGCATAAGAACAAGAAAATTACGTTGCTTCCTTTATCTCCTGCTGACATTAAGAACCATTTTAAAGAGATTGCTGAAAATACTAAGAAAGAAAGTGCTAGCAATGCCTCTAATGATGATACACATAAAGGGATTAAGTTAAAAGGAGGTGCTTTTATTGCTACTACATCTGCTACTGCTGCGTTATGTGATAATCCTGATGCACCTTGTTATACTATGCTCTGTCGAGATATCTTTTCTGTTTCTAGTGATAATTTGTCTTGTGCATCGCATCCTGTTGCCACTAACTTTTTGCAGGAGCTTGATGATGATGGAATGGCATCGAGGACGACTTCAGTTCAAAAATGGGGGGATGATGAGGACATCGCCACGCTGAACACGTCTTTCCCAAGTTACAACTCGTCTCCAACTTAGCCGCCACGTGGAGTTCGGATTCAGCCGATACCCCTGCACGGTTTCGCCGATATCTCCCTCATACGACATCGAAACGAGGCGTATAAGCATGCGTTGAAAAGGGGACGACGACACCGTCGTTTTGGTTCTAGTCCTAGCTCTAGAAGGTTTCGTGGATCACGCTGTGTGACCACGACAAGGTGTTGCGTCAACTGTTTTGGGCCTTTTCAGGCTTTGTATCGTGTCGGGCCTTTGGCCCAAGTTGATGACACCCCACCTGGTGCGCCCCCAACCCTAGGACGTCCTTAGGCTAATAAACTCAGTAGCCGCCGCCGCTTAGACTCGAGTTTTGCTTAGATTATTCTGTTGGAGACAGTGTCGCCGTTCATCGGTTTGTGAAACCCCAACTCGTGTGCTTAATCATTCATCTGCAGTTGTCACCATTATTGAGTGTTGCGTTCTTTCGAGTTCTTGCTTGTGTTCTTCGTTTCGCAGGCAGGGATTAGCCTTCTTGGCGAGGTCAACCGGATTGTGACTACGGTTGATAACCAGAGGAGTCGTGGTGCTAAGATTGCAGGGTTCGAGTTTGCTGACTTGAAGCCGGATCGGTGTGTCGGGCTCCGCCCAAAACGAGTTATCCTTTCCCTGACGGAAGATCGGGCACCCTAGTTCCCATCATACTATTTTTGTGGGAAAACGAAAAAGGTGATGCTTCATTCTAGGGAAGCCGAGAATGAATACAAACAATCATTTTGTGACCAGTTTATGTCTTTCAGTTTCAAACCCTTTGCTTTTGCACGGTTGGGCCTTGTAATAGCAATAACACTCATGTTTTTTAATGTCACTTAGGGCCTGCTTGGAATGAAGGAATGGAAAACAGAGTAAAGGAAAAAAAACATAGGAATGAGGTGGGCGTGTAGTAGCAAAACATAGAAAATTGATTGGAAGAGGTGTTTGGAACACAGGAATTTACATCATAGGAATTAGAAAACATCAAAGTGATAAAACGTGCTTAGTTATAGATTAGTTAACATCATCTTTTTATTTTAAGCATGTTGTAGTTAGAGCTTTTGCCTTTTGAGCTAGAACACTACAAAGTGAATCTAATCTATCAAATTAGAGTAAACTAATCACCTGTTTTTTTGGGATATCTCTTCTTGTTGCGTTCTCCTAAAATGTGGAGCATCAAATCAGTGCATTAATCGAGTGGGAAGAATTTTTAGGAGGTGAGTTTTGTGGAACAGAGATCGTCCATGCGCTATGGCTGCTGGCTGCTGCCTCGCTTGCTATTTGGAGTTGTAAGCACGGAGGAGAGAACAGGTAGGACGAGAGAGACAGTAAAGATTCTTTCCCTTGGGTTGTAGTGGAGGTTTATTTTCCTATGAAATGTACATGCATCGGTTCCTTTCCTCTGGGATGGAAGATGGCAATCCTGCATTCCAAACGCGAACAAACGATTCCTTTCCATAGGAACAAAAAAACTCCATTTTTCCTCCAAGAAACCTGTGTTCCAAACAGGCCCTTAGCATCGATTAATTTCATTGCTGCAGTGATTTTGAATCCACGTTAGACACCCTTCTCATGTGTATGTCTGTTGAATAGCTTTATGTTCCTTTTTATATTCGGTCTTGAAAAAGAAAGGCATTCCATTCAGCTTGCTCGAGTATATGCTGCTTTATGCCAATGATAAGCTTTTTGTTTTATATTGGTGCAAATGCAAAGACTTCAGAGCCACACAATTGATCCTCTCATTATTAAATAAACACAAGATATTTGCCAGTAGTATATATATATATATATGGTTATATATATGCCATTATACAAAAAAGTAATCTATACGTTACAGCTAGTATACGCAATCACAAGAGAAAATTGGAATAAAGGAGATGGCCATTTGATGCGTCGCGGCGACAGCATATTACCACGAAGTTTGTAAAGTGGAAAAGAATTAGTCCAAGGTTTCCCTTAGATGATGAGATGACATTGGTGCACGGTACTTTTGCTGTTTTGCAAGAATCAAATCCTTCCGTCCGCATATGCGTGCGTTGCAAGAAGGAAAGAAGAGGCTGTACTATTTCTATACCTCCTGTTGACGAAACATTTTTGCATTTGGGCCATTTTGGAAGGGATTTTGGACAAATGCAAAAATGCTGCTCGTACTACTGCTGGCAAGATGCCGTCGCGAGGCTGTACTATTTCTGTACCTCCCGGCAACCGATTTTGGCCTTGTTTATATAGGCCTGTTTGTTGGATTGTGTCCCCACTATTGTGCCAAGCGGGGACGAAGCTAGGATTGGCCGGCAGGGGCTGTTTCATCTTCTTCTTCCTTCAGTCTCTCCTGTTCTTCTTCCTCCTCAAAATTTAGCCAAAGGCCAAAAACTAGGGCATGACCAAACTTAATCAATGATTTGTGGGCTCTATTTTGGACTTGTTGTTTATGTCTATCGCTCCCAAGGCATGTGGTCAGCGTGGGGGCTGCTGTCGACCTTGGTGCCCCATACACCTCGTCGCCCGCATCAACGGAGCACCACTGTGGATCTTCTGGAGGTCTCCGCCGGCCACGGGCATGCTGATATGATGCACCGCATGGTGGCGGCGACATGATTTTGCCCCTGGAGGCATGCATGACAACCACGGCAGTCGGCAGACAGCCTGGCGACGACATCTTGCCAGCAGTGTGAGAGTCATTTGTGCTTTTCCATGGTGACATGCCACGCTGCACAGTGTGCTTTCCCTCCCCTCTCATCGTTCGTCAATAGGTATTATCGGACAAATTATTTCTAGGATTCTGCGCTAGTCTCAGATGGTTAGTGGATTTGACACTCGGTTTATATTGGTTCGTGCTACCCGGAGGTATAAGACCCTACGTCCAGTTTGTCGGACATAAAGGCCCAAGGCCCACATGGATGCAGGAATAACTCCAAAGGAGGATACGGAAACGAGTAGAGACCGTGGCGCAAGGCAACACAGGACTCTACGAAGTATGGAAACTAGTCGATATTAGGAAAGCACTCGCATAGCGAGGCTTGCCCGAGTTACTACTCGTATTAGACTAGGATTCCACCCTTGTAACCCCGCCAACCAGTATATAAGGTTGAGCAGGGACCCCTCTCAAAACAAGTTGAATCACAACCACAAGTACAATAGTTCATACGAACAACCACCCAATCCCATAGGATATAGATAATCTCGACTAGTCTCTCTGATCATCAATCGAGAAGACAGGCTTGTACTCATATTCACCCTACGTAATACAAGATCAGCAACAGGACGTAGGGTATTACGCCTAGTTGGCGGCCCGAACCTGTATAAATCTCGTGTCACGTAATTGTCGAATTCCTGATTCTACTGTCACTCCACCGAAACTCTACTACCTTGGGATACCCCTCGGTAGGACTGCCGGTAAAACACCGTCACAGTTCGATGCTCGTGTTGCTCCACTAGATGTTTGTAGTAGGGGGTTACAAACGGGCGAGAGAGGAAGGGGGCCTTCCAAGTCTCTGTGTGTGGGGATGAAGTGGGTGTATGTGTGTGTGTGTGAGTGTGCAAGGAGTCGAGGAATCTGGGTTGCGAGAGAGAGAAGGATGTGGTGCCTTTCCTTTTATATCCTAAGGGAAGGCACTGACGTGTACAGTCTGGGTAAAAAGAATAGAATGGGTGCTCGAGGGGCTTCCATCGGGCGTCGTCCAGGTCTCGGGGCCCCTGGTCATCGCTTGTCTTCAAGATCGAGGTTGCCATGCAGTCGTACCGCAACAGGAGTGCATGTCGTAGTCCCACAGTAGGCATCGTAATCCCATAGTGACGTCGTTAGCTAGTTCTCCACCATCCACCTATCAGAGAGAGAGAGAGGTCTATATTGTCAGAGGTGGTCAGGCGACGTGCGCCGCCTAAGCCGTCACACGGCTGTTCCCTGTCGGGGTCGTACATGTCCGCATGCGGCAGGCACGGCTTTTGACCGAGCGGAGAGTAGGTGGGCCCTAACCATACGTGGGGTCGAGCAGGGCGGAGATTGCTATAATGACATGGCCCTGACCCTGTGAAGGGTCGGGCGAGGCGGAGATCGTCGTGACGACGTGGTCTTGACCCTGCGGGGTTGGGCGAGGCGGAGATCGCCCTGATGACGTGGCCCTGACACTGTGGGGGGTCGGGCGAGATGGAGATTGCTCTGATGACATGGCCCTGACCCTGCAGGGGGTTGGGCGAGACGGAGATCGTCATGATGACGTGGCCATGACCCTGCGGGGTGTCGGGCCAGGCGGAGATCGTTGTGATGACCTGGCCCTGACCCAGCGGGGGGTTGGGCCCGTCAGGGTTGTCGCGACATGGAGGTTTCGTACGCCTGATGTCGCTTATGACTTTAGTTAGGCGGGTCCCACGAGTATCCCTAATATTGGTACCCGACAGGACATGTCTTGTCGACCCTCGGGACTGTGCTGTGGTCAGCTAGGTTGCACTGACAAAAGGCATGCTGACAATGCCTTTGAGAGTCGTTTTACTTCTTGGAGGCACCACATTTTGTCACGAACCCACCCGTCACTAGTTTCCAGGTGTAAATTTAGTCCCGCTGGATAGCAATGGCTTCATCATTCCTTGGTGGAGGCATCATTTTCGAGGCTTTTTTTTAGTAGTGGTGCACTTCATGCAGGTATTGTGGTTGCCCAACTTGGATTTTTCAACAATTACTAGTATATTGCTTATCCCAGCTGCTTGTGAGAAAAAATTGAATGGTTTTGCTGCGATCATGGTTTGGTGTTTGGTGGCTAGAGCATCAATCATAAGATGAAGTTGTTATTCTTTCTGTTGTTAGATTTGGCTCATGCTTCGGTTCCGCTTTCACCTGGTGTGGACAAATTAGTTCATTTGGAGGCGGCTTTACGGAACATGCCATGAAGAGATATTACTAGAATAGCATGTTGGAGAATTTGAGTTTCTTCTTTTCTTTTAATTTTGTTACTTTTTTAGTTACACCAGTTTTTCTAATGTCTAGGCTACATTTTCACTTGGAACATATGTGTTTCTTGGTCTAATGTGTTCTCAAAAAAGATGCCTGAATCTAGAGTTTTATCTTTCATTATTAAAAAACGTTTTGTCTATATAACAATTTTTTTAGATAATGGAAATACATTCCAGCTTCAACCTCCTCAAATGGAGAGGAAATAGTCCAAAAAACTTACACACTAAGTGCTACATAAGCACAACAAAGGTGCAAAAGAAAATGACATGACAGTCCAATTCTACATAAAAGGCCAGCCATGAGAAGCAAAGAATTGTAGTGCCAACGTCTCCACAATGCGACATGCATGAACCAACACCTCCTTGTGAGCCATATTGCCCAACAAAAGGAAGCAACTCTGCTGGCGCTCTTAATTGACACCTTTTTAGTGTTGTTTAGGTAGTGATTTAATGCTTATTCTTATACTAACCCCGCCACTTGGCATTGAAATAACCCAATTTACACTTGTGTCTTGTATTTTAGAGTATATTGTGTTTTTGTAGGAAACTCGACACATTTGGGCTATTTCTAGCGATTTGTTGATGGACTTAAAGCATACATGGGCTAAGACCGTGGAGAAGGACTAACATGCAAAAGAGGAGGCGGATCAGGGCTAAAACAAGCCCTGGCCGGCCGGCCTGGCCTGTTCCTTGGCCAAATCAAGCCCCCATTTCTTCGAGGCGAAGCATTCCGCAACCCTAGCAAATATACAAGGCGCCATTTGCCGTACATGAAGAGAGTCGCACCAGAAGAGAAGAAGACATCAAGCAATCACCACGGATTGATCAAGATCCAATCTAGAAGCCATCCACAAGGAGGAAGCAGCGCAGGGAACCCTAGCAGAAGCACCGGCGACGCTGAACCTTGGAGGACAGCAAGGAGATCGTCTTCACAAGGAGTTTACCACCATGACTAGAGCTTCAACATCAATCTATGTGGGGGATATAGTACCCGGGTACCTCACGAGCAAGCCTGGCAGCCCACCAAAAGGGGGGCGGCCCAGCCCACCGTTCTGGACCTGAAGACGTGCGGGACAAGTCGGCGCACGTAGGAAGGATCTGGAAGGAGAAGTTATAGTTGGAATAGGAATTATTGTAAAGAAGGAAAGGATTCTTAGAGATAGGATCGGCTACAAACCGACCTGTAACCCTGCACCCCGATATATAAGGCGGGCAGGGACCCCCTCCAAAACGACTCAAGCCAACTCAACTCACCACATCTCAACTCATAGCGAAATCCACGCAATACAACACCCCAAAACAGGACGTAGGGTATTACGTCGAGTCGACGGCCCGAACCTGTCTAAACCCCTGTGTTGTCCATCCTAACCATCTTGCTTCCGATCTTTGCGATCTTCCCTGCATTACAAATCACTTCCGTGGGCTACCCCGTGGAAGACTGCCGGAGATAATATCACCGACAGTGGCGCGCCAGGTAGGGGATATCGCCGAGATCAATCTGGTAAGCTTGATGGATCGCGTCAAGATCTTGGACAGCTGCAATCTCCCGGACGTCGACAGATTCGAGATCCAGTTCGGGGACGCCACCACCGCCGCCTTGGATACCCAAGCGGCAGGAGCTACGATCGCCACAGGAGGTCTCCTCTCTGGCGCCCACTTCGGCCATCACGGCCCAGTCCGGTCCGATCGCATCTGATCGTGCCGGTTCTACCCCGCTGGGTCCATCGCAAAACGCGAGGCCCAACCAGTCGGGAACAGATCTACAATCACTCGGTTCCGATCCGGCTCCTGAGAGTCGCGTCGCCGAGTCATCGCAGAGCGTAAACGCTCAACCAGCGCGCGTCCAGAGCCCTGAGGTCATTACTGTCCAGACCCCTGGCTTTTGCGCGCTTGCTCAGAAGCAGAAGATGAAGGACATCGTCCAGGCGGATGGTTACCTCTCTGGGAGCGACTCCTATGAGTTAGACCCACAGGGACCCTCAATCCTGGACGATCTGCCGAAGGGATACACAGTGTCCGACGCCTCTACAGAGCCAGAACTGCTAGGATCACTCGGAGAACTAACTCCGAGTAGCTTGGAGCGTTATACGCCCACATCCGACTTCTCCGAGTCCGAGGAAGACTACCTCGCGCAAGAAGGAGTCGGATCATACTGCTATATGGTGGCGCCTGCGACACCACCCAACCCTATCTCAGAAGACAAGGTCACTCCGACTGAGGAGACGACTGAAGCCAGGGACCAGCGTCGAGGACGCAACGCCAGTCGGGCGACTCGCAGAGCCGCACGACCACACGGAGCCACCGCATCAGGATCTGGCACTGCTCGACTCCAGGAACCACGCTCTGAAGATCACCGTCGCCAACGGGATCGGCACGACAGGAGGAGCACCCGAAACTTGATGCGCGACGGCATGTTCGAGTTCAACGGATATGACGTCTACGAGACGCCAGTCCAGAACCTCGTCACCATCAACGAGGAAATCAGTCGGCTGCCACCCAGCACTCCAGGCCTGGAAAAGGTAAGGGCTCTCGTGCAGGCCGCCTCCGTCCAGGTTCACCAGATGCAGGGCAGAGCAACCACGGACGCTCCTGAGCCCGGTCCGTCTCGACGCCGGGCCAGTGGCGGATCCGATCGTGATGAAGACCTTCGCACCACGATCAACAGAGATCGAGACGCGAGAGATGTCATCCGCAACAGCACCGAAGAGCGCCATCGTGAGGAAATCCGACGGCGCGAAGAATACGATCGGGATCATGGAAATCCCCGTCGTAACTCCAACAGGAGCGGCTACTCGACGGAGTCAGACTACTCTGACCCTTCTGGTAGTCCAAGGCGCGGCAACAACGGCGGTCGCACTCCGCCATGGGGACGAGCGCTTCCACCACCCGAGGCGACCGACTCCGCCAAGGGAGCGAACTCCACCGCGCAACAGAACCTACCGACGGGACCGAACTCCACCCAGGACTCGGAACTATCGGAGGACCTGCTCCCCGCCCAGGGACCGGGATCGCAGGAGGGATAGCACCTCCCCAAGAACAACAGACGGATCGGGTCCGAGCGGTTCCCGCCCTAGAGGTCGGATCGGCGGATTCCAGTCGTTCACCGAGCGCTTGAGAAGCGTGACATGGCCTAGAGGCTTCAAGCTGTCGGATATCGACAAGTACGACGGGAAATCTGATCCATCTCAATGGCTTCAGATCTACTATACCGCCGTACAAGCGGCCGGCGGCGACGAGGACGTGATGGCGAATTACCTTCCCATCATGCTCACCAAGGACTGCCGCAACTGGCTGGCAGGACTCCCGCAGGACACCATCGACAACTGGGAGCAGCTTACCGAACTCTTTGTCGGTAACTATCTTGGTACCTGGGAAAGGCCCGGGAGCAAGCGGCTCCTCGGTCAGATCAGGCAGCGCAAAAACGAGACCCTGCACGACTTCGTGCGCAGGTTCTCAGAGAAGCGCAACTCCATCACGGACGTGACGGATCAGGAGGTTATGTCAGCCTTCCAGCACGGCATCTCCGACGGGAGACTGATTCACAAGTGGACCCGGAAGCCACCCGCGACTGTCAATGACATGTTCCGGATCGCTAGCACGTGGGCGGACGCAGAGATCGCGGAGAAGGAACAACTCAGCGAGATCAGGAGCCGCTGGGAAGAAGAGAACAAGACAACCCGCAAGCGCGACCGCCGCGAAGACGAAGACCGACACGACGACCATCGGCGCACCGACAGTCACCCTCGTAAGAAGAAGAGCGAGGGAGATATGGTCGCCGCCCTGGACCGGTCCAGAGGCCAGGTAACTCCAGAGGATTTCCAGCGCATGCTCGACGAGCAATGTCCTTACCACAAGCACAAGCACTCGGCACGAGAGTGCTACGGGCTCAGGCGAGCCTTCACTGGGGGCAACAGAGGCCCTCCATACAGAAAGAGTAACGATGGTTCCCCGCGAAACGACAGGCGGAACGACGAGCCCGGCGACGACTTCCAGGAAGCCGACCGAGTGGTGCGCATGATCTATGGCGGACCAGAGTTCGAGTCGAAGCGCCAGCAGAAGCTCACCCATCGCCAGGTCATGCACGCGAGGGAACCACCGGTACCTGAGTACCTTAAGTGGTCGGAAGTTCCGATCACCTTCACCCGGGAGGACCACCCAAACTTCATACCGAAGCCCGGGTCCCACGCCTTGGTAGTAGCCCCGACGATCCGCAACGTTCGGCTCACCAAGGTGCTAGTCGACGGTGGCAGTGGCCTGAACATCCTCTTTGCTAACACATTGAAGGAGCTCGGCCTGACTACTCTCGACCTAAGTCCCCCCCAATCCGCATTCTACGGTTTGATACCGGGAGAGGGGGCGGAACCACTCGGGCACATCACATTGCCCGTTACCTTGGAGACCGGAACAACTACCGGACCGAGCATATGCAGTTCACGGTGGCGAACTTTGAAACTGCATATCACGCCATCCTCGGGAGGCCGGCGCTCGCCAAGTTCATGGCGATTCCTCACTACGTCTACTTGCAGGTCAAGATGCCAGGACCTAAAGGCGTAATTACCGTCTTGGGGGACATCCGAGTCGCTTACACATGCAAACAGGAAACCCTTAACGCGGTAGCTGCCCTGGACATGTCCAAGCGCATGGAGCAAGTACTGGCTGCATCACAGGAGGTGGACAAGGACTCCCTGGAGATCCCCACCAAGAAGCCAGCAAGAGAAGCCATCGCGCCAAGCAAGGAGACGGAGCTGAAGAGGATCTCTCTGGACCTGGATGACCCGAAGGAGACGACCATCATCGGGGCAGAATTAGACCCCAAATAGGAAGAAGTGCTCGTCAAATTCCTAAGGGAAAACGCCGACATATTCGCGTGGAAACCATCCGATATGCCAGGTGTCCCAAGGGAACTTGCCAAGCACTCCTTGAAGGTCAACCCGACTGCCAAACCGATCAAGCAGAGGCTTCGTCGATTCGCGCAGGACCGCAAGGAGGCGATTAGGGCAGAGATTACAAAGCTGTTAGCGGCTGGTTTTATTCAGGAGGTGTTCCACCCCGACTGGTTAGCTAATCCAGTTCTTGTAAGAAAAAAGAATAATAATGATTGGAGAATGTGCGTCGATTATACAGATCTCAACAAAGCTTGCCCTAAAGACCCCTTCGTTCCCCCCCGCATCGATCAAGTCGTTGACTCCACGGCAGGCTCCGCCCTGCTGTGTTTTCTCGATTGCTACTCAGGCTATCACCAGATAGGCCTGAAGCTGGAAGATCAGATAAAGACCGCGTTCATCACGCCGTTCGGTGCCTTTTGTTACAACACAATGGCCTTCGGTCTGAAGAACGCAGGCGCAACCTATCAGAGGACGATTCAAGCATGTCTGGATCAATTGATCCCAGACATAGTAGAAGCCTACATCGACGACATCGTGGTCAAGATCATGAACCCCGAGGACATGATAGGGAATCTGACAAAGGTCTTCGAACGCCTACGCGTATTCCGGTGGAAGCTCAACCCGGAAAAGTGTGTCTTCGGAGTACCCTCAGGTAAACTACTCGGCTTCATGGTCAGCAACCGCGGGATCGAGGCAAATCGCGAGAAGATCACGGCCATCACCAAGATGCTACCACCAACCTGTCAAAAGGATGTGCAGAAGCTTACTGGATGCATGGCAGCGCTCGGTCGTTTCATATCACGACTCGACGTTCGCGGATTGCCGTTTTTCAAACTGCTCAAGAAGCAGGACAAGTTCGTGTGGGATGACGAGGCGAAGCAATCTTTCCAGGAACTCAAAGATTACCTGCAGAGTCTGCCCATCCTCGTCCCACCTCAACCAAGAGAACAGCTCTACCTCTACATCTCTGCTACTCCCCGAGTGGTTAGCACGGTACTAGTGGTCGAGCGTCCTGAAGAAGGACACGCATATGGAGTTCAGCGACCAGTATACTTCGTCAGCGAGGTCCTGACCGTATCTAAGGTACGCTATCCCCATGTGCAGAAATTACTCTACGGAGTTCTCATCTCAGCAAGAAAGCTGAAGCACTACTTTGAAGCCCATCAAATCTCGGTTGTGAGCGAAAATCCTTTAGGGGAAATCCTCCATAACCGAGACGCCAGCGGCCGAATCGTCAAGTGGTCAATAGAATTGGCTGCCCACCACATAACCTTCATTCCACATACTGCTATCAAGTCTCAGGTCATGGCCGACTTCGTAGTAGACTGGACAGAAAACCAAGCTCCGGCTGACGACGAGGTAGTTGAGTACTGGGAGATGTACTTTGATGGCTCCCTCCAGATCAAAGGAGGCGGCGCAGGCGTACTCCTGATCTCTCCAAGTGGACAGGAATTAAAATACGTCCTTCAAATCATGTTCCCAGTATCCAACAATGCAGCCGAGTACGAAGCAGCCTTGCACGGTCTCCGCATTGCAGTATCTTTGGGTATCAAACGCCTGATGGTACGCGGGGACTCTGCCCTGGTCATAAACCTGGTAAACAAGGATTGGTCCAGGACCAACGAGAAGATGGACGCTTACTGCGAGGAAATCAGGAAGCTGGAAGGGAAATTCTATGGCTTAGAGTTCCATCACGTGGTGCGCGACCATAACAAGGCAGCAGATGAGCTTGCTAAGATGGGGTCCACCCGTGAAGGCGTCCCACCCGGAGTTTTCATACAAGATCTTGTCAAACCATCTATCAAGATAAACCCGGATGGCACTGTCACGGAGCAACAAGTCGGAGAATCCTCGGAGTCAGCCACATTAGTGGTAGATGAAGCTTTGGACTGGAGGACCCAGATCATCGACTATCTTGACAGTGGCATATTGCCCGCAGAGGTCGCGGAAGACAAAGATCTAAACTCGCTCCACGAACAAATCGTGCGGCGCAGCAAAAGCTACGTCATCATCGGAGACAAGTTGTATCGTCGATCTGGAGCTTCCCAAATCCTCCAAAAGTGCATAAGCCGCGCAGAGGGTATTGAGCTCTTGACAGACATACACAAAGGAATCTATGGTAATCACGCCGGGGCTAGAACCATCGTTGGTAAAGCTTTCCGGTCTGGTTTCTACTGGCCGACTGCCGTAGCAGACTCAGAAAACATCGTACGACGCTGCAAAGGGTGTCAGTATTTTGCAAGGCAAATACACGCACCTGCACAACAGCTGCAAACCATACCAGCGCCCTGGCCCTTCGCTTGTTGGTGCTTGGATATGATTGGTCCGTTCAAGAAGGCTCCTGGTGGTTTTGACCATGTCCTTGTAGCTATTGACAAGTTCACAAAGTGGATCGAGGTGAAACCAGTCAGAAAGCACACGGCAGCCAAGACCATCGAGTTCTTCACCGACATCACCCACCGCTTCGGAGTCCCAAATCGTATCATCACAGATAATGGTACGAACTTCGTGGCACAGGAGTTTAAAGACTGGTGCAGCGAGAGGAGCATCAAGCTATGCCCTGCATCCGTAGCGCACCCAAGGGCCAATGGCCAAGTCGAAAGAGCCAATGGCGAAATAATCAAGGCGCTCAGGGCCCGCATATTCAAGCAGCTGAAGCAACATGATGGACGATGGATCAAGGAGTTACCAGCTGTAGTCTGGGGGCTGCGCACTCAGCCGAGTCGTGCCACGAAGCAAACCCCGTTCTTTCTGGTTTACGGCTCGGAAGCTATCCTACCAACGGACCTCGCATACGGCTCCCCCCCGAGTGGAGTTCTATGACGAATACGATGCGCAAGTGGCGCACATTGAAGACCTCGACAGCATCGAGGAAAAGAGATTGGCTGCCCAGATCCAAGCCGCGCGTTACGCGCAGGTCCTGCGACGTTATCACGATCGATCAGTCAAGCAGAGATCTTTTGAAGCAGGCGACTTGGTTCTGAGGAGGAAGCAAGACACCAAGGGCGCGCACAAACTTGCGTCCCCTTGGGAAGGGCCATACATCATCAAGTCAGTGAGTCGCCCAGGCTCATATCGCCTCATGACGGAAGACGGCGTAGACATCCCAAATCCATGGAACATCGAGCACTTACAGCGTTTCTACGCCAGATTCAGTTATGTATTCATCTTTTTGTTTAGATTTGTTTTTCCGAGTGATTTTTGGAGGGTATTCATCCCCAGTCACGACTCGGCTGATTTATAATGAGTTATCAATAAAGTTGATTTCGTCTTTCATCTATTTCTACTACTCGAATTTCCTCTTTCGCGTCACGCACATAAAGTATGAGTGGAACAAACTTTAAATCGAGAGGGAAAGTACTCGCCAAGTCAAAGCTCTAAACGTATGACAAAGACTCTGCGGCATGAGACTGAGACCAACAAGGCTAATCTACTCCGTAACAGGTCAACCACTCAGAAATTAAGGCCAGCGCAGAAAGAAAGGGAGTAGTAATCCCATAAAAACTTATATACAATAGCAAAAGCTTAAACATTGTTCAACAGTACTACTTCTACCAAGTACTACAAATATTCTATGTAAATTAAACTGCAGGATCACCAACACCAGACGGGGCCGCTTCATCAGAGTCATCAACAACATCCTTGGACAGGACATTGGCGATAGGCTCGACCTCAAGGAGCAGTCTGCCCACGTCATCTTCGGAGGTGCCAGCAGCGTATCCACGGCTGAGTGGCTCCAGGTCCGATGCCGGGAACAGAGACTTGAGCACCGCCAGGACATGACCACAGCTGGACTGGCTGATGGAGCAAAGCTGTCGCCGGAAGAAGCGTGGAAGCGCCCGAACGCGGTCGAGGATAGAAGCCGAAGATGATGACGCCTCCGGCTCGATCTCCTCCGCCACCACTCGGATAGCGTCCTCCAGCGCGATCCTCGCGGTGCGCAGTGCCTCCGCCTCGCCTTGCAGCCGGGCCACCTTGGCAGTAAGCTCTGAAAATTGGACATAATCCGGTACCGGTAATCTACAGAAAATTAGATCTGGATAATGTATCCACGTCTGACAGGAAAACAAACAGGGAATAACATACCTCTGAGCTCATGTACGGCCTGGGCTTCGTTGAGTTTAGCCTGCTCCACCACTCCGCGAAGATCGCGAGTGGTGCGTTGGGCTTCCTCCAACTCAGCCTGGTGTTGGGTCGCAGCAGCTTCGAGTTCAGCCACTCGGGCCGCCAAGGAGTCGGCCTTAGCAACTGCAGAAGAAAGTTCTTGAATAACCGAGGATTTTACCTCGGCATCAGCAGCTAAGTCCTGCAAAGACAAGTCAGATGACAAAACAAATAGGCGTACCACTTGGTACTCGACCTCAACAAGAAAAGTGGCTCAGGAAATACCTTGGCTATCTGGCCCATACGAAGATGGAGCGACATGAACTCCGCCAGAGGAGTCATGGGAGCACCACCACCCGAAGCGCCGACCACCGCAGAGGCGACTTCGACCTCCGCAGTCTGGGGCTCCTCCACTGCAGCAGTCTGTTCAACCACAGGAGCAGGCTGGGGGCTGCCTTGAGGAACTGGCGGTCGGGTCGGCGACGCTGGTGCAGGACTCGGTGGAGGCGGGGTTGGTGCTCGCAGCGACTCTGGTGGCGGACCCACAGGCTGATCGCTGAGAAGATCAGCCGAGTGGGTCGACACCTCTGGCATTTGGATTGGTGGGATCTCTGTCTCAACGACCGACTGAGGCGCAGGACCCGCAAAGGGGATCTCAGACGGCGTGCTACAGGATAAAGGACATATGGATTAATCACAGAAAAACATAAAGGACAATCAAAGGATGACAATGATACTTACAGAGTAGATACGCGCATTCTCGGGCGCTTTCCTCTCCGAGTGGGGGAAGGAAGGTCCCTCGGACTTGCAGCACTCAGAGGTACTATTGCAAGGGGAGACTGCTCCGAGCTGATTATTGGGGGCGGGATTGACGACTCGGCACCGCCAGCTTCGTCTTCTTCCGAGTCAGATGACTCAGAAAGGAGGAGTTGGCGGCGGCTCGGCGCGTCCCCAATCACAATCCCCGTTGAAATTCTTCGCTTCTTCGGGACAGGGGCAGCTTTCCCACCACTTGGAGACAGCACATCAGGAGAAGGAGAGGACGACAGAGTGATATCAGAGTCATGCAGGTCACTCTCACTTCCTCCGACTGCTTCTTCAGCACCACCGGCTCTGCGCCGAGCCGGCTGATCCACTCCCTTCGGCATCTCAGGCAAAGGAGGGAGGGATACAAAGGCAGCTCGACCCTGCAAAAATTGGGTTCAGTTCTTTACTGAGATTACACCCAATGGGTGGAATTGAAACACAAAACAACAACAGACTGGTTAAATACCTCAGGGCGTGGATTCGATAAGTTGAACGCCGGAGGACAATCAGTAGTCCGCAGGGAAGTCCCTGACACGAAGAATTTGCCAAGCCGAGCTGCGGCTTGGACTTTGTCAACACGCTCGGGGGCTTCACGCGTGTTGTCCCCCTCGGTGTAGTACTCATACGCCGGATGAGCCCGCTGCTTGAGGGGCTGGATCCGGCGCAGCACGAAGTTGGCTGCCACTCCGACGGCAGACAACCCTCTGTCCTTGAACTGGGCTATGAGACCCAGCAGTTCCCGAACCTCGTCCATCTCACTCTCCTTGGGAAGAGCAGTCCAGGACTGGGAGGGAACAGGACGTGAATCGATTTCAGGAGAAATGGCAGGCGAGTGGTTTCCTACGTAAAACCACTCGGACTGCCACCCCTTGTTGGAGGTAAGAAAAGGAATGTCAAAATACTCCCGGGTTCGACCCTCGCGGAGTTGGAATCCGGCGCCTCCGACTACTCGCGGGCACTCGGTTCCGGGATAAGGTTTCAACAGAAAAAGGTGAAGAAAAAGATTAAAGTGAGGCTCTATCCCAAGATAGGCCTCACAGAGGTTGATGAAGATGGCGATGTGAAGAATGGAGTTGGGATTCAGTGCGCAAAGACTGATCCCATAGAAATGCAGCAGCCCGCGGAGGAAAGAATGCGCGGGCACGCCAAAGCCGCGCAGAACGAAAGACTCAAACACCACCAAATCAGAGGAATTTGGGGTGGGGAAAGACTCATCGGAGGCTGCGCGCCACTCGGCGGTTTGCTGGTCAGGGAGGATGCCGTTGACGACGTGCTGCTCGAGGCGCCTGGTGGTGGTGATGGACTCCCTCCACTCGGCGGCGCGATCAACGGCGACTTCAATGGTGGCCTTGGCCTTGGACGACCGGGCCCTTCCCGGTGACCTCTCCTTCCGCTTCGGGGCTTCCTTCCTCTTTGGTGCCATGGCAACGAGCGGGGGCTGAGGATTGAGGATGGAAGCTGCGGGAGTGGATCTAGGGTTTGCTCTCGCGCGCGGAGGAGAACTTGAGCGCTGGGAAGGCAAATGGCGAGTAAAGGAAGAAGATTGCGGCGGGGATGGCTTATAATGGAATGAACCGTTCCTCCCGCGTGCGGCGCGATGCGTGTCTCGGGAACTCAACCGACGCAGGCACGTCCCGTCGCTTTGAATTCAAAGGTGCGGTAAGGAGTCGCGATATCTCGCGATATTTTGCCTTCAGTAAAGCAACCGTTAGGTTTCTTAGGAAACAACGGACTTTACGGCATTAGTGGGCCTAAATGGGCTGAAATATAGCACGACCTTTCGGTTCTGTTACGCTAACAAATTTGTGGGTTCCTGAGCTAGTGTTCAGGGGCAGAAACCGCTCGGTCGTGAGGCTAAAATTAGTCGACGGCCAGACTTGCTTTTGCAATTAATACTGCATCCTTGCAATTGATTTTTACGTAAGGCATGCGATACTATCGCTAAATTCGCCCAGAAGTCTGGGTCAAGTGCTGACAAGTATAAATCTTGTGAGAAGGTGGCTTACCATATGGTCAAGCTGGGTCGTGGGACACGACTCGGGAGTCATGCCGAGTTCAAAGAACTTGAGAACATAATCCTTAGAAAGGGGAAACAAAAAGCCCCAGAAGGAGAAGATTATCCGAAATCCATGCCCAGAGGCATGGGGGCTGAAAAGTTCAGTCAGGATCCACGGCTTTCAGAGTCTTGACACGATCGTGCCGAGTCGTATCAAGGCTCGGGGGCTACACCCAATGGGTGCACCTGGAGGTGCACACCATTGATGGATTAAGTTCAAAAAGAGATTCGTAATATTTTATTTTTGACCCTCGACCAGAATATTCTATTCTGCTCAAGGCTCGGGGGCTACACCCAATGGGTGCACCTGGAGGTGCACACCATTGAAGATAAAGATATAGATGGATAAAAGTTGAAGACCTTTGGCCAATTTCATACTAAAATTGCCCAAAGCCCGGGGGCTAAGTGTATTCACTTCGCTGTCGCGTTGTGAAAAAGAGCACTCCTTCCCCTCACTATGGCCATAATTGAAGAATTGTTTTCAGGAACGTCTGATCATGCACTCAGATCTTCCTCGAAACCACTCGGATCTTCTTCGAAATCACTCGGATGAGATCTTAAAAAACTTGAGAGCACACGGATCATGCAAGAAAAGACGGATCAATTACAGCCAACGATCGGCCAAGAAGTGCTCGGGGGCTACTGTGGGGGATATAGTACCCGGGTACCTCACGAGCAAGCCTGGCAGCCCAACAAAAGGGGGGCGGCCCAGCCCACTGTTCTGGACCTGAAGACGTGCGGGACAAGTCGGCGCACGTAGGAAGGATCTGGAAGGAGAAGTTATAGTTGGAATAGGAATTATTGTAAAGAAGGAAAGGATTCTTAGAGATAGGATCGGCTACAAACCGACTTGTAACCCTGCCCCCCGATATATAAGGCGGGCAGGGACCCCCTCCAAAACGACTCAAGCCAACTCAACTCACCACATCTCAACTCATAGCGAAATCCACGCAATACAACACCCCAAAACAGGACGTAGGGTATTACGTCGAGTCGACGGCCCGAACCTGTCTAAACCCCTGTGTTTGTCCATCCTAACCATCTTGCTTCCGATCTTTGCGATCTTCCCTGCATTACAAATCACTTCCGTGGGCTACCCCGTGGAAGACTGCCGGAGATAATATCACCGACAATCTATATGGGGTAAATCCTTCGTATGTTCGTTGGGTTGTAAGGTGACTGTTGACGGCCATTATAACCTTGTAGTGACCGTCAACATTTCGGTAAAATAAGGATGATCGTACCATGTTCCGTACATAAATATGTTTTTACTGACCAATTCCACAAGTTTTGGATGAGTTGTGCTTGCAGGACAAATCAGGAGAAATTAGGGCCAAACCTGGCACAGAGCTAGGCCGGCCAGCCTACCTTAGGCCGACCGGCCTCCCCTGGCCACCTCTGGCCACGTCATTGATCCACAAGCTGAGTCAAGTATCCTAGATGATCAAGAGACGTGCATTTGATGTCGGTTTGATCCAAGGACCCTGAAAGGCCTAGAGTGGGAGACACATGGATTGAAGGGCTCACAACCTAGGATTCTCGGACAGCCTCAACTGAACTGCAACCGTTAGCGACTTCAGGAGAGCATCAGGGCCGTTCGTGCTAAGGTCGGTGCCAAGTGGCACCAGGACCAGGCCAACCGGCCTAGATGAGGCCGACCAGCCTCCTTCTGTGGCCTCCATGTTCCCCCTTCGCGTGAAGCCTAAGCAGGTCCTTAGCTTGCTAATGACGCCGAGCTTCGCCCCTAAAGACTATAAAAGGAGGACTCATCCACCTTAGGAGACACACACCACACTTCTCAAGTTTATACTTGAAGGGAGCTCTTGTATCTTTTTCATTTCTTAGATTAGGATTAGAGTTGGGAGTAGAGTCGAGTCGAGTTTAGCTCAGATCTTCGGAGTCTTCGGAGTTCTGGTAAAGCTCTTGTATCCTTCCTTCATTTGAAGAGTTTATCAATACAATTACTTTCTTATTTCAGAGCTTAAGTTTATCTTTTGTCTTTTTAGTCTTGCTATTTTAGAGTAAAGATCTTGCTCTCTTTAGAGCACAGTTCTCTCCCTTTAGTCTTAGTGTAGAGTTTAGTTTAGCTCTACCAGGTTTTATCTCGCGAATTTGCTCGCCTTGACCGGGTCGTAAGATGCCGTAGGGAAGACGGGATTTCTTTTGACAGGCCTCAAGAGGAATCTTAATCATCGAGTGTAGACGTGGTGTCTGGCTTGTTGATTAACTAGGAAGTGTGTTGCACCCCCACGGAACTGCAAGTGGTAGGCGGCAGGTGGTGACAGTCCTGTCCTTCCTTCGTAGTCCACCACGTTCGGGTGTACTCATAACAGTAGTGCTGAGCCCGAAGAACCCTCTCTCTCACCCCGTTCTAAGGTTCTCCCGTTCTAGCCGTCGAAGCGAGCTCTGTTGCCCGGTATCTAAGCTAGAGTCTAGGTTAAGGTTAGAGTGTCTTTTGCTCTGAGTTAGGAAGTGTCTAGGTCCGGTCTCTCCCAACGTCTTTCCTTTTCTTTAGAATTAGATGCTCCTGTGTCGCTGGTCTTTTAGACCTTCTATCCAGTCATTTATTTGACCATTATTCCAAACTTTAGAGTTTGTGCCCTGGGTTTAGTGGCTTGATATTTCTGGCAAGATTTATCATTTCATTCTTCAATACACTTTAACCACTTTGCTTCCCTATGGAAATATAAATACGATACCCTGAGATACCTTCATAGGTGAAGTGCTACAATGAGATATATTCTGTGCGCTTGCAGAATCCATTTGCATACAACGATATATCTTCGCGCTCTTGAATCATTGCTAAAACGTGACGCTAAGGAGTGCCAACAAGCATTTCTGGCGCCATTGCCGGGGAAGCAATTGGCTAAAATTATTGATGAATTATTTGATAATCTTTACAGATTTACCAACCACTAACCTTAGTGACCTCACCACTGCAATATTTGTCTATCTTTGATGTGTTTGCAGGGTAGTGCATGACTGGTTTCAACCTACCATCAAACTTTGATCCTAATCCAGAACGCATTGGAAGAGTAGTGCGAAGGAGATACGTTCCTCCTCAAATTTCACTCAGCTCAAGCAACACAGTCGAGTTGTCATCCAACTCCGAGTCCGAACCAGATTCAGGTTCATCGTACTCTTCAGCTCTAGAGTCACCAGAGATAATGGCTCAGCCGAAGAAGACACTCCGTGAGTTCTCAGCCCCGTCAAGCAGCAACTTCCTGGGACTGTCGAATGCACAAGAAGGGGCATTTGAGCTGAGATCTGGCCTAGTCAATATGGTTCAGGCCAGCCCTTTCTGCGGAAAGGCGATTGAGGATGCCAACGCTCACCTTCGGAACTTTCTGGAGGTGTGCAGCACAATAAATCCCAATGGCACACCGATCAACAGCATCCGCCTACCCATTCTCCTTGCTTGGGAAAGCCAAGGAGTGGTTCTACGCCAACAAGGCATCTTTTGAAGGACGCTGGCAGACTTACACAGACGCATTTCTGACCAAGTATTTTCGGTGGGCAAGACCAATGCCCTCCAAGGAAAAATCACAAGCTTTCAGAAGCTAGACGGAGACTCAGTCCCAGAAGCTTGGGAGCAACTGCAAGAGTACATTGCAGCTTGCCCCCACCACGGTGTTGAAGATTGGTTGATCACTCAAAACTTCTTCCACAGCCTGAGTCGTCGATCGCAAGAGCTCATGGATGCAGCTACGGGAGGAGCCTTCCTCTCGCTTGATGTAGACGCAGCTAAGGCATTGATCGAGAAGATATCCTCTCACCAGAGTTGGGTGGGAGAGAGACAAGCCTGAAAGTGCATCTAGTCCCTTAAGTGGGTTTTGGTGAATTGAATGACAAAACGGTTAAAGGACTAACATGTCTTGAAAGGTTTATGAGCAGGATTTAAGTTGAATAATCATGATACTTGTCTATTCATCGGTTGAATGCATCAACGTTTAGCTCATAAGCAAGAAGTGATGGCTCTCATAGTGATATAATGTGATGTACAACAAGTGAGTGTGAAATATGGAAAGAGACTTGGTCTCTAACTTTGTGAAGACTTGTTGAGATCCAAAAAGGAACATTATGATTATGGTTGGATAAAATTGAGAAATGCAAGCTAAGGAATATATGCTAGGGAAATGATGGTATGGGACATCATGACTCTATATATAATCGATATTTGCCTTGCATAAATAAGACATGGATATATTGGATAATATTTTATGGTCAAAACAATGAATGGATTTCATGGATGATACAAGCCTATGTGAAGCTATATGTGGAGCATTGGAAGAAAGGTTGGATTTCGGGATAGTGTTTCTAGGGACCAAGCATTGTGTGATCAAGTTGCGGCTTGAATCATGGACTCTTTGCTAAGGGTGACGAAACTTTCTACTGCATCAACTTGATGAACATGATCACGTGTGGTTTTCATATAAGCAAGTGTCAACATTTATTGAAGAAAGGTGACTTAAGCTAGAAGTGGATTTCATTCTATGTAAAAGGCTCAAGTCACTAGCTCAAGTTGGTTTTGCTCAAGCTTCTGAAGCAATGTGGACAATCCTCAAAGGAAGAATTGATTATGTGCGGCAAAATTGAAGGCATTCAAGCTCAAGCAAATGGTTTGGTTTTATATTTATTCTTGAGTATAGGTGTGCCGTACTATCAAGAGGGATGTCACATTGAATGATTGACTTAACACCACAATAGTGCTCAATAGTTGACCTAAGTGAGATAGCCTTGAGAGTTGACTGGAAAAATGAGCAAGTGGGTGCTCACTGACCCAGGTCGGTTTAACCGCCCACAGGGGCCGATTTAACCGCCCCTTAACCTCTGACAGCTCCAACGGCTAGTAAATTTGAAATGGCGGTTTAACCGGCCTTAGGATGCGGTTTAACCGGCCATGGCAAATCTCCAACGGCTAGTTTATGTTGGATGGGGTATTTATACCTCTTAGCCCTCTCCTTTAAGGGCTGCTAGTTCTGTGTGATTTCTAAGCCTTCTTGACACATTCTAACAGTAGAGGAGCTTCCCCCAACCACTCTTTGTGAGTTTGCTTGATTTGGTTGAAATCTTTGAGTTGGGGTTGAGTGAAGCATTTGGGTGTGAGCTTGAGAGCTTTGTGAGCTCAGAGATCTTGTGAGAGCACTAGAGAGCAAATCCATAGCTTGAGCACTTGTGGTTAGCGTCAAAAGTTCGTTGTGCATTTGTTACTCTTGGAGCTTGGCTCCTAGACGGCTAGTGTCGCCGGTGAGCTCCCATTCGTGTGTCGAGCGGCCGGAAGTTTGTAAGGGCTGGTCTTGCCTCCTTCATGGAAAAGGACCATCTTTAGTGAAGGGCTAAGGCGTGGCGTGTATACACCTTGGCGAGGCAATCTTGTGGGGTTCCTCAAACGGAGACTAGGAACCGTTGAACTTGCTTGGTGCTTGCAGCGGGTCTGAACTTCGGGAAACAAATCCTTGTGTCTCTACTTCACATTACTTGTTCATTTCTAGCTTTATATTTGCTTCCGCTTCGATCTACTTGGGTATACTCTACTTGTGTGCAGGAACTTGAAGATATTGATCAGATACATCTGTACAAGAAGTACCCCAAGTGTATTTGGTGCTAGATGAACAAAAGAGGGGTCGAGCAGCTTATTGGGCATCTCACTGCCTAGGGCGGTTTAACTGCCACACAGGGGCGGTTTAACCGCATAGTACTGACTAGCAGGCTGAGAATTGGATTAGAAGTTTAAATTGGTCATCTCGTCTATTCACCCCCCCTCTAGGCGACATCTAGATCCTTACAAAGCCCCTCGCACAAAGGGAGTACATCAGATTGACTCCGTCGATATGCTGGCAGCTAAGACGGACCTCCTCTTGAAAAGGATGGAATCTCCTGGTAAAGAGATGAATCAAATCATGGAGGAAAGAATCACATGTGAAACATGTGGAGAAGCAGGACACTCGGGTGACAGTTGCCCGATGATGCAAGAGGAAGCCTACTTTATCAGAAACAATAATAATTCAGGCTTCCGTTCTCAACAAGGTTGGAATTCCAAGCCCAACTTCCCCTTCGGCCAACAGCAAGGTAATAGCTCTAACAACGGTTTTCAACCGTCTTTAAAAGATATCTGGTATGGCCAAAAGTAAATTAACGATAGCATTAGCAAGAAATTTCTCGCTAATGATAAAGTTATGGAGTCGATGGCCTCCCAGATAGAAGCTTTTAATTCCGTTGTTAAGAACCAACTGAGTTTCAACAAAATGATTGAAACTCAAGTAGCTCAGCTGGCCGCATCTTGTCCTAACCCCAACGCGGGAAAGCTACCCGGGCAACCGGAGGTTCCCTTTAAGGAAAATGTTAGTGCAGTGACCACGCGGACTGGCAAGTCCACGTTGGATCCACACAATCCACAAGATGCAGGTACCCAACATAAGAAAGCTAACGACGCCGAGCTAGCACCCGAAGAGGAAGATGACGAGGAACCCATCCTTATCTCGAAGGAGGAGAACGAGGCACCAAAAGCCTTTAGCGACAGTCGTGATCCCACTTTCCTCCCGTTCCCTGAACGGAGGAGAAGACCGATGGCCGACGAGCAATTCGACAAGTTCGTCGAGGTAATCAAGAAAGTGTACATCAATATGCCACTTGATGCTTTGCAGGTCCCGACATATGCCAAGTATATCAAGGATATACTTAGCAATAAGAGGACTCTACCCACAAGGGAGACGGTACAGCTAACCGAGGAGTGTAGCTCTGCTATACTCAGGCCCCACCTAAAGAAGAAGAAAGATCCTGGTGCCCCACGATTTCATGCTCAATTGGAGGCCAAGATTTCGACAATGCCCTATGTGACTTGGGGGTGAGCGTCAGCGTGATGCCTAAGGTATTCTTCGACCACCTTAAACACATTTCGCTTGTCTCTACGCCCATGTGTTTGCAGCTAGCGGACCAATCGGTCCGCTACCCCCTTAGAGTCGCAGAAAATGTTCCGGTCAAGATCAAGGATTTCTTCGTCCCTGTGGATTTCATTGTTCTTGACATGGAAGCCGAAGCCAAGAACTCTCTCATTCTTGGGAGACCATTCTTGAGCATTGCGAATGCAAACATCGACGTGGGAAAGTGACCATTCAACTTAGGATCAACGGAGAAACCGAAAATTTCTCCTTCCGTTCTAAAGAGACCGCTCAACAAGTCAATATGGTCAGAGAAATCGTATCCAGAAATCCCAGGATGCCAACCATAGAATCACTCATGAGAATGGTGGAAGCCTTCGCCGCCAAAGAAAAGAAAAGGCATGACCGTTATCATGCACGACAAAGGATATCGAGAGCCAAAGCTCTGGAAGGAGCAAGCAAAACGTGATAAGGAGGTTGAATCCAAGCCCCGTCGGGTCCGAAAGGAATGGCGGGTAAAAGCAGACCCGAACGAAGATTCGGAGAGTTCCGCCTCAGGACGTAAAAAATTGAGCCCTCGCCGTAAGGTATATGGTACAGTATCCATGCATTGCATATAGAATAGGTTTTCCCTTTCCTTGCATTTCAATTCTTTCATTTAGCATGGCATATTTAATTTTCAAAACACGCATCCATATTTCATTTATGCATTGCTTAGCATATAAAACAAAGAAAAATTTTGGCCAAAATTCTAGGCCAGCCAGCCCCACATGTCAGCAACAATGGCCAGATCACTCAGTAGGCAACCAGCAATCATGCATGGGCATAACACGAGCAAGATGGAGAAAATTGGGGGCAGCACCAAGCTGTTCGGCTCCACCCAGGCCGGCCGGCCTCCCTCCACCATTGTTGTCCCATCTTCTCCAACCAGCAGCACCACAAACAGCAAAGTGACCACCGACAGGAGGATGGGCACGACCGGTGCCATGTGCAGGCCGATCGGCCTCACACAGGCCGGCCGGCCTCCCCCTGCCGCGCCTCTATAAAAGCCGGTGCTCAGCGCTTCATCAACTCGCCCCAAGTGCAGGTATGCAAGTTTCTGCAGCGCTGCACTCTTCCTTTGCTCTAAATCTCAAAAATCACTAAGCAAAATTAGAGTGCAACCACAAGAAAATTCTGCTGAAATTTATCCTTAAAATTCTTGTGTGAACAAACCTCTTCCGGTTGAATGAGAACGTTTGTGGTGGTTCATTCCCCACAAGGACGACTAACCGAGTTGTGGTGATTAATCTCCCACAAGAACGCCTAACTGCTGATTGCCTAACCCTTGATTTCCTTCGGGTATTGTTGAACTAATCTTTTGCAGGAATCGTGTGGACTAAGGCGAAAGCGAAGGCACAGGGAGTGGTGACCAAGCTAGGCTCTTCAAGTTCAGGGCGATCCCGAAGCTCCTCTGCTTCCTGGGAAACTATGTCTGTGATTCGACTCAATAGTACACAGTGTCCCAGGAGAGCGAGAGGCAAGAGGTGCCCCGGAGTAGGCTCCGTATCCGGATCATGACCCGGGTCGAGCACATCATCGCCAGGTCCGAAGAAGAGAGAGCGGTGCTTGACAAGCTCTAGAACCGCATCTTCAGTCACGCCAAGTACTTCGACGCCATGCTGCTAATCAAGACCGGTCTCAGGGGGAGACATGGAACGGGCATTCAATAATGCAGGTTGGCAAAAGTTCTACCCCGTCTCAGAAACAGGTTCGCATTTTCTAACTATGGAATTTCTGATGAGTTTGAAAGTTGAGGTTCTTCCCACTGAGATGAACATCCCTTTTCGGTTTTCAATGAGGATTTTATCTTGAGCCTGAAACAGCTCAGTGAGGCTCTTGGTTTTCACAAGAGATGCATCATTGACGCTGACCTTTTGGTGACTAACCACCGGTACAACCGTGCCCAATGGTGGGATAGCATCACAAGTGAGCCTCTCTCTGGGAAAAACAACATCACTTCTATCCATAACCCCACGCTTCGCTTTCTGGCAAAGTGGATTGCCATGGTGGTTCACCCGCGCGCTGATTTGCGTCTTTGCCTTTTGCCTAATTTGGAGTGCCTCTATGCCATGGTGAAGAAAATTCGTTTCTCGCCTGTCATGAGCATGCTCGATGACTGGCAGAGGTTAGTCACTGGCCGAGCCACGATTGACATAACCTCGCTGGTCACCCGCATTGCCACCCATGTTGGTGCTTTGTAGGGCACTCAAGTTTCCTTCCTACCCACTTCACAGGAGTATCAATCTTGCATCGGTATAGACCATTTTACCTAGGGCCACATGATGCGCGAGGGCCCTGGCCATACTCTTTTTATGTGCTACCCCGGTTTCATTGATGAAGTCGAGCTTCCATGCCCGGCTCTTTCGTTGAAATCGGTGAAAAGTCTAACCTTGCAGCTCAGGAGGAAGGAACCCGCTCGCCAAAGTGTCGCAGGACCCATGACACGTGGTAGGCGAGCCAGGCATGATAATGAAGCCGGAACATCTACCGCACCTCAGCCCGAGTACCACCACCAGCAGCAGACCGAGTACCACCACCAGCAGCAGACCGAGTACCAGCAGCAGCATCAGGGAATGTACGACTACTACCAGGAGACAGGATATGGACCGCAAGTCGGACCATCTACGTCCGCCAGGTATGACTACGAGAACCCGGTCGCCCGGGGAATCTCGGAGCTCAAGGCCAGGCTGGACACGGTGAGCCTACAACAGCAGGAGATAAACGATAACCTCGCTCATAACACCGACCTCACCCAGTAGAACTGGGGATGACCACATCTCTCCAGACCGACCTTGATGGCTTCTTCAGCTACATGCATTACGACCCCAACCAGCACCACTAGTGAGCTTCGTCGAAGCTTGGGGGAGTCCCTGGTAAGTTCGAAAGTACCCTTGTCAGTTTGCCTTGCCTTGCCTTGCCTTGCCGTGATAATAATAAAAAAACAAATAGCCTAAATAAATGTTGAATAAAAGCTCCAAAAGGTCTTTATGTATGGAAGTATGGTTGATAACCTTGAGAATGATGAATAGTTGCTCTGTTTGTGCCCTCTAAGTGCCTCGTTCTTAATCCTTTACTCTTCAAGTATTTGAGTTTGTTGGCATTTAAGGATCCATCATAATTAAACTGTGGGAGTAGAGCATATATTCATTGTTTAAGTTGTTGTGAGTTTTGATATGATTTGCTTCGAAGTATAACTATATGCTTAGTAAGGAACCTCTCGGAAGTTTTTATAAAAAATGTTACATGGTAAATCTTCCCCGATGGTTTAAATGTCCTATCCAGAGCCTAAACAGTTATATCTTATGAGCTACCATATGCTATCTTGAGTTGCTTTGAGTTTTATCGAATGATGAAGTCGCTTGCAGAAGGCACTTGTCGTCTACCGGTCTTTTCATCATACATCCACCTCATTGCTAGCCTCAAAGATGTCCGACTAATCAATTTCCCGTTCCGGGTTGATGTCCACCGTCGTTGACATACACTCGCAACATCTCCATTACAAAGCTCATCCCAAAGGTCCTCAAATACTCCATACAAAGTTGAAATCCTCTCTGTTATCAAAATGAGAGAAGAGATGCATTAGAAAAAAAGAAAGAGAGAGAAAGAAAGTTGGAGACCAATGCTCCAACAAAGAAAGAAAAGCATGTCAAAATTATGAGAGAGAGAACAAGGAGTCCCAAGACCTTTGAGCATAACCATCTTCTCCCTATCCACTTGAAAACCTATGAATTCCAAAGACCGGGATTTGACGAGTGCCATCGCTTGCGAACCACTCTTTGACTCGACAACAAAAGTAACCGAGGTATGCCACTTTAACCCTTCCTATAACTCCACTTTAGCCTTAGAATAGGAAGAGTTGGTCATTCTCGACCAAAAGTGAGGATTATACACCTTGAGTGACTCGAGAGTACCATCGGGAAATGATTCAAACCATCTTTTGAAAAATTCATATCTCCGAGATGGAAAAAGAAAAGTTGCAGGAACTACTTTGAAAATGACCGTTCAGGCTCTCAACAGCCCAATATGTGAACTCTATGCAGCCCCACGTTGAACCATGGTATGAGTTCTCTTTTATGCCAAATTATTCAAATGATTTGTTGAGTTTTGGCTTAAGCACAAGGTACCTAAAGGGTATACACATTGAAGCAACTCCTGACCCGCCGAACCTAGAGTTTTAGCCTTGCTCGAGGACGAGCGAGAGTTTAAGCTTGGGGGTGTGTTGACGGCCATTATAACCTTGTAGTGACCGTCAACATTTCGGTAAAATAAGGATGATCATACCATGTTCCATACATAAATATGTTTTTACTGACCAATTCCACAAGTTTTGGATGAGTTGTGCTTGCAGAACAAATCAAGAGAAATCAGGGCCAAACCTGGCACAAAGCCAGGCCGGCCGGCCTACCTGTTGGCGCTGTCAAATGACACGCATTTGGTGTCGTTTACATAATGATTTCATGCTTATTCGTATGCTAACCCTGCCACTTGGCACTGAAATAACCCCGTTTCCGCTTGTGCACATATTCTTGGAGCATTTTGGTTTACACAGGGTATTTGGCTATTTTGGAGCAAATATGGGCTGAATCTGAGAACTAGCAACAACACGGCAAGATGAAGGCCAAAAGCCCTAATGAAGCCCAAAGGAACCGAAGCCCGTTCATGCTCTACTCCAACGGGCCAACCTCTACCAAGGCTTAACTTAAGATGAGGCCGAAGTACTTCGAGATCAAGGAAAATCCAGCAGACTTGGAGAAGACATAAAGACCCATCCATATCCCAGAGCAAATGACGTCCAAAGCCCACAAGAATTGGACACGAACTCATGAACATCAGAGAAGCTTGCACGCAAAAGATGGGACCGAGACGGGCCAAAAAGGGCCTAGGCTAGCCGGCCTAGGGCCCCCTTTGGCCGCGCCGCCCAAAGCGTTTTTGAGCCGGTTTGGCCTCCCCTTGGAGCTAGGGTTTCCTCGCTATATAAACAGCCTGTCTTCCAGAGGAGGGCATCATCCATTCACCAGAAGTCGGCGAAACCTAGAAGTGAACACCGGAGGGAGACGACAGCCGCCGCAAGTCCTCGAAGTTGTCTAGGGAATGGCCTAGGCCGACCCTACCCACCATGACCTCCCTGCGTGGTTGTGCTATGGTGGAGTTCAGGAGCCAATCATTCATCGTCTATGGTATGCATCGGAGGTGATGATGTAATGAACACATTTATGTGAGCAATGATAATCCTGTCATCCGATCTATTAGTGACTCAATGCCTTCTTTTATGCTTTCTACCTATTGTGAATGTGTTTATTCCTTAGTCTAATTCATGGTTAGGCTACCTAGCATGCTTTATGTAATCATGGTGATTAGATCTAGTGTGTGGAACCTTCACGATATCTAGACACGTTCACTCGTGGGCGTGCCCTTGTAATTCCCATCCCGATAGGGAGCGTCGTGACAGGGCGTGGCCTGTGTAAGTTGGTGTTCTCGGGAGGTTGACCGGAGGTAGGAGTTTCAAGATGCTTTGGATGAGATGCATGATTTGTTTGCTCGTTGGCTAGAACTACAACTAGAAGACGATAGGCCTAGTTATCCTTTTGGTTGCGCTTTACCTTTGCCTATGCTTGTGGATGAGATCAACCCAATACTTCACTGTCGATCCACGGATTGATAAACCTTGGGGGAATACGATAGAATTAGATCTATTAGATTAGATGGAAAACCTTAGGTAGTTCGCTGTCGATCCACGGATTGATAAACCTTGGGGGAATACTCTAAGGGAAGAGCTACAATGATCCGTGCGCTTGCGGTGGATCTTGGCGTGCGTTTGCGCTGCCAACAAGCTTTTCTGGCGCCATTGCCGGGGATCGCCAACACGAACCCTAGGTCGATCTATCTAGCTTTTGGACTAACGCTAATTTTATTATTGCATATATCCTGTATTTCTTGTTTGTGTCCATGAATGCAAGTAAAATCCTAGACACAAAGCGATCGAGAAGCTCTCAACAATTGGGCTTCAACAAGTTCAACGCCGTTTCAACATAATGACGAAGACGCCAAATTAAACTCTTTGGTGGTAGGTGCTAATTTTGTTAGTGGCCCAACATCCACCATTGAGTCGACATGCTACGCAAGAAAAGATGAATGAGGTATGCCGTTGTGTCATTTAGTTTTAAAGACTAATATCTTTCAGATATTTGTTTGTTCAAAGCACTAAGTGTTGGAAGCGAACATGTCCAGCAAAGGAACGATTTGAGGAGAGCTCTCTACATTGAAGAAGATGATTTGGAAAAGATCTACATCGATGGAGAAGATTAGAAGATCAAGGGAGACTTATGCATGAAGCAAATGAAAAATCATTCACATGATCAACTCAACCTCAGGATTATTCGCGTCGTCCAGGACAGGGCTATCTTTCGGAGCAGATTCGGAACCCTAAATGGCCTCCAATAAAAAAGGTTTGACTACCAAAGTTGTAGCCGTCGTCGATGGCTTCGATTTGGACCTATGAAAGTCATGATTTGGAATTTGGAGCTAGGAGATATGGCCCCCGAAATACATGCTGCACAGAGAGCCCGAAATCAGACAGATTATCTCACAACGCATTTTCAGGGATCTTAACTTCGTTTTCAAGCTAAGTCATGAACAGAAAAGTTGGAGAAAATTTCGTGCTACACGATTTAGGCTCTGATTTTGCCCTATTTGGAGTCCAGACGTGGGATATATGACATCAGGAAGAAGGACTTCGAATCTGGAAATTCTGGGCGAGCTGGATCTTAAGGAAATCAAGTTTGCTTAACTCTCAAGCAAGATCTCGTGCAAGGAAGGATGAGGAGCGCCCCAAGGCTTCCCCTACAACTCTCTAAGTACCTATGGCGCCATTGATCTCCACTAGCAAGACACTCAAGGACCTCCTATGACGATTGGGTGACAAGACCAAGAAAGAAGAACGTTCGAATCGTCGACATAAAGTGTGAGCATCTCCTCCAACTTCCTCACTTTGGATAAAGCAAGAATAATGGATGAAACACACCATTGCCACCATGGACTTGCTGGTGTGCCAATGGTGATGACTTCAAAGCCAAAGAATGTGAGACATGTGCCCTAAAGACAACAAGATCAAGACATCAACATCTCCGGATCCATACACAAGAAGATACAAATGTCATCAGGTTTTTGCATGACCTCAGAAGCAAACAATAGGATATATATGGATTTTCAGAACCACCATGAAGTTCATGTTCCAACGGATCAAGCGTCAAGGCAATCGGAGGTTCCTACGAGCAGCCATGGCCAAATCATCGAACGTCGCGCGTCCTGAAAATTTTCTGGACAGCACGCAACGCTGAAATAAAACGGGCATATCTCACTCATACGGACTCCGTTTAAGATGATCAAGCACTTGTTGGAAAGATAATTTCATAAACTTTTCAATAGAAATATATTTCGGTATATTGTTTGTTATGTATGCAGGGATAAATCCATGAACAAGAGGCAGCAGCAAGATGATGACAACAAGGAAGAAGAGATGGAGAAGATGATCATGAAGAGAAGATGGGGCAACGGTTTCATGATGCGTATGCGATCAAATTCAGAAGCTTAGGACAAGAACAAATCCCCTAGAACATTAATGGATGAAGACAAAAGCAGACAACCTTGGACACGAGAAGATGTTGAAAGCGAGCCACGATGAATCATACAAGGCGACATCAAGCTGCATGGATTACTTCGGATTCTCAGCACGGAGGACCATGGCTTCACGACAATGAAAGGTACGTGAGAAAGTCAAGCTCTATGACTCTAAATGAAGCGCTTTGCAGGAGTTCTATCTATCTATATATATGAAGATGACCGTCTACATTGTGATAATTAATCAAAAACATCAAGTAACATCGTACCATTGCTCTAACAAAAGCCACAACAAAATGTTGTATGATCTAAAAGATATTGAGAGAGCACTTTGTTTCTTGATCATGGAAAACTTGTAGACCCTTTTCGTGTGCCTATTAGTGTTTAGAGTCTTTTTCTTTGTGTCTTTTTAGAGAGAAATATGAAGTGTGGCAACCCTTTTGATTCTAAACTTGTGGCTAGTTGACTTAGGCTAACCTTTTGCTTTAGACAACCACCATATCTTGTCTTGTTCATGTTGTTCTCCACCTTGCATTGCATTGTATGTTCAGTTCTAACCTTTGTCAACCTTTACCTAAGCCGTCCCATAAACCCCACCTAAAACCGAAACCAACAAGGGTAGGATTGACTTGTGTTGATTAATCGATCGAGTTCCTTCTATGCCTTGTTCTAACTAAAATCTTTGACTAGCCTTCCTACACAAACTTAAACCTTAGGAAACATCTTATGCCTTTAGCCATCCTAATACAAACCATAGGTTTTGTTTTCATCCAAAAATCTAACTTCTATTTGCTTTTGTTTCAAAACCGCCTTAGATAGAATTTTTATACCCGACTTCTCTCTTCAAAATTCTTCTTTTAAGACAAAAATATAGGATACCCATAAGCCTTCCCTCAATCCTTGTTCTTTTGCTAACTCTTTGCATTTTGCGTGTTGCATTCATCTCGTTGTTCCATCATGCATTTGTTAGCTTGGCTTTTCTATAAAACTTTTTGATGAGTGCTTCTTATCTATGATCGTGCTTCACATGTGGCGCCTTCTCTTTTGCAATATTGTGTGAACATGGTGTTTAGACATAATTGCAGACCACCATCATTTTGTTTTATAAGCCTTGTTAATATTCATATTGCATTGGTTGATTTAAAAACTTAGCAATGCGCTCTATTCTTCTAACTCTTTAAAGAATTGTTGGCCTTGCGATGAGCGTGGTGTTTTGACCTTGGCTAACGAAACTTTATGGTTATGGAAGAACTGAGCAACCTAGTTGTAAACATCGTGTTTAGAACTTGGTGTAAATATTGTCTTTGTTTTTATCTCTCCCTATCATTTGCATGCTCACTTGAACACACGTACACTCATTAGGATTGACTTTTACTAAGTTAGCTATGCCACAAGTTAAAGTCTTAGGGAAGTCATTGATTTGTTGGCATTTGTATAGTGGTGAGTACTCCTGACCGTCACCTCGGGGGTAGTGTACGCGCTTGAATTGTTTTGCAGGCATGATGAAACTCTCCCAAGAATTTGTAATCAAAGAGTTAAAACCAAAATCATAGACACCTCCTAGTCTCGGAAGGAACATTGCTGTTTTCATCAATTTTAAGCACATGTTCAGAGATGTACAACAAGGGAAAAATGAATATTCAGAAGCACCATCAAGTTGTCATTCCAATGCATCCAAGATCAAGGGATTTGAAGACCTGAGCAAGGAGTTATGGCGAAAACATTGAGCGATGCGTGCTGAAATCAGCTCGGGACAGATTATGTCTCCTAAGTAAAATAGCATAACTCTCTTGTCCGGAATCCGTTTTGGGCAAATGAGGACTCGTTGGAAAGATAATTTTGAGTACTTTGCATTAGAGCAATAGTTCAGTACATGTTCTGTTCTGGAAGATGAAGAAAAATTTGTGAAAGATGAACAACAATGAAGGGGAACGCGGAAGGAGGTGAGGATGATGTGAAGAATGATTGGGACAATGGATTAGAAAATAGTTCAAGTGCAAGGGAAAATAAACTAGAGAGATAGAGGCAGAGATTTTTAGGGCATACCCTCTACTTGAGGTGTAGATCATCTCCCCAAAGTTTCGTCTCAAGAGCTCAAGCCGTTTGGGAGATCGGGTAATTCGATTTTGGGTGTTGACTTTCGGAGCCCGTGCTCCCAGGCCAGGCCGGTTTAACTGCCCCCTTGGGAGGTTTAACCGCCCCTGGCTAGGAAGAGAAGGTTTTGTCTTGTTTTGGTTCGATTTCGATTCGATTTGCTTGATTTGGTTTCCGCTGCTGTGATCGTGTTCCTAGGGTCAGTAGCTTCTCAGTAGCTACGTGATCTTGGCAAGATCGTGTTGCGAGGATTTGGAGTTGAGTTGGGAGAAAAGCCGGATTCGTTGAGATGAAATTATTAACGGCTCCCATTCACTCCCCCCCCCCCCTCTCTGGTCGCCTAATCGGTCCTTCAGACACCAAGAAGTTGAGGACAATTAAGGGAACAAAGGTGAAGGAGCGAGAAGATAATCTCCAGACATGGCAATAGGATTTCAAGAACAATGAGACGATTCACTTTCTTCTTCTACGCTTAGCAACATGCTAAGCACAGGGGAGGATTTGCAGGACAAGAGGAGACAAGCCACTTGGAGTACAAGGATCACCACGAGATGCTCAAGACTTTTCTTCCATGTTAAGCACAATGCTAAGCATGGGGGAGGCACGCTGCACTTCACTACGAGCATCGAAAAGGACGGTAACTCTCCCTCAACCTTCTCTTTGTCCATTGTTTTCTAAATGCCTGTACATATACATGTCATCGACCTTAGTGTAGAAAACCTTTGTATATCTCTCTTGTTAATAACATGGCTACTAGGAGGACAACCTAGTTTTATTTTTGTTTGAATAAATATTAATCACCACCACATTTGTGCTCACCACGATGATATCATTTGTTTATGCTTTGCTTATGGAAAAGTGATGAAAGTTGCCGCTTTGTTTTACCTACACTATGTTGTATATGACTTGACTAATTGCTCTCAATTAAATGGATATAAATTGACATAAATACCGGCTCTTTAATTTGTGGAGGTTAAATGACTAATTTCTAGACCCACATACTCTATGATTGCTCTTTGATTTAAGTTTACCGATGACCTTAAGCCTTGTGTTGTTTTTATTTAAAACTTAAATCTTATGCTATCTACATTCGTGAATCTCTTGCAAAGTTCTACCTACCAAAGCCTATGTATATGCATGTTCTTTCATGATGAAACCCTTAGATTGCAAACTTATATTTTGATGAGTCGGATTAGGATTGATTTCTTTGGTACGAGACTAAGAAGCTAGCCATTCTGTTTTGGGTAACTTCTTTTTGCTAGCCTTTCTGTCCATGCATTGTGAGTCTCCACATCAGAAATTTCACAAACCTCGCTAGGCATCCACCCTAAACCCAAAAAATATCTTTTTGTGATTACCTCCTTGACCACAACCCAAATATTGAGTATGGAAAATTATTTCGATGGAGATTTTGACAACATAGAGGCATCAAACGAAGAATATACATTTGGAAGGACTCTACAAGAATACTGGAGAAAAATCAGAAGAAACAGAGGCGAGAACAGCCAGGGCGGCGCGGCCAGAGACCCTCTGTTGGCCTCGAAAATTTTTGTGGGTGTCCCTCCTAAAGATTCAAGTCATTCTCTACAAGATTAGAAGATTTCATACTCTGCTCAACGGTCATTTAATTTTCCACTTATTTGCTCGAGGACGAGCAATCATTCAAGCATGGGGGGAAGGAGTCATCGCTTTTCTCTAACTACGGCTGAGTAAGTATCATGTTACAAAAGGTTCTAAGGAGCATAAAAGAAAAATAAAGAAGAAAAAATTGAAAAAGAAAGAAGAACAAAGAAAAAAATGAAGAAAAGAAAGAAAATAAAAATAAAAATGCTCCTTAGTTCTTTTTGTTTCATTAAATTCTTGGTGCCTAAAAGATTTGTTCCATACTCAATTATTCCAACCATGTGCAATCTGATAACGAGGACTTCATTTGTGCCTCAGTGTCACCATTTTCCATTTGCACATGTCCACCTATCTAAAAGTGTGTGTTCCATCTCTCTCCCTTTCCAACATTTATTTTCTCATGGCCTTTTTGACGAGTCTCGATAAATCCATTAGACTTCTCTCTTAGTTTGACAATATTTCAGATATAATGTTTTGCTAGGATTGTTTTGACCTACCAAGCTCCACATAAGCCTTCCACTTTCATATATGAGTAGAATAGGTTGAGAATAATCTAGTATAGGCTTGTGCGACTTGATGAGATGAGAGTTTCCATGAACTTTTGCAAGAGAACCTCACTTATGTTTGATGTGCATGTTTTTGAAAACTCCTCATGATGGAACAAGGTAAAGGTTTGAAGTTCGCTTAAATTCGAGAGCATTATATTTATTTAATTGTGGATTGAGCTTTATTGTTAGTCTATCTTCCATAAAGAAAAGTAGCCAGTCATAACTTGAACTTTAAATGCTAAACACTTGATAGAGCAATGTGTCTTGTTGTGTATGACTAAGTGCAGGGAAGGCATTGAAGGGCAACGTTGATTTCTATGGTAAGCATGTTCCTAGACTTACTCGAGGACGAGCAAGGTTTAAGCATGGGGGGATTGTTGGCGCTGTTAAATGACACGCTTTTGGTGTCGTTTACATAATGATTTCATGCTTATTCTTATGCTAAACCCGCCACTTGGCACTGAAATAACCCTGTTTCCGCTTGTGCACATATTCTTGGAGCATTTTGGTTTACGCAGGGTATTTGGCTATTTTGGAGCAAATATGGGCTGAATCTGAGAACTAGCAACAACATGGCAAGATGAAGGCTAAAAGCCCTAATGAAGCCCAAAGGAACCGAAGCTCGTTCATGCTCTACTCCAACGGGCCAACCTCTACCAAGGCTTAACTTAAGATGAGGCCGAAGTACTTCGAGATCAAGGAAAATCCAGCAGACTTGGAGAAGACAAAAGACCCATCCATATCCCGGAGCAAACGACGTCCAAAGCCCACAAGAATTGGACACGAACTCATGAACATCAGAGAAGCTTGCACGCAAAAGATGGGACCAAGACGGGCCAAAAAGGGCCTAGGCTAGCTGGCCTAGGGCCCCCTTTGGCCGCGCCGCCCAAGGCGTTTTTGAGCCGGTTTGGCCTCCCCTTGGAGCTAGGGTTTCCTCTGCTATATAAACAGCCTGTCTTCCAGAGGAGGGCATCATCCATTCACCAGAAGTCGGCGAAACCTAGAAGTGAACACCGGAGCGAGACGACAGCCGCCGCAAGTCCTCGAAGTTGTCTAGGGAATGGCCTAGGCCGACCCTAGCCACCATGGCCTCCTGTGTGGTTGTGCTATGGTGGAGTTCAGGAGCCAATCATTCATCGTCTATGGTATGCATCAGAGGTGATGATGTAATGAACACATTTATGTGATAATCCTGTCATCCGATCTATTAGTGACTCAACGCCTTCTTTTATGCTTTCTACCTATTGTGAATGTGTTTATTCCTTAGTCTAATTCATGGTTAGGCTACCTAGCATGCTTTATGTAATCATGGTGATTAGATCTAGTGTGTGGAACCTTCACGATATCTAGACACGTTCACTCGTCGGCATGCCCTTGTAATTCCCATACCGATAGGGAGCGTCGTGACAGGGCGTGGCCTGTGTAAGTTGGTGTTCTCGAGAGGTTGATCGGAGGTAGGAGTTTAAAGATACTTTGGATGAGATGCATGATTTGTTTGCTCGTTGGCTAGAACTACAGCTAGAAGACGATAGGCCTAGTTATCCTTTTGGTTGCGCTTTGCCTTTGCCTATGCTTGTGGATGAGATCAACCCAATACTTCACTCATATCTATTGGTTTACCCTTTCATTTGCAATCTATGCTTCATGTTAGGATTAGATCCATTAGATTAGATGGAAAACCCTAGGTAGTTCGCCGTCGATCCATGGATTGATAAACCTTGGGGAATACTCTAAGGGAAGAGCTACAACGATCTGTGTGCTTAGTGGTGGATCTTGGCGTGCGTTTGCGCCGCCAACATTACCTTAGGCCGACCAGCCTCCCCTGGCCACCTCTGGCTACGTCATTGATCCACAAGCTGAGTCAAGTATCCTAGATGATCAAGTGACGTGCATTTGATGTCAGTTTGATCCAAGGACCTGAAAGGCCTAGAGTGGGAGACGCATGGATTGAAGGGCCCACAACCTAGGATTCTCGGACAGCCTCAACTGAACGCAACCGTTACCGACTTCAGGAGAGCATCAGGGCCGTTCGTGCAAAGGTCAGTGCCAAGTGGCACCAGGACCAGGCCGGCCGGCCTAGATGAGGCCGACCGGCCTCCTTCTATGGCCGCCACGTTTCCCCTTTCGCAGTGAAGCCTAAGGAGGTACTTAGCTTGCTAATGACGCCGAGCTTCGCCCCTGAAGACTATAAAAGGAGGACTCATCCACCTTGGGAGACACACAACACACTTGTCAAGTTTATACTTGAAGGGAGCTCTTGTATCTTTTTCATTTCTTAGATTAGGATTAGAGTTGAGAGTAGAGTCAAGTCGAGTTTAGCTCAGATCTTCGGAGTCTTCGGAGTTCTGGTAAAGCTCTTGTATCCTTTCCTTCATTTGAAGAGTTTATCAATACAATTACTTTCTTATTTCAGAGCTTAAGTTTATCTTTTGTCTTTTTAGTCTTGCTCTTTAGAGTAAAGATCTTGCTCTCTTTAGAGCAAAGTTCTCTCCCTTTAGTCTTAGTGTAGAGTTTAGTGTAGCTCTACCGGGTTTTATCTCGCGGGTTTGCTCGCCTTGATCGGGCCGTAAGACGCCTTAGGGAAGACGGGGATTTCTCTTGACAGGTCTCAAGAGAAATCTTAATCATCGAGTGCAGGCGTGGTGTCTGGCTTGTTGATTAACTAGGAAGTGTGTTGCACCCCACGGAACTGCAGTGGTAGGCGGCAGGTGGTGACAGTCATGTCCGTCCTTCGTAGTGCACCACGTTCAGATGTACTCATAACAGTAGTGCTGAGCCTGGAGAACCCCCTCTCTCACCCCGTTCTGAGGTTCTCCCGTTCTAGCCGTCGAAGCGAGCTCTGTTCCCGGTATCTAAGCTAGAGTTTAGGTTAAGGTTAGAGTGCCTTTTGCTCTGAGTTAGGAAGTGTCTAGGTCCAGTCTCTCCCAACGTCTTTCCTTTTATTGAGAATTAAGTGCTCCTGTGTCGCTGGACTTTTAGACCTTCTATCCGGTCATGTATTTGACCATTATCCCAAACTTTAGAGTTGTGCCCTCTGGGTTTAGTGGCTTGATATTTCTGGCAAGATTTATCATTTCATTCTTCAATACACTTTAACTGCTCTGCTTCCCTGCGGAAATATAAATACGATACCCTAGGATAACTTCCTAGATGAAGTGCTACAACGAGATATATTTTGTGCGCTTGCATAATCCATTTGCATACAACGATATATCTTCGCACTCTTGAAGCGTTGCTAAAACGTGACGCTAAGGAGTGCCAACAGTGACCTTTAGATGTAATCGTCAAATCCATGTTTTGATCTTCCATCTATCATGTTCTTATGGCTGTGTTCTTCATCTATTTTATGCCCTTGCAAGGCTCTGGTTTGGTTTGCATATATCCTCTGCTTACCTAGATCGTTTTTCCATGAGTTTGATCCTCATAGTTCAGCAGCAGATTACCCCTGTTTGGTGACAGCTTGTGGGAGGGAAATCTGCTGAGCTTGGTTCATGATTCGTTATCTTGATAGATTAGATCGGTGTTTTCATGCTAACGCGATGCATCTACAAGTGATCCTAGACCCTATGAACATCCGTTCCTCGTATCTTGCATATATCCTTCTACTGTTCTTGTTAACTTAGATTAGATTGATCTATAAACATCTTTAGTTTTAACCTACACAATCTCTAGTTTACCCTAACTTGATTAGTGCTTAGTTAAGCGCAATAACCCACTTGTTCCGTGGATTGATAACCTTGGGAGAGTACTCTCTTAAGGGAAGAGCTACAACAAATCCATGCGCTTGCGGTGGATCTTGGTGTGCGTTTGTGCCGCCAACAAACTCCCATAAATAAATACTTCCTCCGTCCTTAAATATATATCATTTAGGACAAGCCATTTAGTTCAAAAATGAATTAATTTGCTTGTCCTAAACGACATATATTCGAGAACGGAGGGAGTACAAATTATGAAATTATGGTTTTGTCCCCCCCCCCCCCCCCCCAATTCCACCATTGGTTAAAGAGGTCGTCAACATTCAAAGGTAGGGCGGTCCCAAATACAACATGAATGTCACCCCACATGAACTAAGCATAATTACAGTCAAAGAAAAGATGTTGAATGACTTCTTATTTACAACAAAAGCAGCAATATTTATCACTACAACGTTTTTCCCCTAATGCCACGAGTCTTTTATTGCAACGGGCAACTTTAGTTGCAATACATAGGTGTTATTGCGACAACCATAGTTTTTCGTTGCAATAGGGGTGCATATTGCCACCAGTTTGCTACCGTTGCGATAATGACTTAGATTGTTGCAAAAGGTAGGCTATATCGCAACGAAGATATGTTTGTTGTAATAGCGATGACGTTATCGCCATGCTACTTTGTCGTCCTTGCAAATAGCTGCCCATATTGCAGTGACTAGAAGGCGTTGTGATAATTACTATGGTACGTTGCAAAAGAGTCTTAGATATAGCAACGAAAATGGAGTTGTTGCAAAAGAAATCCTGGTTAAAGCAACGAAACTAGTGTTGTTGCAAAAGGAAGCTTGGGTATAGCAACGAAAATCGACATTGTTGCTACTAGTCTTAGATATAGCAAAGGTAATGGCATTGTTGCAAAAAACAAGCTTGGTTATCGCAACGAACACTAGAATCGTTGCTACACGGAAGGTGATATTGCAACAATGTATAGTCGTTGCAATGTAAATGTACTAATGGTTGCAATAGAGATGAGTGTTTCTGGGTGGATCACCGGCTTAGTCATGTTCGTGGGCCTTTATGTTGGCCCACTATGTTGGCCCACACATATGCTTTCACGAGCTGAGAGAGGCCTAATCCTCATTATCTATGCCGCGTCGCCTCCCCTTCTTCGTTGAAACACCTCCCCTTCTTCGCTCGACGCTGGCTGCCGTCGATCATCGCCGCCTGCCGTTGACCTCCCTTGCTTGCACTCCCCCACGCGATATCCCGTTTCAATTCCTTCTTGCAAGATTTTCTTTTGTAAAAATGACTTTTGTTTTGAAATACCACATTCATTTTTTTTTAACCTTCAATGGTATTTTCATATGCCAAATCTCCTGTGAAGTACGTATACCATTATTGGCAAGGTATCTATACATAGATCTAACACTGAATAACAGTGAAGGAACCGTTTGCATGGTAAAATGACTTTCGTGTTGTTTGAGCTTTCATGTAGCAAAACAAATAGTCTATCCCTCTTTGTAATCTCTTGAAGTATGGAGTTCGCTTTTTCCTTCAAGATTGATCCATATATATGGAGCCCGGCGACGTCAGTGGGTTGTTGTGGAAATCCATAATGTTAAAGATCATAGTGGACCAAAAGGATAGGACCCAGTAGCAAATAAATTCCTAATAAAGGAGATGGGAGAAATTTATTTTTCATTTTTATGGACTTCTCTATAGTACTTATATATGGGTGACAATAACTATTTGTCGTGAATATATATTTGCGACAGTAGTTCATTCAACAAAAGACCAATATTCACGGGGCAGCCATCGCCTCGACCGACCCTGTTCGACCAGGACAAATGTATGCCTCGTCCGACCCGTCGCGTGGCGGGTCGGGAAGGGTGCACAACGCACGTCGCTGCCCACGAGCATGCTCAGGTCAAACTGAGCACCCAAGATTAAGGCCTTGTTTAGTTCCAAAATCTAAAATCCAAAATGAATCTTTAGACACATGTATGGCGTACTAAATGTAGGTAAAAAACAAATCGCATTATATAGATGGACTGGAATTTGCGAGACGAATCCAATGAGTCTAATTAGGACGTGATTAGACACTAAATTGCTACAGTAATGCTACGGTAAACATGTGCTAATGACAGATTAATTAGGTTCATTAGGTTCGTCTCGCGAATTCCAAACGTAATCTGCAATTAGTTTTTTAATTAGTCTATGTTTAATACTTCAAATGTGAAAAGATTCACTTTCAAAATCTTTTCACCGGCGGAACTAAACACGGCCTAATTCTGCTCCTGTCGATCCGTCCCATCGCCTGGGCGGCGCCTGGCGTGGCTACAGCAACAGCGCTGCGCTGTGGCAGCACGACAGCAGGGCCACCCTCCTTTTTGCGTTCACACACATGTACTAGGCTGACAGGCCGCGAAGACGTGCATGTTGACTTCTTCCCTTCTTCTCTCTTCCTTTCTACTCTCTCCTTTTTTACCGCAGTACTCATTTCCTTTTCTCCTCTCCCCCATGCATGGCTCACGCAAGCTCCCTACCATTTCTCTCTTTCTTTCCCTCCCACGCATGCACTGAAGTATTCTACAACGAGTATAAAAAAAAACTCTACAACCATGCATGTGGCCCACTCTCCCTCATGATTACTCCTGCATGCAGCATCACTACGGGAAATCGCTTGTTCGCCGTGTGCCAACGGCTTCGCCGTGTGCCTCTTCGCGGGCACACGACAAACAAGCCTGTTTGCCGTGTGCCTACCCACGTGGTACATGGCGAAGCTTGGCACACGGTGCACCCAGGCAGGCACACGGCAAACAGGCAGGCACACGACAAACAGGCCGCCCCAAACGGCCGTTGGCTTGGCCGTCAGCTTTGCCGTGTGCCATTGCCACGTGGCACACGGCAAACATCCAGCCCACGGCAAAGCGGACTGTTTGCCGTGTGTTGGGGCCACGTGGCACACGGCAAAAAGGAAGGCACACGGCAAAGTGGCCTGTTTGCCGTGTGCCACACGTAGGCACACGGCAAACAGGCAGCAAAAATTTTGAATTTTGCCTCCAAAATTTTTTACTAACTTCTTTGTCCTTGTATTATTGCATGTTAGTTTTGTGCATGTTTTTCGGTCTGTTTGCTATATTTAATCATTTTATATCATTATTTTTAATTTTGTCGATACGGCAAATTTGAACTGTAAGTGTTTCGAATAATGTAATGTAATGTTCGGAAAAATGTTATTCGGATTCTTAAGACTAATATGATGCCATGTCCATTAGATGGAATCAAATTTTGAATATATTGCTCGCTTACCGTGTGCCCGCATTTGGGCTCGGTTAGTTTAAAATTTTTATAAAATACAAAAAAGGTCAAAACATTATAAATTTTGGCGTGATGTCATGTTTTCATACGTAGAGGCTATGGTAAAAAAATGTAGAAGGTTTCGAGCAAGTTGACGCATTGCCTCTTTACAAACCGGAGCTTCTCGGGAGAAGATCCTAAGAGTTTTGAATGAGACGTTGTGATTTGAAGCAACGTGACAATTCAAATTTTGTTTTACCACAAAACTCATTTTTTATAGTCTTCATATACCTTAGACAGGTCCATGCCCAAATTTGGTTATTTTTTGAATCTGTTCGATATTTTTTAAATTTTTTTTCTGTTTAGGCAGAAAATGTTTGCCGTGTGCTTTCCCTAGAGGCACACGGCATAAATTGTTTGTCGTGTGCCCCATGGGCCGCACACGGCAAACAGTTTCAAAATTTCAGAAATTTAAAAAACATGAAACATTTTAAAAATTTCAAAAAAACATTTAAAAATTTTAAAAGTAGTCTGTTTGCCTTGTGCCCAGATCCAGGGCACACGGCAAACAATTTTGAAATCAGAAAAATAAAAAAATGGTTGTCATGTGCCCTGGATCTGGGCACATGGCAAAGCCTGTTTGCCTTGTGCCCAGATCCAGGGCACACGGCGAAGCCCCGGCACTTAGCCGTTTTCGGGCATCCTCTCCCCCCCACACACACAGCACACACATGCACACACACAGCACACACGCACACACACGCCCCGTCGTCGCCGTCGCCGCCGCCGCGCCGCCGCTGTGCCTCCCCCAGCCACGGTCGCGCCTCCCCCACCCCCGGCCGCGCCGCTGCCCCGGCCGCGCCCCGTCGCCCTCTCCCCCACCCCCAGCCGCCGGCCGCGCCGGCGCCTCCCCCACCCCCGGCCGCCGAGCCGCCGCGCCGCGCCGCTGCCCGGCCGCTGCGCTGCGCCCCGCCGCCGTCTCCCCCACCCCCGGCCGCCGAGCCGCCGCGCCGCGCCGGCTGCCGCCTCTCCGGCCCCGCTCCGCCGCTTCCTGGCCGCCGCGCCGGCCGCCGCCTCCCTGGCCGCCCTCCCCGGCCGCTCCACGACCTTACCGGCCAGCCGGTGAGTTTTTTTTTATTTAGTTGCTTAGTTATAATTAGTTGTTTGATTTAATTTAATTTAGTTACAATTAGTTGTTAATTTAGTTAAAAAAACTTAGATAGCATATACTTAGTTATAATTAGTTGCTATTTTAGTTAGAAAAACTTAGTTAGCATATACTAAGTGATAATTGCTGCCGAAATATTTACATTGATATTTCTTTGGTTTTTGATGTGCAGAAGCCACCGTCCATGGGAGGCAAACAGCCTGTGTTGCCGTGTGCAAAGGTCAAGGCACACGGCAAACAGCCTGTGTTTGCCGTGTGCAATAGTCACGGCACACGGCAAAACAGCCCGTGTTTGCCGTGTGCCGGCCACGTGGCACACGGCAAACAGCCTGTGTTTGCCGTGTGCCGGCCACGTGGCACACGGCAAACAGCCATTTTCCAGGTGTCTACCGTCAGTTACTTTATTTTGCCGTGTGCCCCATATGACACACGGCAAAGACACGTGGCACACGGCAAACATCTTTGCCGTGTGCTCGTGGTCTGGCACACGGCAAACAGCTGTTTGCCGTCGTAAGGTTTGCCGTGTGCCATTTTACACACGGCAAAGCCTTTTGCACACGGCAAACATTTTTGCCGTGTCCCCTTGGCACACGGCAAACCTTGTGTTTCCCGTAGTGCATGCACAGGAGCGTGCCTGAGGCTGCGCTACTGAACCTAGGGGTTAGGGCGCTTGCTCTTTTTCCGTCCCGACCCCTGGTCTGCTCGTCCGACCCCTGCGCAGCAGTCGACCGGGTCCGCCTCGCCCGACACCGTGCAAGGGTTGCCCCGTTTGCCTCGCCCGAACCCCGCGTAGGGCTTGGCCAGTCCGTTTCGCTCGACCCTCCGCACAGGGAAGCACCATTACTTTGACCAGACAACATAATATCAAACATTTCAACACTGTGTGCGCAGTGAACTGCACCCCTTCAAGACATGGCTATGGCCGTGTTTAGATAGGTGGTGAAAAGTTTCTAGGGGTAATAAATGCACCATTGACCAATAATTAGTGGTATTAATTAAAGGCAGTTTACAAAACTATCTCCACAACCCTAGGTAAATTCTCGAGACGAATCTAATGAGGTCTTTGACCACACGATTAGAGGATGGTTACTGTAGAGTTACTGTACCAAATCATAGATTAATTACGCTCATTAGATTCGTCGCGCAAAGTTGCACCCATCTGTGAAAAGGTTTTACAAATAAACTTCATTTAATGCTTCATGCATACAAGATTCTTTACATTTAATGCCTCCAAAAAAAATTTCGGAGGGCATCTAAACACGGCCTATAGCTACAAACAGGGACTTAGGACAGGGGACCGGCGACATGGACGAAACTTTTCCTCTTTTCTCACTTTGACTGTACTCTCTTGTTCTCTCTTTTTATTTATTTGGCCTCTTCTTGAGCTATAAAAGGGGGCCAGACCACCGCGAGGGGCAAGCCATCGGCTTCTTTCTTTTTCTACGGAAGCTTGCTCCGTGCAAGCTCTCCAGACTTATTTCTTCACACACATCACACGCACGAACACAAAGACTTGGGAATCGCTTCCTCTCTCGCATGTTTGTATCCCCCTACTGCAAACTCTAGCAAGCAACACGAGCCGTTCGAAGACATAGGGTCTTATACCTCCGACTAGCCCGAACCAGCATAAATCTTTTGTGTCTATCTTGCTAACCATCCGGAGCCTAAACGCGCAACCCACGAGATATACTAGCCAGTGATTTAGAACACCGAAACTATTCTTTATGATGAATTGGATACATAATTGCACTTCCACCTAGCAATGGTTGAAGGTAGTTTTTCCTCCTTCCATGTCTCTTCATCATCTATTAGCATATATTAAAGGTACATAGTACAAAGTATAAAAAAAAGGTACATAGTACATATAAATATAGTTGCTGCAACGTTGAAAATTGTAAAAGAACATGAGTTACATAGAAAAACATTTTAAATTAGGAAAAAACACGCAAAATCGATGCCTTGAGAAAAACTGACGAAAAAAGAGAGTGTAAAAAGTAGTCAGTAGGCTAAGTCGCACTACGTTTTGTAGAAAAGCACATGCCATTTGAATTAATTTGCAATCCCCTACTTCAGCCCGATAGCCCTTAAAACTTATTTTCGTTTAGGGTTAAACTCCTTTCATCTCTAGAAGTTCACATCTCTCATGTTTTAAGTTCTCTTTTAGTCATTCTTGTGCTCAGGCGATTGTGAAAACATCTAGGTCCCTAATTTGGATTTTGATAATTAATAACAATGATTGTGGACTAACAATTTCATTTGAGATATGAGTATAGGTTAGTCTCGGAGATGAGTTGAGCCTCGATAAGTGCTTTGGTGATACTCTCGGTGAATTCAGGTTGGATGGCACAAGCCAAATGTATAACATAGGGCGTTTCTATTTTACCGGTAAAGAGGTGATTAGTGGATGATATTTGACCGGATTAATAGGCTAAATAGCCATACTATCAAGAGGGGTCAATTTCATTTGCTTGACGGTTCTATAGCGCCACTTTACTCAAACAATTGCATTGCATGCTTTTAGGGAAAATGTGTTTGAAAAGTGGAAAGGCATGAGAGAAATCGCTTGTTGTTTTTGGCTAACTCCTCTTGAGAGGTGGACAATCTACCATTAATGGCGGACTGTTTAATGACTTAGTCAACATTCAAGTTGTCCTGTAGAGCTGAAAAATGTAACGACAGACCATCCGGCCCTAGGGGCGGACGGGCCGTCGGCTAATATAGAAAGCATGATAGGAACTTCAAGTTTCTGGTGGGCTGACGAAGTTGTACAGCGGACGGTCTGGCCCTGTTGGGCAGACAGTCCGCCGGTCAATTGCTGCGTGGGGACAAGAACTGTGTGTTTCTTGGTGGAAGTTAACTGTCAAAGGCAGACAGGTCTGGCCATGTCGACCGGATGGTCCGCCGGCTAATTTCGATGTTGAAGTCATTTTGAACTATTGACGGTCCGCACCTTGTGAGGCGAACAGTCCGCCCTTGCTGTAACGGTCGACTTTGACACAGTTTGACTTTGATACTAGCCATTGGTTTGAACGGCGGACCGTCCGGTCCTTGTGAGGCGGACAGTCCGCGAATACCCTGTTTTCACACATTTTGAATGTAACAGCTACTTGAACCCTGACCGTGTAGAGGTGCTGTTGGGACTTTAAAAAGCTTCCTTGACATATTTGAGCCTTTTTCCTTCTCTCTCTCGCACACTCACTCACTGGCCTAGGATTGCATCTTTGTGGGATTGAGAGCATCCTAATACATTGCATCAAGAGTTTGAGCTTTGTGGCACTATAAAGTGTTCAAGCAAGCGTCATTGGCTTGTTACTCTTGGAGGTTGTCGCCTCCTAGACGGCTTGGAGCTGTGGAAAACCATTGAGCTCTTCAAGAAGATTGTGAAGAAGTCTCGGTTGTTCTTGTGAGGGGTCTTGTGCTCACCTCGCCGGAGCGATAAAGGGCAACTTTAGTGGAATCGAGGTTTGGAGAGGTTCATTGATCCAAGTCGGCTCATACATCAAGTGTGACTTGATAGAGGAGCGGTTGGAGCTTTGAATCCGCATCAACGTGGATTAGGGGTGACCGGCAAGTCATCGACACCACGGGAAAAATTCGATCTCTTGTGCTTGATTATTTCTATTGCTCAAGTTGTTTACTGCCATTATCTTTGAGCACTTACATTCCTAGAGATTGAATTGTTTCTTGTCACCCTAGATTGCAACCCTCCACCTAGAATAGAGTTGAGTAGAAATAGCATTCATCTTGTGTTACTAATTAAATTTTATTAGTGTTGTGTTTTTAGTTCAAACCGCCTGTTCACTTCCCTCCAGGTCGGTATCCTAAGATTTTACAGATTCTAGCGGCAAGTACTACCTTGTAGGGTGCAATTCATATTTTTTTTGCCAGTGTAATGTTCTTATTTCTATTTATTCGAGTACATGTATGTGTTGCTTTGTATCTATCACTATCTTGATTCGTTAAGTGTCTCTTCAATTCGTCCATGCAATATTGTAATACGAAACTCAACTATAATTATAAGCCGTTGGTTGTTCGAATAGAATAGCATACAAAGATACGTATAGTGCATAACACATGAGTTGCTACACTTTACAATATATAATTTATGATTATAGTGTGACATGATGTCGACCAGGTCACCAACCAGTCGTTGGTTGCTTTTCTTAAAAGTCTTGTCTTTTTGCTCAACTTATCATCAGTTCAAAAGTATTTAGATGTAGATCTTTGTTTTTTTATGAATTTGGCCCTAATTTTTTCCCAAATAGTAGCTCGAGCGCAATACTTCCCGCTGACACGCCAATTATGTGCATATATCTTTTTTACATAGTGAATACTGACATATTTGCTAGTATAAAGAAAAACTATAAGATACTTCCTCTATCATGAAATAGAAGGTATTATCAGTTTGTTTTAAGTCAAACTATTATATGTTTTTATGAAATTTATGTAGAAGAATAATATTTACAATTATCGAATGAGCATAATAGATATCCTCTGCAATATATTTTTATAGTTTACTTACTAATGCTATAGATGTGAATGTTTTTTTCTATAAACTTGGACATATTTAGAATATTTTGAGTTAAGATAGAATCAAAATCCCTTCTATCTTAATCCTCCCATCTCGAATTGTAGTTCACGATGGCTTTGTTCTATATCAATTGTTCTAATATTGATTATATTTTTAGAGAATAAATTAACACATCTGATACTAATATATCATTGTAAAACATATTTCACGAAACTAATTAGATGGTGTAAATATTGATTTTTTTCTACATCACTATAGAAGCTTGACTCTAAGAAAACTTCTAAAACCAAAATGGAGGGGTACGAATTTCGAAGCAAAATTGGAGAAGAAAAAAAGCTGGTCCACCGACCACGTAAATATCTCCATGTCCGACGTGGTGGACCAGGCCCGTCCCTGGGCACGTGCAAGCGGTGCGCTTGTACAGGGCCTCCAAATGAAAGGGGCCTCCAATCTTAGCTGCATAATTAATTAGTACTAGTACTTAGCTAGAAGATAGTAGAAGAAAAATTATAGTCTCTTGTGATATTATGGTAGAACCTGACTGAGGATAATCTCTCTCTGCCGCAGGTTTACCATTCATTTTTTTTCTTGTGAAATGTAATCTTCTGTTCCAGATACTAATTTGAGAATTGAGACCAAGAAGAACATTGGCCTCATCAGTTTGGTTCAATTTTTTGTGCAATAATTTTTTTCTTGGAATCTCGTGTGCATCGAGTTTGTGCCTTGGATCCACAAGTTGGTGAATGATTTGTACATCGAGTTTGTGCCTTGGATCGACAAGTTGGTGTAAAAATGATCTTAAAATGATTTGTGAATTAGTCATTTATATTCTTAATATACCACGTTGCTATATAATCTAAGTATATCATAGCATATATGTTAGTGTTGTCCTATTTTGCTCGGTCTCATTTCAAGTTTTTGTACAGGGCCTCGGATTTTGCCGGGACGGCCCTGGGTGGACGCAGCTGTGTTAAAAATCATCACGTGCTGACCACACTGTCGCACGCGGGGAAGCAAAGCAAACTCCGGCACGGCTACCTCCTGCTTCCTCTTGCCAGCCGCCTGCGCACAGCTGTGACTCCGTTGGTTGCTGATGGCTGCTGGGGGAGACCAGCGTCAGCGACTCCAGAAGACGACGCGGAACCGACCAAATCGAAGTGGCCAGCCTCGGTGCCGTGCTGCCGCCTGCCGGTGCCACCGCGAAATGCTCTGTTCCCGAACCCCTGACAGAACAGGGGAGGTACGGTCAAGCGGTCAAGCAGGGCTCTGCCACTTCGTCAATTCGTCTCCTTTCGCGCCATCCTCTGGCCGTACGTCTCTTCCCCGTCCTCCCCTCCCCTCGCCGTTGCGCGTTCGCCTCCGCGTCTAAGAAAGCAAAATCACGCACTCCAACCGGAGATCCTTAAACGCAAAGAAAACCACTCCATTTATGCCCCTCCATCTCGAGCGCCCCGCGAAAGATGCCGCCGCCACCACAAGAGCAGCAACAGCAGCAGCCGCGCCGGCCTCAAGGAGGCCGCCGTCCCCGCCCTCCTCCCGCGCCACCACCCATGGCGACGTACACCGACGAAATGGCGGCGTTCTACGGCGCCTGGGTGGAGCGCGAGGAGCAGCTGGCGGCCGACCTCGCGGCCGCTCTTGCGCTGCCGCAGCCGCGCCGACGCCGCGACGCGGTGGCGCCGCTCGTGGACGCCGCCGTCGGCCACGTCGCCGCCTACTACGAGCACAAGGCCCGCCTCGCCGACCGCGATGTCGTGGCCGCGCTCGACCCGAGCTGGCTCAACCCGCTCGAGCGCACCTTCCTGTGGGCCTGGGGATGGAAACCCGCGCTCGTGTTCCGCTTCGCCGACGCCGCCGCCGGCGCGCAGCTGGAGGAGCTCCGTGCCGCGACGGCGGCGGCGGAGAGGGAGGTGGAACGCGAGGTGGCGGCGGTGCAGGAGTCCCTGGCGGGCCCACGCGTGCTGGCGGCGCTGCGGCGGCAGCAGGCGCCCCCGCGGAACGGGGAGGCGGCGGCGGCGGACGACGCCGTGGTGGCTGTCGGGCGCGCGCTGCGCGTGCTGCTGGGCGCCGCCGACGCGCTGCGGCAGCGCACGCTGCGCGCCGTCGTGGCGCTGCTCACGCCGGAGCAGGCGGCCGCGGCCGTGGCGGCCATGCTGAGGTTCCACATCGGCATCGGCCGCGCCGGCCGCGACTGGGGCTCCGGCCACGGCGGCCAGCGGGGCGCCTAGCAGCAGCAGCCATGGCCAAGCCAATGGCACACCCCCGATGCATCGGAGCAGAACGGAAGCTGCTACGTGCATGGGGATTAATCCCTCGTTGATGTCAGTGTCAGTGTCTGCGTCAGCCCAACAAAATGTTGGCAATAAGAGGAACCCAAGCCTTGCTCTTTGTTAGCGCAGCGACGTGATATCGGTCGTGTGTGAAATTGAATGTTCATCCTGTCAAAACGGTCGCCATCTGCATCATCGTCGAGTCTCGGGTTGGTCCCACGAGTCCAGCTTAATCGCGTGTGTGTCAGGCCTCAAGGGTCGGTCACGGTGGTCGGCAGCGGCGTACCTAAGATTTTGATTTAGGTATGTCGACAGATGCATAGAGGTAAAGAAGACTTACGGTAGTGAATCGAGAGACGACACTAGCAAATAGGAGAAAGAGAAACTACGTTAAGGAAGTGCAATTGCTGAGCCAAAGTGTTAAACAAGAGCAGAAATTATTTTTTTCCCTACACTACATGGCTGAAGAAAATGTTTAGGTATGCCATGGCATACTTAGACAGCCCCTTGGCACTGCCACTACTGGTCGGAATCTCGGTTTTTTTGGGTTGGTTCGGTTGGCACGCCCCAGCCCGGGCGTACTTTGTGTTTCTGTAGCGGATTTCAGATAATCTATCAATTGAATCAGGTGCGTTCGTGTCTACTGTTAGGGTCGCTCCGTGGTCTTGTCGGTCCAAGCGTAGGCGTTGTCATTTCAACGCATATGAACTGATTTACCCATCGTCTAAGGGACGGGTTGGATCCCATGTGCTAAACAATTTGACTAAAAGTTTAGTTATTTTAGGGGCTAAAGTATCAAAGACAATGATGACTAAAGTACGGCTAAGATCCGGCCGTGGAAGAGCCTAGGGTGCTCGCAGAGGAGGCCGCCGCCCCAGGTCACTGAACATTGGGAGGGATCCTGTCGTCAGCCGTAGGAATCCACTCCTTGTATGGGTAGCCTAGGTGTGCCCAACTGGCGGCTCTCCGTGGCCGTGGATCCTACTTGGCGGCTCTTAGGCCATCCGCAACCCGGACACTGCCTGGCAGTTTCCATAGCGCCACCTCACCAAGAAATCGTCGATAGAAACTTCAAGCCTCAACGCGTGATTTCCTCTCATGGGCCCCTAATAAATGTTGGCAGTTACTTTCCCCTCTTTTCGGTCATCTTCTTTCTCCGCCAGTTCGTCCGCGCGTACCCCTCTGGAGCTGAAACTGCGACGAAATCCTTTGGATTCACACCCTGATTTCTTGAATTCATCAGGGCTCATCGCTATCGGATTACAATCGATCTGATCAGGAAGCAAGATCTCTATCCCATGCACGCACCATGAAGTCGGAAAGCGATAAGTGTTTTTGTTGTCCATGTCGTCTTTAGCTCCAGCCCCTCTCGATCTTTGCATTGCATTTGCAGAGCGAGTGTCCAGCCGCGGTCGACTTTGAGCAGGTTGTGCGGCGGCGAGCTTGGCGTACATTAGGCGGATGAGGCCGGGGAGAAGAAGCCCAAAACTGAAGGAGAACAACACCTTCGTGTCCCCACCGCCGCCGGCGGCCGTTTCTGCTGAGAAGAAGCCCAACATGGAGGAGAAAAGGAGAATAGCACTTTCACCGGCGCCGAGGTCAACGACAACACCGCCGTAGTGGCCAGCCATGGCTGCAGGAGCACAGGGAGCTCTCAGGCCGTCCGACGGGGAGCTGAGGGAAAGAAACGACGAGTCATGTCCCAACCTCATTTTTTACTGCGTTCGCTCGTCTTGGATTAGGCGCCGACTCGATGTCGTGCATGGGACTCGATGTCTTGGGTTTTTACTCTCTCTCTTCCTTAACTCTCATGCCACGTCTGATTTATGCCTACGTGGCAGTGCAGTTATTGCCATGGACACCATCCTACATCACCGCGTTGGGCATGGCCTTAGGAAACCGGCAACCAGGGGCAAGAGGACAACAATGAGGTAACATCTACGTCCTTTGATTCATGTGTTGATTGTTTTTCATTGCAATGGTGCTTGATTCATCATTGTGATGCTCCATTTGACTGTACTGATGAGGTGCTAGTTAGCCTTCTATGCTTGATTCATGCTCTGCTTTGCTTGATTTGCTAGTTAGTTTGGTACTTCGTTCGTGCACATTTTAACTATTTATTCTTTCACTAGAAGTATAATGACAAGGGCCGTGTTTAGATGCCCTCTCAAAAAAATTTTTAGGCATTAAATGTAAAGAATCTTGTATGCATGAAGCACTAAATGAAGTTTATTTGTAAAACCTTTTCACGGATGGGTGTAACTTTGCGCGACGAATCTAATGAGCATAATTAATCTATGTTTTGGTACAGTAACTCTACAGTAACCATCCTCTAATCGTGTGGTCAAAGACCTCATTAGATTCGTATCGAGAATTTACCTAGGGTTGTGAAGATAGTTTTATAAACTGCCTTTAATTAATACCCCTAATTATTGGTCAAAGGTGCATTTATTACCCTTAAAAAATTTTCACAACCAATCTAAACACGGCCAAGGCCAATTGGACCGAACATCACACCCACATATTATGTGATCTAGCTCTTGAACAAATTAGAAACGGATATGGCAACAAGTCCAAACAGGAAGAACAAGATCAGTCCAATGGTGGGGTGTATGAAGGGGTTGATTCACACCATTAGTGAAGGGAACAAACAAAAATTCGATGTGGCTAAGCAGATACAGGATCACATGGCCAACCGCAAGAAAGAAGAACAAGTGGAGAATTCTAAAAAATTTACCGAGTTATCCAATGTGGAAGCAAAGTATAATAATTATAGCATGCATGGCAATTCATAATTTTAGTAGAGAGAGAGTGCTATGGTGGATGAGGACTTTGATATGTGTGATCACGATGAAAACTTTGTTCCACTAGGCCAAGAAGGTGCATCGGCTTCTCAAAATGGAACCCAATTTGGGGATGAAGACCAAAATATGAATCAATTTAGGGACTCGATAATAGCCAACGATTTGTTTAGTAGAAACTAGTTTGATGGTTTGTTATGATTTAAAGATTTGTAATAAAAATATATGCGAACTGTATGGACATGTATTGGTTTGTACCAAAAAATTTTACTTCGCTGGTGAACATTGGGAACCAGCTTGGCTGATGGCGGGAACAGGGGTAGTGCATGAGGTGGAGGATAGAGGTGCAATAGTCTTTATGCACTTTATTAATGACACTTCAGTCAGTTTTAGTAGCTAGATCTAAACATGAGTACTAAAATTTTATACCTCCTTTTACCACTTTTGCTTCGGAACGTTAAATTTGCGCTCGCCCGTTCCGAACGGTCGACCAGGCGCTTCCTTTACTTTCAAAGTTTTCGAAAAACTTGCTTGAAAACTTTACATTAAAAGTTTTCGAAAACTTGCTCGAAATCTTTACTCGAAAAAGATCATTACTCGTGTCCTCCGTCTGGATCTCCGCGCTCCCCTTTACTTTCAAAGTTTTCGAAAAACTTGCTTGAAAACTTTACTTGAAAAGTTTTCGAAAAACTTGCTTGAAAGCTTTACTTGAAAAGTGAAAAGTTTTCACTTGCTTGAAAACTTTACTTAAAAAGTTTTCGAAAAACTTTATCAAAGAGAAACACTGTTCGCCTAAACGGCCGTTTAGCCCGTTTACACACCGTTTAAATGCTACACAGTGCCTAACTATGTCCGTTTAATCATCCGTTTAGCCCGTTTAATGGCCGTTTAATCCGTTTAATTGGCCGTTTAGTCCGTATAATGAGCTAAACTGTGGGTGACCGACTGTTTACCGTTTAGCGTTTAGGATAACACTGAAGAGAAAAGAGGACGCACAAGCAGAAAACAAACGGGCTGTCAGAAATCGCTTCGTCCGGACGACCGTAAAATAGCGATGCCCCTTTTGCTTTTAGCCCTTGTGATCCATATAGGCTCTAAATTTTTTTTGAGATACTTTTTTTTTGAGATACAAATAGGCTCTAAATGTCCACCGTAGCTCCATCACATCTCTAAAAGTGCAATGGCCAAATCAAACACGACTGTCAACGGATCAACGTCATGAAGAGTGCCGCCAAGGCCCACCTCATGCTCTGGGCGTGTCGGGCGGCAAGCATTCCCGATGTGTGGTTCGTTTGTTCGAAAACGGACTGGAATATTGCCCATTCCTCGTGAATCGACCTCACATGAAGTGAAAATTAGCCCATCACAGAATAGATGTTCGGCTAAGGCCAGCTTGAATTACAATCCGACCCATCTGTCGGGTATATGGAACCCCAGCAGGGGCGGGCCTACGCCTAGGGCCACCCGGGGCCCTAGTCGTGGCCCAATAGTCTCCACTACCATTCTTAATTTTTGACCCAAAAAACTAGAGCTCTAGTCCATCGACCAAGGCAAAACAGCCCAATCACGCTCGTCCTCGGCTCCTCGGTTGCCTGTTCGCCTACCCATCACGAATTCACGATGATAACCCCGAACCGCCATTAGTTCCGGTGTTCCGGCGCCGGCGTCGCCGCCTGCTTGGTGTTGCCGTTGCCTGGTGCCTCCGCAGACGCATGGACTCGGTCCTTGGCTCGGCTCTGCTCATCCTTGCCTTCTCCCCACGCGTAGGCTGCAATACACTCCACCAGCCTCTTCTCGATTAGATAGTGAGCCTCTGCGGTGTTTATCTTCTCACTTATCTCACTATTTCTAGTTTGTATTCAATTCATCAGTTGAAATTTTGGATTGAAAATTGGATCATCTATTCCCTGAAAATTTAGACCTAGACTTGCAATTAGTAGTTTTGACTGCAAAATGAAGATCATTAGGATTTTGGCATCTTATATTCTTATTTCTCTAGAATTACTGCCACACAACTGAATAAAGGTGATGACTTTGGCAAGATGGTGTGGAATGAGGGGGGTGAGTGGCTGAATCATTAGATGATATGTTATACTGAGCGAGAACTATGCAAGCATAAAAAATGATGACATCTTATAATCTTACATATATTTAATTTCAAACATCTCCTCAATTTGAGTCTTTTTTTAATATTGCTATTAATATATATGTGACATAAACTATGCGGTAGTTTTGGTCGCTGGGTTTTGGCCCTAGTCTTCACCAAAAGCTGGGTCTGCCACTGAACCCCAGGTACCCGTAAGGAAGGAAGGAGTCTTTAACTCTACTAGAGCTAAGACTCTACTCTGTAATTCAACTAGGACCAGGACTTTGTTAACCGACTAGTTCCCGCCCCTTGGAGTATATAAAGGAGGGTAAAGGTACCTAGATCGGCAGATAGAGAGACCTTCTCATCTCAAGTCAAATCATCTTAGATCTATACAATCCAACACCGATTGGAGATTTAACAAGCCCTATCGACCAATATTCAAGGTTGATAGGACGACCTTGTACTCATATTTTACACTACGTAATACAAGATAGCAACATGACATAGGGTATTACGCTTAGTTGGTGGTCCGAACCTGTATAAATCTCATGTCACGTAACCATCGAGTTCCTGATTCTACGAACACTCCACCAAAACTCTACTACCTTGGGATAACCCTCGGTGGGATTTCTGATAAAATACCGACATCTGACGCACCAGGTAAGGGTGCTCGCTAAGAATCCTGTGGAGAACTCAATGATGTTTTCAAGCAAACTCATCACGTTCAAGAGAGCGCGGCCTTCGACTTCACCTCTGGCGACACCTTGCGCTCGCCGTTGAGAAGAAGACAGCATGGACATCAACAACCCACCCACCCTGACCCTCAAGATCAACATATTTGGCGGACGTAGCAAGGTTGCTCGATTCTGATCGATCAACACGTATATCTCACTACAGGAAAAACTACCTTCAGTACCGGTTGGTAAGGCCACGTTAGTACCGGTTCTGGAACCAGTACTATCGTTTCGAGACTAAATTGGCAGTCGTTTAGTACCGGTTCCAGAACCGGTACCAAAACGCGCACGTTAGTACCGGCTGGTGTTACCAACCGGTACTAACGTGTGTGCCCTGCCGCGCGCCGCGGGCAGGCAGTTTAGTACCGGCTGGTAACACCAGCCGGTACTAAACTGTTTTGTTTCTTTTCTCTTTTCTTTTATTTTATTTCTAATACATATTCCGTATCGTATCCGTTCTAATGCGTATTCGTATCGTATCCGTTCTAATGCGTATTTGTATCGTATCCGTTCTAATGCGTATTCGTATCGTATCCATTCTAATGCGTATTCGTATCGTATCCGTCCTAATGCGCTTTGTGTATAAAGTAATATTACGTTACAATCATATATAATCTACATATACTTAGTTAGCTAACCAAAAAGTATTACATATATATACAACGTTTCTCAAAGATGCTCTAAGGTCATTCTTTCTTCTTCTTTTGGAACTCCTCTTCCTCCTCGTCTTTTTCTCGATCAGGATCCATTGCACCAATGCTTATTCTCTAATCCGCATAAAATTCACCGTTAGGATTCACGACCTCATCGAGCAGGAATCCCATAAGTTGTTCTTTAACTGCCTTGACTCGTTTCGGTTCAATGAGGTCTTCTGACATTTTCATAATCTATCAAGAAAAATCTTCGTTAGTCTTAGTAAACATATTTGCATAACGAAAATTTAATAAAATGGTAGGAAGTCTTTTCGTCATCTGCTTCGGACCTACAAATGCGTGGATGAAATCGCATACGTAGTACCCACACATGTTGTTTTCCTGTTCCTGTCTCATACACTATATATACACGTATATGAACAATCGGTTATGTAATACTCTCTCGATGTTTGACTAAATGAAATAAGACTAATATGAAATTTTGAATGTACCGGAAAGTTAGGCCTCCATACAAGCTCGTCCGTATTTGATATTCTAACTTGGTGTTTAACAAAGCATTTCCACGCTTTGTTAAGAATATCAACGAGGCTTTGATAATCTGTCATCGGCTTTCTTAAAGACTCGAACACCGTAATCCGACATCGATTAATCTCGAGTACAAGGAGGATCCAGTGGAACCTTTACATATGAAGATGTAATTAATGTGTTGAATTTAGAACGTAAGATGAATGAATATAGAAATAAAAAAAATATGTTCAATACTAACCCGAAGAGGTACAGTAAAAGTATGAATGAACGTGTATGTTGCGCCATCAAGGCATTGAAGATATTTGTTTCGTCCGATTGGGATATTGTGCAATACTGTCCATGTGTAAGATATCCGGATCCAAGAAGCCAATGCCACAGTATCCCTTCTTTCGGCAATGTTGATACTCCATCCTACATGATACACAATAACATATACAATAACATATAGTTAGATAGGCTTGGCAACTAGAGATACAATATAAACATGTCATTAAATACTTACAGAATCCATGCACTCATGAGGGACTTGGAAAGGGCATATCGATGGTATAAAAAATGGATATCTTCGAAATCAATCCACATATCACATGGCGGCCGATAGGGTGAATTTCTGATTCGTGGTGCGAACATGACCAATCCATTTCCAGATTCTCGCATGTACCAATTGTGGAACTCATACATTCTGGTCCCTAGGTTTGGTAGCAGCTCAGGCCATACAAGTGATTGCCCCAATTCGAACAGTTTTCGATTGCATCCCTCGTGCAGTGGAATATGATCTTCGCCTCGCATTTGTGCTTTTGTGAGGTTGGTTTGCTTCATAACCTCAACCAATTGTTGTTCTTTCTCTGATAGCACAACAAGCGGAGGAATCGATTGCTTGGATTGCTGTCCCAGCTGTGCAATGCCTTTGGACGCACTGCTTTTGGATTGACCGCTTTTCGATGACGATGCACTAATTCTGTTTTCAACTTTCTTGTACGACTTCATGATTGTGCGGTCGTAGTCCGGTACCTTTGCTTTGACCACAGGTGTGGCCTGTTTAACAAAGTGTTTTACGGCTGTCGGGTCAACCGGTTCCTTCGGCTTTGGCTTTCTCTTGTCCTTAACCTTCTGAAAAAAATCCACAACATCTTAGTTGACGACCGCATCGGTTTCCTCAACTGTTTTCTCGTACGGGAGCTTCGGGGGTGGAGGCTTCTCTTTCTTTTGCTTCTGCCACTTTGGAGCCGGCGGAATTGGAGCCTTGGTGTACCTCTTCTTCGGCTGAGGCTTAGGTGGACTAATGTTGGCGTCCCTTGTACCAGTTGGTGAGGGTGGTTCCATGTCGTTGTCGAAACCCTATGGAGATGGTGGATCCATGCTGGGGTCCCTCGTAGCCGATGCTGCAGCCGAATCTGTTGTTCCTGTCTTCAATCTGATGTCTCTCTTAGGCCAATAGATCCATGTATGCAACCCATCTCGTAGTTCCTCTCCACCCTCACTTGTAGGGATTGGGATCGCAAGGTCTTCAGCCCAATCACCAGCCACTCGGTCAACCAAAACTCTAGCATACCCTTCGGGAATCGGCACATTGTGAAGTGTCTCGCCTGGGACCGGTACTTCAGCAACACCTTCAGCACATGCCTTGAGCTTCTTCCCAACAAGATAAAGAAGCTCATAGTCCGTCCTCGTAGTGATGTCATCCACGGGATATCTTTCAGCGGCTTTGGTAGAAGCAATGCTGCTACGACGCTGAGATGCGGGGCTGATCTCCAAATTCTCGCCGCCTGCAGCAACACTAGGTTGTCTCTGCTGTTGGCTAAGTACTTCTGCTAGGCGCTGATCGACTCGTTCATTTATTTCTTAGGTTGTTCTATTTTCAACCTGAGCTAGCCTGTCATGGAGCTCTTGCATTTGTTCTTGGATGGCTTTTTTGCTTCTGAAACGGCTTTGGTACGTCTATAGATCCTGACTGAAGCCATGTTTCCATGATACTACGCCCATGCCTCGAGTCCGACCAGTGTGTTCCGGATTGCCAAGAGCGTAAGTCAGCTTGTCCTTCCCTCGATCAGGCTTGAAAGATCCATCTTGCACTTTCTTCATTGCTTCGTCTAGCCTGTCGACCGTGGCGGCTATGGCATCGCTAGTGATAAACACACCATTTTCCATGTTTAGTCTGCCTCCATGAGCATAGAAGTACCACCTCACTCGTAACGGCCACTGAGAGTGTCTGCGGTACGATTCCTCGTTGTATCAATTCATCTTCCATCTTCTTCCATTTCGGAATCGCCTTCTCATAACCTCCTGGTTCTAGATGGTGGAACTGACTTTTCTTCGAGGCGTTTTCTGTGTTAGTTTTAACTCGCTTCAAGTAGTCTGCCGACAATTGATTCTGCAAGAATTCATCCCAAAACGGCCTTTGGTTCTGGTACTGCTTCTCAAAATCTGGTGTGAGATTCTTCTTGACGAAATTGGCTTTCAACTTCTTCTTAAATGACTGAAACTTGTTAGCCATCTTCCTCATCGTCCAATCCTTGACTTTCCCTAATTTTCCTTCCGGAAATGTGAAGTGTGTAGTGATCTGCTTCCATAACATTTCCTTCTCTGACTCCGGGACTATTTGTCGAACTTGAATATTTGGATCGCTATTTTTAGATATCCTCCAAAGCTCGTACTTGATGGGGATGTTTTCCCTAACAAGATATCCACATTGATTCACATAACTCGTCTTAATCCCAGGCGGTGCCGTTGGTTCACCATCATCTTTCACTGCTGTGACCAGGGTATGCCCGGTCATCTTTCTTTTGTAGCCTTGCTTCCGTTTTGGAGGCTGCAATCCAGATGCCTGAAAATAATTAAACTATTAATTAATACAAAATTAATTAATACAAAATTAATTAATACAAATTAATCTAGATGCCCGATCAAAATCTTTATGTATACCTCGGTCTCATTGTCTTCGTCAAGACCGGTTTCTTGTTCTTGGTCGTCTCCATTATAATCTTCCACATCATCTTCATTCCCCCCATCCCCTTCATGTCTAGATAAATCAAGAAATAGACTGTCGTCAAACTCTATGGGGTCTGTACTGTGGGCCCCGCCACCCGGCGGGCCCACCTAGCATGAAATAATGTCATTCCTGGTAAAGGAAAACATTAATTGCATAAGAGTTGGCAGCGGCTAACCAGAATTGAAAAGTAAAGATCGAAATTAGGACCTGATCAAGACGACTTGCAGGGCCGGTGAAGGGAGGGAAACCTTCCGATGGAGCTGCAAGATTAAGCAAGACTGAGTACCACCGCACTCAGCAAGTGCATAACAATCAAAGGTATAGACATGCATTATTAGTTGACAAGTGATTAGTAAATCAGTGTTGGGTCCTAGAGGGGCAAGAACCTCCCTACCAGTCCCCCTGGTGATTCTGGCCCGGATCCTTCTGTCGATCCCGCAATCACCTTCATCTCGTTATCATCACTCCTATGGGTTATTCCTGGCTAATCTGTGGGAGCTTTAACCAGATGGGCTCATAACCGAGAGCCACGGCTATCGATAGATTGGGTAACTCTGCAAAGGTTTGTACTCTTGAAACTATACGGTCAGGCGACCCTCCCGTGGCCAATGGCAGAGCCATCCTACGGGACTCGTATCCACTGGCGTCCATCTCTGGACAGCTTCCATCTGGGTCTACCCACGGATGCTACTGGGTCTAAACAGGGATCGCATAAACGTCCACACAAGGACACTAACCCGGGTATGGATGCATCATATAAATCAGGGCATGCATCGCCCGTGGGCCCTACCAGCCCTGTCACATGCGACCCGTGTCGACCAGTCCCAGCCCTCTGTCTGGGGCTGTCTCCAGCATTTCCGTTGCCCACCGTGGCCCCTGGGGTAGCTTTATCAGAGGTAGCTGGTGGAGTGTGAGTCGAGGCCTCACATTACAGGGCATTCCCGAAGGCTATGTCCTTTTTGGCCCGTATAGCCGTACATGGCGTTGGAAAGACTTTCCCAAGAACCGGTCCTTAAATGACCAAGGTAGGCCTCTGGACAGGAGCTCCTCCGAGACTATCCACCCTACCTCGCATCTTCTCCCCCTGGTGCCTCTCGCAACCAGGGTTTCTGGCACTGGGTAGTGTCTTTAGTAGTTGGGGATATCTGAGTGGCTAACTTTCAATGCAACTACAGACGTTTAGCTAAGAGGAGAGCATGTTAATGCAATTAATTATCATGAGCAAGGAAATCTCCGCCGGGGCTATAATTTTGAGGTTTCCTGGCGGAGTATCTATACAAACACAAATATATGACTAATCAATCATCACAGCGAATGAATTATTTGCGAGGGGAGAGGCTAGAGAGAATAGCCATAGGGGTGGTTTCTAAGTTAAGTAGTGGATCGCCGGGTTTCACGGGGTGTCTCAGGGTCTTTGCGGGGTTTGGCGGGGTTTGGAAATGTCAGTGGAAGGCAATAAATTATTTCTAAGTTTAGGAAGGGCTTCTAGGGAATCTAACCTTATGAAAAACCTTAGAATATATTCTAATAATTTTAGGAATTTATTGGCTATTTATGGGGCTCTATTTTGAATTGGGCATAAACCGGGGTACGCTAACGGAGGCTTCCTATAGGCTGAAAAAGAATCGTTCTAATTCTAAGTCCTAGAAATGGGTATAAATAATTGGGATGGTACTAAATAACTTATTATTTTCCCTAGTATTTTTAGGTATTTTCTGGGAATTTTTGGGAATTTCTAAGGTGAAGAAATAACTCTTTGGGTGCACTAAGCCGGGTGTACCTAGCATTTTTCCTAGGGTTGTGCGGCTGACGGGTGGGGCCGGCTGACGCCAGCCCGCGCTTTACTGTGCCGTGGGCCGGCAGCGTGGGCGCGTGGACCGCTCGGCCCATGAGCCTGCGGTCCACTGGACCGGGCGTACGCAAGGCGGGGAGGAGGAGGTGGGGGCTGACGCGGGGTGCAGGGGAGGCTGCCAGGTGGGGCCAGCACTTGCGTGGCTGCCACGCGTGTGCCACGCAGGCGCCGGACTTTGCGGCGGCGCGGAGGGGCTGCAGGGGGAGTTCGCCGTAGAGCTCGCCGCCGGCGGCGACAGGGCAGCTCTCGCGGCGGTGTAGGCACCTATGGCCTACGGGTGGCACAGCGGACACGGCGAGGATGATCTCGTCGAGGTTTAGGGGCTGATGCGGCGGTGCGGGCTCGCCGGAACTCGAGCGGCGGCCGGTGGAGAGGGGGAATCACGGCAGGGGGTTCCTGGGGCTTTGGTTGAGGGTTGCGCGCAACCAGGGGTTCGCGAGGAGCGGTTTGAGGCACAAGGGTGTGGGGAAAAGGCGCCGGAGCTGGCCGGCGGCTTGCCGGGGCACGGCGGCGCGCACAGCATCCGGTCGTGGCTCGGCTAGCAATGGGGGAGAGGAAAAGGAATGGGGAAAGGGCCGTGGTGGTGCTAGGGGCTCACCGTGGTGTCGCAGAGGTGAGGAATGGCCGGAGCAGCGGCGGGGTCGACCGGCGGCGGTCTCCTGTCGCGGCGGAGCTCGGGCGGCGCTTCTTGAAGGCGTAAGTGTCCTCTGGGGCACGTCGCTTCACGCCGTGGGCGTCAAGGGGTGCTCCGAGCGGTGCTACGGCGGCCGGAGGGGAGATCAGGGGCTTGGCGGCGGCGGGGGTGCCGGAGCAGCGCGGCGGCGCTCTTGTGCTCGCGGTGATGGCAGTGGTGGTGGTGTAGTGTCTTGTGGTGAGGGTGAGCTCCATCCGGGGCACGCGCAGGGCTATTTATAGCCTAGCGGTGCTCCCCGGGGGCTCGCCGGGGTGGCAGGGTGGCGACGCGTGGCGCGGCGAGCTCGCCGGCGTGCGACGCGTGCGGCCGCGGCATTTCGTGCGGATGGCCGGAGAGGGAATGTCGGCGCCGCACTTCATGTGCGGATGCCTCGCGTGGTGGTGACACGCGTCCCGCGCGCCTTTGTCTGGCCTATCTTGGCCGGAGGAGGGGGATCGAGCGGTGACGGCGGTGGCAGGGCCGCGGCGAGATGGAGGGGGAAGGGGCTCTCGTGCCGGGATGGCCTCCCTGACGCAAGCAGGGAGCGGCAGGGGTGGCGTGGCGTTGGTCTTGGGGCGCCACGCGGGCTGAAGGCGTCGCGGTGGCGAGATGGGTAGCGGCGGCGCTGGCGTCGGGGAAATGAGAGAGGGGGGAGGAACCGGAGGAAGGAGAGAGGAGGAAGGAGGGGGCGGAGTGAACTGGGCCAGGAGTTGAGGGGCGCGGAGTGGACTTCGCGGGGAAAACTGAAGGGGAGGTGGGAACCGGGCTGGGCCGCACGGGAGTGAGCCAAGGAGGGAGTTGGAGGGCCTAAAGCAGACTTTGGGAAGTCTGGGCCGCGGCTGGCCGGCCCACCAAGCTTGGAATTCTTTTCCTTATTTTTCTAAAGGGTTTGGTATTGGTTTTTGAATTCAAAGTTTGAACTAGTTTCCTTTTAATTTAAATCTAGGGCTTCCGATACTAGTTTTGTCCTTATGGAGCATTCAAGTTATAGAACTTTATTTTTTTTCTATTATCATTTTATATTCTATTATTCCTAGAAATTCCTATTCTAACCTATAATAATCCTTATAAATCTAATAATTAATCTAATAATTATTTAAATAATCCTTATTAATTTTGAGGGTGTCACATGTACTGTCTCGAATCATATTAAGAAGCAACTCCTCCTCCTCGCTACATCTCGTCATTTATCCTAATATATGATAGGACTAAGTTATTCTAACACATATGAATTTTTTCTAACACAAATTAATTTTCCTAACACATGAATTTTTCTAGCACACATGATATTTTTCTAACACATATGAATTTTTCTAACACATATGAATTTTTCTAACACATATGAAATTTTTCTAACACATATAAATTTTTCTAACACATATGGATTTTTTCTAACACATATAAATTTTTCTAACACATATGAATTTTTCTAACACATATGAAATTTTTCAAACAAATATAAATTTTTCTAACACATATGAATTTTTTCTAACACATATGAATACATATGAATTTTTCTAACACATATGAATTTTTTCTAACACATATAAAATTTTTCTAACACATATAAATTTTTCTAACACATATGAAATTTTTCTAACACATAAGAATTTTTCTAACACATATGAATTTTTTCTAACACATATAAATTTTCTAACACATATAAATTTTTCCTAACACATATGAAATTTTTCTAACACATATGAATACATATAAATTTTTTCTAACACATATGAATACATATGAATTTTTTCTAAGACATATGAATTTTTCTAGCACATATGAAATTTTTCTAACACATATAAATTTTTTCTAACACATATAAATTTTTCTAACACATATGAAATTTTTCTAACACGTATGAATTTTTTCTAACACATATAAATTTTTCTAACACATGAATTTTTTCTAACACATATGAAATTTTTCTAACACATATGAATACATATGAATTTTTTCTAAGACATATGATTTTTTCTAAAACATATGAATACATTTGAATTTTTTCTTACACATATGAATACATATGAATTTTTTCTAACACATATGAATTTTTCTAACACATATGAAATTTTTGTAACACATATGAATTTTTTCTAACACATATAAATTTTTCTACCACATATGAATACATATGAATTTTTTATGACACATATGAATACATATGAATTTTTTTCTAACACATATGACGCGGCGGGATGGCGGCGCCTCGGGGATGGGGGCTCGTCGGGGAGTGCGGACGGCGGCCTGAGGCGTAGGGGATGTAGGCGGCGTCGGGGAACTGCGACCGGACGACGGGGAGGCGCGTGTACGTCGACGGCGGCGGCGGTGCGGCGGGATGGCGGCGCGACGCGGGATGGCGGCGGCGGCGCGGCGGGATGACGGCGGCCGGAGACTGCACGGGACCGCAGCGGCGTCGGAGAACCGCGGCCGGACGACGGGGAGGTGCGGGGCGGCGGCGGCGTGCGTGAACGGCGACGGAGGGGGCGTGGTGGCGGCGGAGGAAGCGTGAAATTTGGCTAAGTGAGGAGGAAGGAGAAGAGTGTGGTTTTATACCCCAGACAGGTTAGTACCGGGCGTGTTACAAACCGGTACTAACCTGCCATCCCAGGCACGTTGGTACCAGTTTGTAATACGGCCCGGAACTAACCTGCCACCCCAGGCACGTTAGTACCGGTTTGTAAAACGGCGCGGTACTAACCTGCCATATCCGGCAGGAAACGAAAACGTGAGCAGGTTAGTACCGGGTCGTGTTACAAACCGGTACTAACCTGCCTCCCGTGTAAATGTTTCACTTTTTATCTTTGTTTCTTTTCTATTCGTGTATATTACTTTTATTTCTGTTTAACGGTTATTATAAATCGTAAAGGCACATCATATACTTTCAAATTACTTATTATGGAGTATCACATTGATGATTACATGTTTAATTTCAAATTTGAAAATACACACATACCACATACCTATAGTAATTTGTAAAATATATCATCAAATATACCACATACCTATAGTAAATCTGTAAAATACGAAGAGGTTATTATTTTTACATGCAAAAATATTTACAAATAATAACTTCCAAATCTACTATAACTGTTTATTGAAATCGAAAATTAATTATTTAATTAACGCCAAATTTCAATAATCAACCCTTCTGATAAAAAAAGAAAATTAAATTACATTGAAATAATTACGTCAAATTTCACACATTACATTAAATTCATCGACATAAATATAAGTCCATAGTTACAAAACGACACACATTACATTTCATCGCTTAATAGAAAATAAATAATTGAGGCCATTAATCTTCATCTTCAGCATCTTCCGCTGAAACAAAATTAATCTTCCGTCTGACGAATGTCCCCTGGTTGTGATCGCGCCGTAAGTACGGAGCGTCTTCTTTGGATAACAGGATGCTAGGGTCAACATCAACTGAGAATGGAGGACGGTCATCTAACTGATCATAATCTTCTGATTTGTCCGTAATGTCTTCAACTCCAACTATTTTTCTTTTTCCTGGAAGAACTATGTGACGTTTAGGCTCATTATCTTCTGGTTTCTTTACCGCTGCTCCTTTTCTGTCTGCTTCTCTTCCATCTGCTTCTTTTGTTTTCTCTTCTTGGGTTTGATTTTTTTTCTTCTTGGGCTTGCTTGCCATGTATTTCACGTAGAACACTTGGGTCACATCTTTGGCTAGGACAAATGGTTCCTCCTTATATCCAATCTTTTTTAGGTCCACTGTTGTCATCCCATATCTATCTATCGTAACGCCGGCGCGGCTCACCCATTGGCAGCAGAACAGGGCAACTTTTACAGGTCCATAATCAAGTTCCCATATCTCCTCTACGACGCCATAGTAGATGTCCTTTATTTCATCATTTCCTATTGCATCTATACGAACACCACTATTTTGGTTAGTGCTCTTCTGGTCTTGAGATCTTGTGTAGAATGTATACACGTTTATCTTGTAGCCTTGTTATTGCAAGATTGTGATTGATGGTCCCCTAGCCAGCCATTGAAGTTCTTGATCAATCGTGCCATCACCGATGAATTTTCGTCTCAGCCAATCTTTGAAAGTCACTATGTGATGACGGGTAATCCATGCTTCATTCTTGTTTGGGTTTTCGGATCGTATAATATCTTTATGCTCCTCTATATATGGAGCCACCAAGGTCAAACTTTGTAGAACCATGTAGTTTGCTTGGCAAATTTCAATTTGAGGGAGGTCCATAATAGCTTTTCTTCCAAGTGTTCCCTTTCCGCAGAGTCGTCCCTCATGGTGTGACACGGGGAGTCCAACCGGATCAAGATCCTCAATAAAGTCTACACAAAATTCAATGACCTCCTCCGTTCCATAGCCTTTAGCGATGCATCCTTCTGGTCGAGAACGGTTGCGAACATACATCTTTAGGACTGCCATGTACCTCTCGAAAGGAACATATTGTGTAGGAATACTTGCCCTAAAATAGTTATCTCTTTAACTAGGTGAACCAGGAGATGTGTCATAATATTAAAGAATGAAGGTGGGAATATCATCTCGAAGCTTACAAGGCATTGGACCACGTCTTGCTGTAGCCTTATTAAATGACTTGGATTAATCACCTTTTGTGAAATTTCATTGTGAAACGCGGCACAGCTTCACGATTGCCAACCTTACATTATCTGGTAGAATACCCCTCAAGATAACAGGAAGTAATTGTGCCATCAGGAGATGGCAGTCATGAGACTTCAAGTTCATGAATTTATTTTCTTTTATTTTTATTATTCCTTTTATATTTGAGGAATATCCGGTGGGCACCTTGATATTGTTCAGGCAATCAAACATGCTTTCCTTCTCCTGTTTGCTGAGAGTGTAGCTGGCAGGCCTTAAATATCGCTGGTCTTTTCTCTTCTTTTTAGGATGTAGGTCTTTTCGTTGTTCCAACGCTTTTAGGTCACGTCTTGCTTCCACGGTATCTTTCCCTTTTCCATATATACCCATGAAGCCTAGCAAGTTCACACAAAGATTCTTCATCAGGTGCATCACATCAATTGCATTGCGGACCTCCAGCATCTCCCAATAAGGTAGCTCCCATAATATACTCTTTTTCTTCCACATGGGTGCATGTCCGTCCTCGTCATTTGGAACGGCTTGGCTACTAGGGCCCTTTCCAAATACTACCTGCACATCCTTTACCATCGAAACACATGCTTTCTATTGCGGAACAAAGGCTTAGATTGATTATCAGACTCGCCTCTAAAATGTTTTCTGTCCTATCTTAATGGGTGCTTCGGTGGTAAAAACCGACGATGGCCCATATACACGCACTTTCAACAGTGGGTGCAGGCCGAGTATCCCTTGTTTGACTGTCCTGAAAGGTTTCCAAGTGCAGGCCAATCATTGATGGTCACAAAAAGTAATGCTCGGAGGATGAATGTTTCCTGTTTGTACTCATCCCACACACTTACGCCTTCGTCCTTCCACGACAGTAAAAGCTCATCGATCAAAGGTCTTAGGAACACGTCGATGTCGTTTCCAGGTTGTTTTGGACCTGCGATGAGAGCTGGCATCATGATGAACTTTCGCTTCATGCACAACCAAGGAGGAAAATTAAATATACATAAGGTAACTGGCCAAGTACTATGACTGCTACTCATATCGCTGAATGGATTCATTCCGTCTATACTTAAACCAAATCGTATGTTCCTTACATCTTCATCAAATTGTGAAAATTCTCTGTCAATGTTTCTCCACTGGGACCCATCTGCAGGATGTCTCACCATCTCATCTCGCTTACGATCTTCTTTGTGCCACCGCATCAACTTTGCGTTCTCCTTACTTCTGAACAAATGCTTCAATCGTGGAATCACTGGAAAATACCACATCACCTTTGCACGAATTTTCTTCTTCGCTGGATGCCCGTCAACTTCACCAGGATCGTCTCGCCTGATCTTGTATCGCAAAGCACCACAAACAGGACAAGCTTCTAATTTCTCATATTCAGCGCCGCGATACGGGATACAATCATTAGGACACGTGTGTATCTTCTGTACCTCCAATCCAAGAGGGCACACAATCTTTTTGGCTTGGTATGTGGTCGACAGCAGCACATTAGCCTCAGGAAGCATGTTTTTTATGATTTGTAGTAGCTCACCAAATCCTTTGTCGCTGGCGCCATTAGTTGCTTTCCATTTTAGCATCTCTAGCGTGCTACCCAGTTTCTTCAGGTCCGGCTTGCAGCCTGGGTATAATTTTGTTTTGTGATCCTTCAGCATCTTTTCGAACTTTTTTGACTCTCTCGCAGTTTCACTGTCTTTCTGTGCATCAAGCAAGACCTGACCTAACTCATCGGGTGCCTCCTCCTCTACGACATTTGCATCAACCCCTTCCATTTGGTCATCATCGTCGTCAAAGGCTCCGGCTTTATGTAAGTATGCAAAGTCTGGGATGTTGTTATCGTCGTCTTCTTCTTCATTGATCTCCCATCACAACACCAAGTTCACCATGCTTTGTCCAAACATTATAGCTATCCATTAAACCGTTTTCAGTTAGGTGAACGTGTAGAGTATCCCTTTTCTGAAACTGTTTTCCATTACGGCAAATACGGCATGGACAACACATGAGACCCTTCGTGGACCTGGTGGCTTCAGCTGCATTGAGAAAAACGTCTAGGCCAATAATCCATGCCATGGTGTTCCTACCGCCGTACATCCATTGACGGTCCATTTTGAATCCTATCATAAAAAATAATTAACAACTAAATATAAACACCTAGCAACATTTCTAATATTGCAACATTCCATTCAATGTTAAGAAAATAATAGAAAAGTTGGAAAAATCAATTACACAACATTAGAATCAAAAAGTCAAAAAAATCATTACACAATATTAAATATAGTTAAAATGTCCAAAAATTTTTCTAATACAATATGAAATTTTCGAACACATATGAAATTTTCTAACACACATATTATTTTTTCTAACACATATGAATTTTTTCTAACACATATATTTAAAACATTCGAAATATCCATTACACGAATCCATCATGTTGCAAAAACATTTATACGAACCTAAGTTGAACTAAGTTGGGGAGCAAAATGGAGATGATATGATGGACTTCCACATTTTAGAAAAAAAGATAGCTAAATATTCTCACTAAAAAACATGCTCATTATCTAGGGTACGAACTCACTACTAAAAGCTACCATCTAATTAAAGTCATGATTCTACTTAGCTCAAATCAATATGTACAAATAAAAAATCTTTCTCATTCACAAATTTTGAAATTTCTCTAAGTATAAAGCATAAGACTAAGCACAAGTAACGTCAAATAACAGAGAATGAAGTTGCTAACCTTTTGGCGCGCTTATATCGAAGAAATCCACAAAATATGCAAAAATTGGGCAACAACTCCCCCCTCTATGGGGCCATGAGTGAGAGAGCAAGCTCTCAGGAAGAAATGAGCTCAGGCTCGGGAGGAAGAAGTTGGGCGCGGATTTATACGAAGACAATTAGTACCGGTTGGTAACGCCGGCCAGTACTAAATGCAGTCACTTAGTACCGGTTGGTGTTACAAACCGGTACTAACGTGCAGCCGCTTCCGGGCCTCGCCACACGGGGCGGTTTAGTACCGACTGGTGTTACCAGCCGGTACTAAACTGCAACTAGCCGTTGCGGCCCGTCGCCCAAGGCGCACGTTAGTACCGGTTGGTAACCGGTACTAGCGTGCTCCCTTAGACACTGTGCTTACAAACCGGTACTAAATTCATCATTTAGTACCAGTTATAACACAACCGGTACTAACGTACCAGGGACCAAAAGTCGTTTCTCTAGTAGTGTCTGCGTCGAGTCCAAGGCGTACGGTAGGAAGGCTTTTTCGTTGGAAGTTCAAGTCGCCGAATTCGAACTCAGAGCGGACCTTTGGCAAAACAGGGCACTGCTTCTGGTCGATCGTTGATGGATGAAATCGACAAGGATTTTTTGTTTGAGCCTCCGAGTTAAGGCCGTGTTTAGTTCGGTCAGAAGCGTTCCCTTTTCACGAAAAGTTATCCACCTCAAAAACTGTGTTAGTTTATTTCTATTTCTATGCACGCTTTCATAGAAACAATAGTTTTCCGTCCTTTCCATCCCTTTTCCTACAACTATACACAGCCTAAGATTGGTTGCCATCCGAAGTACCACTTTCCAAAAGTTCAAAGGTCAGAGCAGACAACATGCATGTGCTTTTATTAAATCCTAGACAGAAACGAAGCCTTGATTGCCAGGCTATCGCTTTGTTCGCTTAACTTATCAGCCTAGCCCTGCGGATTATCTCTCTCACAGAACACTATTGAATCAGCCCAGAATGAGTCAAATCAATAGACTTTTCAGCCCAGTCCTGCCAAACGAACAGGGCGCATATTTGTGTATCTCTGAAGGAAAAAAAAATCATCAAAGGGCAAAAAAAAACTACAATTGCACGCCATCTCAAGTCATCGTGACAAGATAGCACATGCATCATGCGGTTTCAACATGCACCACTTCATTCACGAGTCTGCGAGCCCCGTCCACAACTTCAGCTCCACTCTAGCTCGCAGCGTCGCTGCTGACCTTGACTACTCGCGCTGGCGGACGACAACTTCAACTACTCGACACGGCTCCAGCTCGTTCAGTCGTGCTGCCGCGCACCGATCTCGACAGCCCGCGCAGAAGCTACAAACTCGACTCGTACAATAGCACTGTCGCGCTACCTCGACATCGACTACTCCAGCTTGCACACCGTCGACATCGACTACTTCGGTTCGCATCGCTGACGTACCGGCATCAACCTCGACTACTTCAGCTGGTGTCGCCATACCGCTACGCGTCAACATCGACATCTCAAGCTTCCCAGCTCGGCGAATGACTACTTTGACTACTCGACTCGTCTAGAAACTACTCGAGAAAGGGTCGTACATGTTCAATAACTAGTCTCGAAACTACTCGAGAAAGGCAAGGCAAAGCTTGCTACTACAAGGTCTGGCGAATGTTATGATCCCGAACGTGACGATATTTTTTTTGAATTGGAGTTGGACACGTCACTGCTTGGCAAGCGACAACTCCGATCGTCAACCACAACTTGGACCTTTTCGAGTTGAAGGCGGACGCGTCATTGCTTGGAAGGTGGCAACTCCTAACGACGACCACAGCTCAGATTTGGATACTGAGAAGCTAATATCAAGCTACATGCAAGAATTGTGACAAATTCAACTCAAGAAGCCACCGTACACCGGGAGATAGCCAAATTAAAGAACAATACACTTGGCTCATCATTAGCATGCATCTTCCTGGTGGAAAAATTAATTGGATTTGTAACGACACTGAAAACTGTACAAGTTTGAATTAATGAAAAATCAGTGAAAATTTAAATCTTTATATGGTGATGTGCCTTGCATAAAACTCCCTTTCAAATTTAAGGTTAATTCTTCCTTTCCAAATTCCTAGTAAATAAAAATTTGTACACTTATTTAAAATTTTCATGAATGCATGTGTGAGTTGGCTTTTTATTTGAAATTTTGTTGGCTCTCAAATGTGTAGGTTTGAATTTTGAAACTAGTTCAAAATTCAAATCTAAAATTAGTTTAAACCTAAACCTAAAAAAGAAGAATAAGGGAAAGAACCTTACCTGGGCCAACCTCGTAACCGGCCCGACCGAGCTTTCAGCCCAGCATCACCCCGCCTCTCCACTTCATGCGCCGCTCGGCCCACCTCCGCACGGCCCAGCTACCGCGGCCCAGCCTATTGCGCGCAACCACCTCTCTCCCTCACCGACAGGCGGACCCCACTTGCCGGTCGCCCACTGTTCTTCTTCTCGATGCCACCTCCCACCTTTTTGCCTCGCCGCTACCTCGGCGTCTGCCTGACCGCGCTCAACCAACCCGACCGCGCCACGTCTACCGAGTCGCGTCACCGCGCCACCTAGACCGCCACCTCAGCCCTGCCTTGGCCGCCAAGAGGCTGAGGCCTAGGGCAACCACCCGGCCGCGCTCGAGGGTTAGAGAAGACCACCCTGCCCCTCGGTGTGCGTGCCCTACCCGCGCAGCCTCACAAACCCTAGAGCTTTCCAGCTATAAAAGGAGGGCCTTGGCCTCCTCCATCCACCCATCCACTGGGCCTTGGCCCTTCCCCAGTAGTTGTCACGAGAGAGAGGGAGGAGCAGGGGATCGGGAGAAAGAAGGAAGAGGAAGGGGGAAGAGGAGGAGCTCGCGGGGAGAGGAAGTCGGAAGAGAAGAACAGCAGGGCACTGCGGGAAGAAGGAGGAGGAGCTTAGCGCCGCCGTCCGTGAGGAGATCGAAGTCGCCGCTTCGCTTCTTCCCCACCAGAAGACAACCGCCGCCCAAGTCGAAGAGGAGCCGCTCGCCGTCATCCGCGCCAGAGGGGGAAGCCGCTCGCCGTCGTCCATGTGAAGCCCGAGCCGCCACCACCGTCTGCTACCAAGACGTCAAGCCGCCGCCATCGCTTCCTCGACGTCGCTGGTCACGCCGTCCTTCACCGTCGCCTCCGATGAGCTGCCCAACGCGCCCCTCTCCTTTTTAGCCAGCGCCGTCACCAGCCACCGCTCGCCGCCGCCGCCGCCGCCTACCGTCACTCTTAGATCCACCAATAGGATCACAGCCACACGAGTGACCACACGCACATAGCCACAACAGATCCGGTCCCTGGTCACACCGGATCCCAGCCAACCGTAGGACGCAACGTTGCAGCCACACAGCCGGCCACACCCCCCGCTCGCATGAGATCCCGGTGACATAGAAGATCCCGCTAGGAACCGATCAACCACTCCAAGCCCTTTTCCACCCAGGCCCTAGAATCTTGTAGAAAACTCCTTGAACTGTCCAGTAATTACAAATAGGTCCCTCCACCTTATGAACTTTTGCAGATAGGTCCCTGCCGCCTTAATTAATTGTTTTAATCCCCTTTAATAAATAGTTTTTCAGCCTAATTAACTTCAGAAAATTGAAACTAGTTCACCGTAGCTTCGAAAAATATGAAACCAGTTGCATTAAATTCGTAAAATCGAGCCAGTGTTGTTTGTAGCTAGTTTGATATTATTTGGCTCTTCTATTTTGATGTTCTTGGATTTTATGCAATGGATGTATTGCCAAGTATTTATTTTCGCGTCGTATCTCGTCCCTACCAGACCCGAGCTACGACCGTGAAGGACTTCTTCGATCTGGAAGACCACCTCGACCTCGGCTACGCCATAGTGGACTTCTACAAGGGGAACAACTACAATAAACAAGGTGTCATGTCAGCTCTCAATCACTTAGCTCCCCACATGCGTAGATGCTAGCGCACTTGTTTGATGCTTTGACGTCTTATTGATGAACCATGCACGACCTTATTTTTATATCTTGTTCCTTGTTGACCTATGCGTGAACTAGCCCTCCACACCGGCTAGTTCACTTTATCATCATAACTGCCTTTGTGTTATGGATGAGATGGATGATGATATGATAGATGGGATGGGATATTCTTGGCGTGTGTCTTGGGTGAGTTTGTGTATACTCCTTGATGTGTTTTCGCAAAATCGGGCTTGTACTTTGCTGGGGTGTCGATCTGAGAGCACCCCACACCGTGTCCATGGCAGACACACAGACGAGGAGTTGGGAGACGTGCCTGTGTGGCTCGTGTACTTTGCAGAGGCACAACTTGTTTTGGGAGATGCCCGCTCTTTGCAATTTAGGACCGAGTCGCATTTACCAGCAGTAGCAGCATTACTTGCGTACGTGCCGCCTGACTATATGGGTACGGTTTTGGTCCGGGACTAGAGTGCGGATTTAGCTTGCCTGCAGGCGGATTGGAGGATCAGTGTATGGAGGTTTAGAGCTTTGCTTGCCTACCGGAAGTGCCCGAGAACCCTCCTTGATAGGGTGGCTTCACAGCTCCAAGGATCGACGACTGGCGAGGTGTACCCTATAGTTGAAGACCTTCTCAGACTTGGAGAAGCAGGACAACTTTAGCCACACTTTAGCGCCTCGGCTGTAGGTGTTAGCTCCGGTTGGCCATACACCTTTCGGAGCGCACACGGGTGAGCATATGTGTACCAACCTCTGCAGAGTTTAAACCTATGGCCATAGTTCGTGTCCACTGGTATGGACAGTACTACTTACTACTGCAACTTTCTGACTAGACTTTTCTTATGCTGCTTCTCTCCCTCGAGTGTGGTGAGCACGGCTGAGGCCGTTGAGATGCGGAGTTGTTGGAGTACTCCGCATCGCAGATGAGAGTTGGGGTTAGATCACGGGCGGTGATCTAACAAGTTTGTGACTACTTCCTTGTTTTGGGGGCGTGGACCCCTAGAGATGGATATTGTTGAGGTTACAGAGAGTTGTTGCTTCCGCTTCCTTGAAATGTTGTTGCGCTACATAACCTCCATAGCCACATCTAGATTATCCGTGCACGTAGAATACTTTCTTTTCTACCTTGGCTTGCTGCCTTTGGGAGTTGACATGGCCTACCCGCTTCTCGGGTAGATGGTGTGACACAGGTGACAGGTTTGAAGACTAGGTGCTTGTGCTTCGCTCAGGTTGGCCTGAGAATTGGAGTCTACCGCTTCCGCATAGATCGCTTCGCAGGATGTTTTACCTTGTTTGGTTTAGCCCTGAGGGACTTGTTCCGGCTTAGGCCGAATCGTTGTACCAGGTACTTATGTACTAAACCTAGTTATACTCTCTGTATTTCTGTTTTGTATTTCTGTTTTGTATGGATTTGTATCGCTTGAGACAGGGATTGCACGTGATAGCCACTTCCTGGGACTATCAGTGAGGTGCAGAGGCTTGGAATCTCGAAAACGGGATTCCAGGTCGTTTCAGGTGGTATCAGAGCCATACTTGACTGTAGGACGAGCCCTAGCAATGGTCATTAGATTCAAGACAAGCTTAAGACAATTCAATGTATATACACATACATCTCTTGACTTGTGTATATATGATATTTACACCTTGATTCCAATATACAAACCTTGAAACTTATATACTATTCCTTGACTCTACTAACTTACTAACTACCCACTAACAACGAGCTAGCAGGTAACGACCGTAGCAACCTACCCATCTTGATAACATCAAAGAAGTAGTTCTCGTTAGATGTGTACTCTCTAAGGTTTCAGGAGTTGGCCTAGAGGTACGCTGAGGACCCGGTGTGTCCGAGGACCGGTGGATGGTCGCTTCCTGGTGTGATGAGTGATTGACAACGTGGTGTGGATTGACGTTTCCCTTGGCTCAAGTATTGCAGGTGTAGAATGCGGCTTGGTTGCATTGGTGCAGGTGAAGAACAGGCGCGAAAGGTCTTAGCCATGGCGGCCTCCGAGGAGCAGAGAGACAAGTAGGCTTGGTTCGAGGGACCCGGTGGCCGGTGGATCAAGTGCGGTTCACATGCTGGCAAGAACGAGCAAGGGGACGTGGTTCCGGTGCGAGGTAGCGGCTCACAACCGAAGCTCGTACGCGGACGAGAAGCCGGCGCAAGGTGGCGGCTAACAACCGAAGTTTGCGCGCGGGGTTTGGTGATTTGGCCACAAAATCATCGGTGGACGGTTTCCCTTGGTTTGGGCCTCAAAACCAAGGACCGAGGACTCGACGTGGCGAAGATGGGCCGTTGGGCTGATTGTATGTACTAGGCAGTGCCGAGTTGAACAACTCGGCAGTGCCGAGTACATACACTCGACTGGGCCAGCCCAAAACTCGGCGTCGAGGAGCTTCGATCCGGAGGACACGCGGCGTGACTGCAAGGCTTGCGTCGGAGGGAAGCTAGCTTGCAGTGGAAGGTGCCCGAGCCGGAAAATATCGGAAGATCAAATGTCAAATTTGCCCCTGAGGGGTATGTATCACTTAGGGGTAGTTTAGTCTTTAGAGCACCACCACTTGGACTACTAATAGCCCCTTCCAGGGCTGGTGGCTGCCATCTCTCTAGTTATTTTTCATTTGGCTTGTTGAGTTTTTCCCTTCCCTTCATCCTCTCCACCTAGAACTACTTCGAATCTTTCTTAGCTTTGTATAGGTGAATTCATGGTTATGTGATAGAGTTTTGTGCTGCTCATCTTTGTGCCATGATTTGATTTCCCGAGCTCCTTCTTCCTTTTCTATTTTCGTGGGTATTTTCGGAGCTATTTTTGGGGGATTTTCGTTCTTCTCTTTCTAGGGCGTTTTCTCTCGGATTTCTTTGGGGGATTCACGTATGAGTGCCTTGTGCCTCTTTTGCTGGTGATCCTTTGCCCCCAAGCGCCGAGAATCGCTTTGGATTTGAGATTTTCGGGATGAACTTGATGTCATGGTGTTCATCACGAGATCTGAGTTTCCGGGAGTTGTACTGAGTTAGAGGCCGAGATCTTTTGGGAAAACACTCCACTGGAGGTCTAGATCATCTGACCAAAATCTCGCCTCAAGAGCTCAAGCCGTTTGGGAGATCCATCCACGAGTTGACTTTGGGGCTGGGCTGTTTGCATGTACTAGGCAGTGCCGAGTTTTGAAATCCGGCAGTGCCGAGTACATACACTCGAGGGCTGCATGTACTAGGCAGTGCCGAGTTTTGAAACCCGGCAGTGCCGAGTACATACACTCGAGAGCTGCATGTACTAGGCAGTGCCGAGTTTGGTAACCCGGCAGTGCCGAGTACATACACCCAGTGACAGATTTGTCAAGTTTTTGGATCGAGGATTATTTCTGTGTTTCCGCTGCATGTTTCTTGTTCCTAGGGTCAGTAGCATCTCAGTTGCTACGTGATCTTGGCAAGATTGTGTTACGAAGTCCGGAAGTGATTTTGGGGTGAAAGCCGGATTTGGAAAAGAAAGTTTTATCGGCTCCCATTCACTCCCCCCCTCTCTGGTCGCCGTTTCGGTCCTTCATACGCACCTTGGTGTGATGTTGTTTGGGTGATATGGATTTTCTTGGTGTTATGGATCTTATGCTTCTTACTTGCTTGCGTGAAATTGTACTGCTTGTTAGTCTTTTCTTAGAAAACTCCAGTAGATTACCCCGTTTAGCTTAAATCGCCCTTGCGAGATAGACCCCTCTACTCACGACCTTCATTTTTGGAACAGATGACAGCACGAAGAAGATCGAGTCGTCTTCTCGCTCGTTTCGACGAGAACACACTCAGCCCCAGAGGTCGTGAGCACCGCGGCGAGCCTATTGCCCGTGGTCGCAGAGGAGGTCGAGGCCAAGGCCGTGGAGGTCGAGGATCTCGGGTTGAGGCTCAACAGGGGCAACAGGGTGATGCCGAGCAAGAAGAAACTGGTGACGCACAACAACAGCAGCTTAACTTTGTCAAAATGATGGCTAGCTAGACTCGTTTGATGGAGACAATGGCTACCATGCTTCAGCCGAAGGAAATCCCGGAAGAGACGATATCCCAAAAGATTGAGAGTTTCCACAAGTTGCACCCACCCACTTTCGACAGCTCTAGTGATCCTATGGATGCAGAAGATTGGCTCAGGGAGATTGAGAAGAAACTGGATCTGGCTACTTGCGACGACTTCGAGTGCGTCACTCTCGTCGTCCACAAGCTGACTAGTACCGCCCGTGCTTGGTGGGATAGCTACTGCGACTCTCACGCTGACCGCAAGATTGTGTTACGAAGTCCGGAAGTGATTTTGGGGTGAAAGCCAGATTTGGAAAAGAAAGTTTTATCGGCTCCCATTCACTCCCCCCCTCTCTGGTCGCCGTTTCGGTCCTTCAATTGGTATCAGAGCCGGTTACGGGTCTTTGCGACTCTAACCAGTCTAAGATCCAAAGATGGCGTACCAAGATCGGGGTTCCGGGCCTCCGCACTTCGATGGGAAGAACTACCCGAACTGGGTCGCGCGTATGGGCGCTTTCTTGCGAGGCAAAGGAAAGTTGCTGTGGGATGTGACGAAAGAAGAAAACTATGTCAATCCCACCAACTTAGATGCCCAGGATGCAAAGGATAGATTTGAGGCGAATGCCCGAGCTGTTGACTACTTGTTCCGTGCTTTGTCTGCCGAGGAGTTTGAGCGTGTTTTGGGCGAGGACCTAGCTTGCCAGATGTGGCAGAAGCTCAAGGTAGCCCACGGTGGTGATAGCCATGTCAAGGCTAGGCTTTTCTCGATGTATAGGAGAGAATATGAGAATTTCGCTCATTTGCCTGGAGAGTCGGTTGATGCTTTGTTTCAGCGTTTCACTTCTATTGTCAACAACATGAAAGCCAATATTACCGTGCTCCCATACTCGGATCATGACCGAGCTATCAAGCTCCTGCAAGCACTTGATAGATCCGTGTGGGGTGCCAAGGTTGAGGCGATCATGGAGTCGGCAAACTATGAGACTCTTTCTGTTGATGAGCTTTTCTCGAAGTTGAAATCTTCCGAGGTGGACAGACAGTTGCTTGCCAAGGCTAAGAGTCCGACTGATCCCCATAGTCTGGCTCTAGTCGGTGGCTCTGGATATGGACATGCTAACACTTCTAGACACTTTGCTTTGTCTTCTCTTGTGTCCCTTCCAGATGAAGAGTATGAGGTGCTGAGCGAGGAGGATCTTGCGTTGCTCACGAGGAGGTTCGAGCGGATGTACCAGAACCGGAAGGGTTCGAGGCGTGCCGGGAGTACGTGCTACAGATGCGGGAAGATGGGCCACTTCATCGCCGAGTGCCCCGAGGAGATCAAGAACGACTACAACCGCAAGCACCGCCCGCGAGACGACCACAAGCACCGTCCCAAGGACGAGTACCGCGCCAAGCACAAGAACAAGGAAGAGAGAAGATCCAAGAACAAGCACGGTGGACACAAGAAGCACAGATCTCGAGCGATGGTGGCTGATGCGAGTGACATCGACACAAGCTCCACCAACACGTCGTCAAGCTCAAGCAGTGAAGATGAGGACCGTGGCCACCGCAAGGAGAAGAAGAGCTTGAACCGCAACTTCAACGGCATCTCCTTCACCGCCGTCGACTACTGCACCATGGCGCACGACTCCGTGAAGAGCAAGGACGACTCCGACTCCGACTCCGAGGATGAGGTATTGATCGATCCCACCTCTTTGCGTCAGGAGATTGCTAGACTAGAGCAGTTGGTCGATAACCGTGATGATGTGCTTAGAAAGACCAACAAGGAAAAGAGGGAGTTTAGGTCTTTGCTAGGAGAGTCCAAGGATAGAGTGGCTGAGCTTGAGACCTTGCTTTCTGAGACTGGAAAGAAGGTATGGAGTTTGAGTCTTTGCTTTGCGAGTCTAGGGAGAGAGCGGCTAAGCTTGAGTCTGAGATTGCTGTGTTGAAGGATGCTCCTCTTGTGTCTGATGAGGTTGAATGCTCGTTCTGTGATGTGCATATTGCTGATCTTGTTGTGCTTAAGGAGAAACACATGACTTGCTTAGATGAACTAGAGGGTGCTAGGGTTGAGCTTGCTGAGTTGAAGTCTAGGTCATCTTTGCTAGGTGCTTGTACTTCTTGTCCTGCTTTGCATGCTCAGTTGCTTGAATCACGCACCATGATTAGTTCACTTGAAGCACAACTTAAATCTCCTATTGCAAATTTCTGTTCTGCTTGTGATGTTGTTGCATTGAGGAATGTTGAGCTAGAACAGCGTGTGAATCGGTTGGAAGATGAGAATGATGAGCTGAGACAGTGTTTGGGTTGGTTGTCTGGTCGTGAGCCTCAGCTCAAGATGTTGATTGCTAGCTTTAAGAGAGCTGATGGTTGTGGTCTTGGTTCTGAGAAGATTGGTGAGAGTAGTGGTGAGAGAGAGAGAGATCCAGAGAGCTCCACCGCAAACATTCCCACAAACCCACCAAAAGCCATTCTCAAGAACATCTTTACACCCAAACCAAACCACCTGCTAAACAAGCTTGACACCACTCCAGATCCTCCCAAATTTCCACCTAAGTCAGAGAACTTTCAGAGGAGAGTGTCCTTTGTGAGGAGTGGGGTTTACCAGCCGAGAGAGAGGGCACAGCCGAGAGAAACTCCAAAGCCAAAGCCAGTCCGCTTCCATTGTGAGCATTGTGGAAGGGATGGACACCTTGAGGAGTTCTGTTGGAGGAAGAAGAGGGAGGTGAGAAGAGAGAAGGAGGTGGGGAACAGGGACAGGTACTACTCTTCTCGTAGTGTGCCTGTGTCTCGTTCACCCTGGCCGAGAGGCGACGCCTTTGTGCGCACAGTTCCTGTGGTTGCCAGTCGTGGTGTTTCAGCTGTTCGTGAGTTTGCTAGGCGGCCTCCGTTTCGTGGTCAGTTTGGTTCAGGGAGGTTCGACCGTAGCTTTGAGGCTAGGAGAGAGTCTAGGCCACGTTTTCCCCCGCGTGGTGCTAGAGGACCGATGGTAAGAGACGAGAGGGTTTCGCGTGGTAGAGTTGATTTTGCTAACCCCTCTTTTGAGCAGATGGCCCGACACTGGTTTGACTCGTTTTGTGCTAACCCCAGTGTCGAGTCATTCGCTCATTCTCGTTCTCGCTGTTGATTGTGCAGGTGGGAGGCTTGGAGAACTTTTGGTTGATGGATTCTGGCTGCTCGAGACATATGACAGGTAATGGTAAGTGGTTCTCCAGTCTCACCCCGGTGGTGTCCAGGCAGTACATCACTTTCGGGGATAAGGGTAGAGGTAGAGTGTTGTCAGAGGGTGCTATTCAGGTGAGCGACACTTTCATGTTGAAGCGGGTTGCTCTTGTCAAGAATCTTGGTTTCAATTTGCTCTCAGTTTCTCAGCTTCTTGATGAGGGTTATGAGGTTCGCTTTAAGCGTGGTGATTCGAAAATTCTTGATTCTCGAGGTGACCTTGTGTGTATGATCATTCCTGAGGGACAGATTTTTCGTGCTGATTTTTCTCGATCTTTTGGTCCTTCACGATGTTTGATCGCTGGTACTTCTTCTGAGCTTTGGAAGTGGCATAGGAGATTGGGTCATGTGAGCTTTGATCTACTCACACGCTTGAGTGCTCTTGACCTTATCCGAGGATTGCCCAAGCTCAAGTTCGAGAAAGATTTGGTTTGTGCACCTTGTAGGCATGGAAAAATGGTTGCTGCTTCCCACCCACCTTTGACAGATGTTATGACTGAGCGTCCAGGGGAGCTTTTGCACATGGATTTGGTTGGCCCCGCTCGAGTTCGTTCAGTTGGTGGGAAGTGGTATGTTCTTGTGGTTGTTGATGACTTTTCTCGGTATGCTTGGGTGTTCTTTCTGGCGTCGAAGGATGAGACTTTTGATTTTGTTCGAGATCTGATTTTGAGGTTGAAAAACGAGAGTAATGGTGGTGCCATGAGAGCTATACGTAGCGACAATGGTACGGAATTTAAGAACACTCATTTTGATGCCTTCTGTCGTGATCTTGGTCTCGAACATCAATACTCTTCGCCATATGTTGCTTGTCAGAATGGTGTTGTTGAGAGAAAGAATAGAACACTGTGTGAGATGGCTAGGACGATGCTAGATGAGCATAGGACTCCTAGGAAGTATTGGGCAGAAGCGGTGAACACAGCTTGCTATGTTTCGAATCAGATTTTCCTTCGTGCTTTCAAGAAGAAAACTTGCTATGAGCTTTTCCATGGACGTTCCCCCCGTGTGAGTCACTTTCGGGTTTTTGGTTGCAAGTGTTTCATCTTGAAGAAAGGAAATTTGCACAAGTTTGAGTCTCGTTCGATGGATGGAATTTTTCTTGGTTATGCTAATCACTCTCGAGCATATCGTGTGCTCAATCTTGAAACTAACCAAATCATGGAGATTTGCGAAGTCACCTTCGACGAGACCATTCCGTGTAGCTCTTCTGCTTTTGAATGTGCAGGTGATGATGACTTGGGACAGCCCATCTTTGAGGAAGAACGTGTACCTTCTACTTCCACTACTACCATGTGGAGATCGTGTACCTTCTACTTCCACTACTACCACGACGTTCGACGACGGCCCCTCTGCTACACCTTCGTCGAGTCGCGCTCCAGATCGAGTTCAAGTGGAAGCTGATGTTGAGGGGGAGGCAATCTCGAGGCGAGAAGCTCCCCGACTGGTACAGAGGGATCATCCACCTTCGAAGATCATCGGGAACATGGATGAACGCACTACACGGTCGAGGTCACAGAACATCTCTCATTATGCTCATTCTGCTTTTGTCGCGTCTTTCGAGCCCAAAAATGTTGGACACGCTTTATCTGATTCTGATTGGGTCAATGCCATGCATGAAGAGCTTGAGAACTTTGAGAGAAATCAGGTGTGGAAGTTAGTTGAACCACCTCCAAATTGCCATCCCATAGGAACCAAGTGGGTGTTCAAGAATAACAGGGATGAGAGTGGTGAGATTGTGAGAAACAAAGCGAGGTTGGTTGCTCAGGGGTTTTCGCAGCAGGAGGAGATAGATTATGAGGAGACATTTGCTCCTGTTGCCAGTTTGGAGGCAATTCGGATTGAAGGACCGAAACGGCGACCAGAGAGGGGGGGAGTGAATGGGAGCCGATAAAAATTCTTTCCAAACAATCCGGCTAATCTCCCAAAACAACTCCGAAACCTCCGAGAGCAATCTTGCCAAGATCACGTAGCCACTGTCAAGCTACTGACCCTAGGAACAAGAAACGAGTAGCGGAACTCGAACCAATCGAAATGAACACCAAAACGACCCGAAACTCAGCTCGATCTAACACACCCAGGGGGGCGGTTAAACCGGCCAGGGGGGGGGGGGGGCGGTTAAACCGCCCGGGCCTAGGTGGCTCGGGAAAAAGTCAAAACAAAAGTGGATCTTCCAAACCGCTTGAGCTCTTGAGGCGAGATTTTGGTCAGATGATCTAGACCTCCAGTGGAGTGTTTTCCCAAAAGATCTCGGCCTCTAACTCAGTACAACTCCCGGAATCGCAGATCTCACGAAGAACACCATGACCTCGAGTTCATCCTGAAAATCTCAAATCCAGAGCGATTCTCGGAGTTTAGGGGCAAAGGATCACCAGCAAAAGAGGCACAAGGCACTCATACGTGAATCCCCCAAAGAAATCCGAGAGAAAACGCCCTAGAACAAGAAGAACAAAAATCCCCCAAAAATAGCTCCGAAAATACCCACGAAAATAGAAAAAGGAAAGGGAGCTCGGGAAATCAAATCATGGCACAAAGATGAGCAGCACAAACTCCATCACATAACCATGAATTCACCTATACAAACTAGGAATGATTCGAAGTCGTTCTAGGTGGAGGGGATGAAGGGAAAACAAGTTCAAAGTAAAACTGATCCGATTTGCAAATATGAGAACCGATCTGATTTATATACATCACGTATGTGGCAAGTGAATAGGAAATAAAAAGAGAGAGGGAGTCCAGGCTAATCACGTTAGATCGGATGGAACAGAGGAGGCTTTATTAGCCAGGATTCTACAAAAGGAAAAATAGAGTCCATGTATCTTAATAATAGCTAGTTTAGATACTTTGTTTTTCAGCAAGTTAATGTATGTCGTAACCGGCTTACTGTGTCCAGAGTATAAATATGTGCCTACGGGCATTGTAAACGTTTTATCACAGCATCAATAAACAAACCCTTTTATTCTAGTACCTTTACTTTTCCGTACCGGCGACTTCGCCATCCTTTTTATTTTCTTCACGAGTTCTTTCAAGTTCGTCGGGCTGCATCGCCTCGATCTCCGGCTTGCTTGTGAGTTCTGCTTTTACCGAGTAATTCTGGGCTTTAACCTCCGGGCGCATCGCTGAGGTTTCGTCTAGATTTATTCAACAGTTATCGATATTTACTAGATCCGCTAGTTTCTTATCAATTCTTGTTGTTCTAGTCTTTATCACCAATCTATCCAGCTTGATATTGATTCTTGTTGGCTATTTATTTTATTCATTAATATCATCATTATACAGCCGTCTAGGTCTTTATCAAGTGTTGTCCGTGTAGCATTATTTAGATTGCTTTTAAGTAATTCTTTATATTTGCTCACGTTTACAATCGGCTAATTCCAGCTGTTTGTCTTCTTCTGTATCGGCTTAATTAAGCTGTTACATTTAAATCGGAGAAATTTGGCAATCCTGCTGTTTTGATCTGATAATTTTACGTGTGATCTATCCTTGTCAATTAACAGGTCAGATTGACTGGCATGCACCAGTTTTCAAGGCCACGCCTTCGCTCGTGTGTTAGTGCGCATCTGTCTCCGCCCGATTTTTGCGTCAACACACTTTTGGCACGCTCGGTGGGACACAAAAATTCAAGACCCGTGGATTCACATCAGATGTTACCATATCCATTTCGAGCATCTGTATATCATCATGTGTTCTTCCAACCGATGTACCAATATCAAGGGAATTTTCCAGTACAATGTCCTCCTCCAGCGTTTTGGCCAGCGAGTCCTCAAGCCCAGCTATCAGATTGGCCACAACACATGGACAACTATCAAATTCAGCAAACTCCTCAGGCCTCTTGGCCGATGAGTTCTTATGTGTATCAGCCGTATCAGGAGAAGTATCGGGAAAATTATCAGCAATATGTTCCTCATCAGGTTATACAACCGATAGCTCCGATTGCTCAGATATCAGTTCAGAGCTCGAAAGTAGAAGATTGTCAGCCGCAACATGCTCTAGCATCGGTTCGAGATCAATCGGAATTAAAAGAAGATGACCTTGAGCAAGATGAGAAAGAAGCCTTGGAGAAAGCTATTGAGGAATATAGATTGGCATGCCTCAAAACATTCAGTATTAATAAGGAGGGAGGTGTGATCCAAATCTGTGATTTTCCAGAGTCAAAAGAGTTCATAATTGAAGCTAACAATTTTGAAAGTAAAGATGATTATCTTGATTTGTTGATTTCAGATCAGCAGCAAGAAAGTGGCCGAACTCATAATATAGAGTTCGGATCAATGGTGCGAGAGAAATCACAATCTATAGAAAAGCAACAAGTGGTACAACCAGTAGAAGAATCTGGTGACCAACAGTTTAACCAGGCTGATATAGTGGACAAGATATATGATGTGCTTCAGAATCGGCTTGACGTGAAGCCTGAAGGCCATATGTACAGGTACCATAGGCCATATTCTGAGGCTCACGGTTGGTTCCTTACACTGCCTTGTTACAGAATATCAGACCCCGTCAAGTTTTCTGGACAGGATAATATCCATATTATAGAGTATGCCAATCAATTCTTGATCCAACATGGGGGGCCTACTACAGAAGATGCTTTGGAAAGACTCTTGTCCCCAGCAAGTTCAGTCATACGATGGCCCGATCTAGAATTCCATGAGCATTTGTTGACTGCAACACGTAACAGAACGCCTACATTTCATATTCGAAGGAACAAACATGTCCGACAGATATTTCAAGTTCATTAACCAAAGGGAGTAATTATGGGCTCATCGGCTTGTTGAAGTTAATTATTAATATAATATTACAACAAAGAGATAGCCGATGTAGCAGTTTGGGAAGAAGTCTGATAGAGCAAAAATCGGCTTTATGTAATTCAGCCGATGAAGACAAAACTTAAGCTATTTCATCAAGTTTCTTCCTTCCTAAGTGACCGATGCTATTGACAAGTTTCAGTATTATGTTCTTGGTAATTATTTCTTTACTTGATCAGTTGATGAAGGAAGAAAAAGCCGATGGATGATGACAGATTCTGAATATAATATTCCTAATGGTACTTAATTAATTTATTCCTTGCAACTCAATTTGCACGTATCATGAAGGAAGGTCAAAGATGGATATTGAACTATAAGACCAAGCATCGGTTTCCAAAAATAAAAGAGCTGATTTAGTAATCAATCGGCTTGTCAATTTGTATTTATGGAAGAAAATAATTGAGTCCGCATTTGTTAAAAGCTGCATAGGAAATTTGGGTAATGCTATGGAGTTTTTGCTATTAAAATATTGAGGGCTTTGCCGTTTCCTAAAGCTAATCAACATAAGAAGCAAATTCAATTTTATCGACCGATGGGATACAATACTAGCACCACCATTCCTTAATGCCGATTCCTCAAATTCATTCATCGGATGTCTATGCTGTCAGTCGATGGAGGTGATGATGGAAGGACGTAAGAATAGAAAGAAGGCTAATTCACTAATGGATCGGATATTTCTATACATTGCTGATAAATCAAGTGTTGGCATTGGTTGTGGATATCGGCCAGTTGCATCGGCAGGGCTGATTAGATACATCAGCTGTATTGACAACATCTCTTAATCAGACTAAGCTGACTCATCATGTTTAGCATCAGTGCCGTGCTATCCGTCCTGCCTGCGCCCACAACTGATGAGGCGTCGGAGAGCCGCAGAGCCCCCGACCGATTTCGAAAGCAACAGATATCCGATGGAGCAGTTCAACATATCGGCTGATGGAAGAAAGGAGTTCTGCAGTCCGATACATGCTTAATTCGAACAGTATGGTCACACGTGAAGACGAAAGAAGGAAAAAGCTAGCAAGGTTATGCACATACATGCAAATGACGTGAGTGGATTTATTAATCAAGTTTGATTAGCATAATGGCCGGAGTATTATGTTAATTAAATGGAGCAGCAACAATCGGCAGGAACCAGCGGAGGCTAACAGGAACCGGTAGAAGGTTAGTAGATTTTGTTTAAGTAACAATTGTCGATGAAGCCGGGACAACTGCCGATTGAGCTAGAAGCATTGCCGATCGAATAAATGCTGATAGTGCCAACGAAAGGAATATTTTTGGGATATAAATCTATCGGCAAAGTTTGAAATAAAATAATAATAATAAATAGTCAATTCTGGGCAATTCAAATGCCGATGGGAAGCTAATCAACCAAATGCCGATAGTGCAGAATATTTTTCTGGACACTTGTTGTGCATCAGACTTAGAAAAGAAAGACAAAAGTCTACGTCTAAGCATCGGATCGAAAGGCAACAATCATATCGGAAATCAGTAGGTATTATTAAAATATTCTGCAAGCAAATGCTTCGATCGGCTTTCAGCGTCGATTCAACCGATTTTATAGTAGTATTGATCGGTTGGTTAGAATATTCTGAAGATAGTGTGAGCTGATGGCTTCAAATATACAATGAGCCGATTTTCATTTCCTGATTATCGGAATTGTCCATTGATTTGTGAGGGCAGCTTTATATCAGAAGACCGTCTGGATTACAAAAGCCGATTTATTTAATGCTTGAAGAATAAATTGGATAATAATAAGCAAGATTACAAAGGCAGTTCTCACCTTGTCATGATCTGAAAAAACAATTCCACGAATACATATTTGTCGGAGCACAAGATAGAAGGAATTGGCCGCATGGATAAGAAGCTACGTAAAGAATCATGGCGCAGTGTCAGGTGATCGGATTATTCTATTCGGCTGGTAGAGTCAATAGGAAGAGGCAAGAATGACCGATCGCTTGTTTTTAGGAATTCGAGATAAACTAGACGCATGATATTATATTTCACACATTCATATCAGCTTTTGTATAGCCTATGGGAGATTAAAGAAAGATGTGATAAAAGGATTCTTGTGACCACGAGACAGAAAACTCACATATAGCAAGCATCTCTATCACCCGTATTGTGAGACTCTACGTAACAAGTATCTCTATCATTATTTTATTCACCAACCGTAGAGAAATAGGTTAAGTGGTGATCGGTCATATTGCTTTATTGATGATCAAGGGAAAATACTATAAATGGCCGATGTTTCTGTTGTTGACACGTGCGGACCAGATCATTAATTGACCAGCTACTAAAGGAGCATCGGGCAAAAGTGGATGCGGTCATATTTTTCAGCCGATAGCGTTGCTGTGCTGCAGAAATCGGCCTGATTCGGATTGACCGATGCTGCTGTGGGAAAAAATCGGTCATGGTAATAAAGATTTCACCGATTTGGGGTTTAGCTGATTTGAAAAGCCAAATATTTTTGCTAGTGCGGCCAATCTAAAGTTAACTGATGGTCAACAACCGATGGTAAATTCTGGCGGCTATCATGAGTTCATCAGCCACCGATGTAACATCTGAAATCGTGTTGGCCGTTGCATCAAAAAGATGGCCACCTGTCACCAATGGCTTCATAATGGTGTATCGGCTGATAGATGGATCCTGTTGTAAAACAACCGGACTTTCCAAGAAGGAAAGAGGACTAGAAGTCCTAGTCCTTGTCCGGTTGCTTGTGGGCTCTTACCAAAATCTCTAGCCTTAGTTCGGACTATATAATCGGAGGAGCAACCCCATTGTAATACATCGATTTGAGGAATAAAGAGAAGCTCCACCTATATTGTCTCTTGTCTACTTTATGCTTGTTCTTGTGTGTTTGTCATGAGAGGCGTGAGAGGGAGAAGATCCAACCGTTGACGACGTGTTTCACAACACGTTATCAGCACGACCGCTCATCGTCGACTACGCCGGAGGAGTCGCCATCAAGCTCGACGCCGGCGATCTCACCGTCGCCCTCGCCGACGACTACTTCGACGACGTCGACTACATCAACGTCGCCAGCGAACGGATCTGCACCGACTCGCCATCAAGCAGGCAGGTCTACGACCATGCCTAATGCCCTACGCGGTATGTATCTACTGATAACTGCCCTACGCGGCAAGTGGAGTAGATCAATTGGCATCAACAACACAAGGTATGAATTGTTGAAATCAAGTAGTAGATTAAATTGAGAGCCGGAAAATCGTTTTTCCAACCTACTACTACTTGATTGGCCACGAAGGCAGTACCAAACTTTGCGCCGCCTGTACGTGGCTCTGATCTTCTTGATCGTATTCACGATGACAAGTAATTATCTGGACATAGTCATGCAAGCATGAAGCTACGCGTGTGTGGATTCTTGTATGCATATGAACGTATACAAACCTATCACAGATTGTTTTGCACCCATCATCATCGTTTCACAAGTTAGTGCAACGCCCTGAAGGACAAGTGCGATTGCGATACCGACCTGAACGCTGGAAAAGGGCAAGTCCTAAGGATATAGAAATTCTATTTCGCCGGCATTGTAGACCGATGGAATCATGGCAGTACAAGCTACCAGCACGAAGACTGGCAGTCATAGAAGTACACACCACAGCCGGCGGCAGCGAACTAACACTATCCGTTGACACGCAGATCAGCAGAACACGATCATACACATTCATCGTCACCACGTATGTCCTGCTAACGCCGCAGCCACCGCTGCAACTTTGCCGCCCTACTCGCCGTGCCCGAAGCCGTGCGCCGCTATCCGCATTAGCACCACCTGAGGATGCTCGTGCCTGAAGCCGCGACCAGCGATTGAGCCAGCACCAGAGAAGTTGAGTTATGACGCTATGCGTCCGCCTGAAGCTGTCCAATGCATCCACGCTCCATGCCAGAAGCCGTGAGCCGCTCGTGTTGCCCTCGGAAATCGCTGCGCCAGATGCTAACGCCTCCCGATACTCTCGCCAGCAACCGAGAGTCTGAGTCCCGTATGCAATCGACGCCGAGTCTGAGTCTTGCACGCATGCAGCAAGAAAGAACCTGTGCAACCGACCTCGTGTGTCCTTACTGGATACGTACGCTGCACACATGCCAGATCCACACACATTAGCGCTAGTACGCGCTGCTACTCACCGCACCCACCACACACGTTGGCTCGCCTGAAGCACCCGATACTTGTATATGCCTCGCAGAGCTCGCTCGCCAGTCGTCACCACCCCTGACGCGGTCCGTAGCCGTGACTGTCATCCTGTCGCCGCCCCGGCATGGTGTGCAACCGTGAAAAGCAAGTATTGCTCTGAACCGCCATGCAGCGCCAGCCCACAACAGCTAGCAGCAGTAGCCCCCTGCCCAGCAGCGCATGGACCAGCGCCCAATTAAGGGCTCGTGGTATTTAAACAAAAAAATAATTAAGGGGCTTAGCTACACTGAATCATGGAAAGTCTTTGCGACAGATTAAGTTTTAAATATCTTTCTACAGTATTCAATTTCTATAATTTTATTTTTTATGTACTTACTGTTTTTATGGCATATTGTTGTTTTTGCACATAAATTCAGTAAATCATACCTTTAATCATAGAAACATGGTTTTTAGGTATATGAGCTCTCTAAATCTTGAAACCCCCTTTGAGGCTCATACTTATCTTTTTCTAGCATGTTTAATGGATGTATAATTTTGAAAATTTGAACCATTAATCCCTGAAGTGGCTAGATTAACCATAGAAAATGGTTTTAGGTTTATGACCTCTCTCAAATCTTGAAGAACCTTAGACATGTTACACCCCTGAGAGTGTCATATATTTTTTTCCTAGCAGTGATAAATGTGGCATAATTTTTTGCTAATTCTGGGAAAATAACAAATATATTGAATAGATTAACCAACCTTAATTAATTTTGCACTTGTTTCATGCATTTAAACACATGAAGTGTGCTTGTAGCAATTGCATGAATAATGTAGGAAGTGACATGAAGTCCACTATTTCTAGAAGAAATTTTTATCATTGGTTTAAAGTATAGTAATGTATAATTTCAAGAAGAAATGCTATATAACTTTGAAAGTTATTTTGTCCATGTGAAACAACGTATTTTTCTTCCAACATGGCATTATGATTTTACAATAGCAGTAAATTCGTAAGTTGTATGCCAACTATTTGAGTTTATAAATAACATGAAGTTATACAAAATTTATGTGTTTTCTTGAAGAATCACATTATTTGCCACGTAGGTATTTTTGCAATTCAAGAAGAATACGCATAAACTCAATATAGAAAATATTTTTATGTGATGCATAAATTATAGAATTGGAAGGAAAATAAGATACATTCTTGAAGTGATGTTAGGATCAGGGGGAGATGCATTGGAACAAAGAAGTTTCATACTCACCCCTTAACCATACATAAATAGAATTTTCTACATAAGGTGCATTATTAATTATATTCATGAAGAATTTGGTTATGCTCACGAAGAGAGAACAATTACTTTTTGCTCCATACTAGAAGTTTAGCAAAATTTTAAGAATATTTCCCAGAATAGAAGGGCAAATTGAATATATTAGTGTTTCTTACCTCTGTATAGGTTTTTCTCACCTTATCTTATGCCCACTTGCTTGTAGCAATTTTTACCTGAAGTAATAACTTTAATCTCATGAAATAAATAAAGAATTACATGCTGAATATTGTAAATAATTGCTTTGAATTGCCTATTTGATAATTATTTGAAACGGATTTTCCACTAAAAGCCTCAAATAACCATGAAGGTTACGGTTATTGTGCATTTCTACCATGAAGGTAGAACGAAAACTGAATTTTTATGAAGCACATTAACTAGTAATGTACATGCTTTTTAATTGAACTCAGAAGATTCAATCTAGTCTAGAAATTGTATATTACTCAATTATGTACTAAAATACATAAGCCCTGTAACTTGAAGTTTATTCAACCCAAGCCATATTATTGTACATTGAATAGTACAACTATGTGGATTTCAATCATTCTCTATATATACTAGCAGTATAATTTAATTCTATGGTATATTTGAAATAACTCATAGATGATGCTTGAAGCATAACATCCCTGAAGTGCATCTATGATATGAAAAAGGGTAGAAAATAGGGTATTAGAGGCATGGATAAACTTGAAAAATCTAATAGGCATATCCCTAATCTTGTAGTATTGTTGGTTTAGAGCTGCATCCTGTTAGATTGATGGACAAACCAACGCGCAAGTTGGCCTGTAGCTGTGGTCATTATAATGACTAAGTCTGTAGCTCTGCGCATAGCCTTCGTAATCCATATATACCACTTGTCACTAAGAATGACTAGTTAATAGCTTTTTCACACTAATGTGGGAACCTGCATGTTACTACATTATTTATTAGCCTTTGCATGGGTATTATACTAAAAATCCGCTTTATGTTGGCTAGAAGCCACAATACTGTTGTTTTCTTGTATTAGCTCGCATGCTATACATATACTCAAGCTTCTCCTGTTGAGTAGTAGCTCTCACCGTCGAGATGATCAGCAAGTCATCACAACACACTATCACAATCAGCTTGCATGCTGATTCAGTTTGTGCATTTCATGCAGATGTATAATGTGACTAGTAGTCATCATATTATCTCTAATCAAGTAGGTTGAGATCAGGGGGAGCAAACCAATTTGAAATCGGGACAATAGTGATTTTATTCAATCAATTAGAAATTGATTAATTCAATTAGAATGAGTTTGCGAACAAATAAAAGATGGACCTGCTAGTCCATTGTGTGGAAAACTATTTCGTATTTATGGGTTCAAAATCTTAAGGCATATGGGGAATTCTTGAATGAATAAGCAATTAAAAGAAATTTCGTGTAGATTTAATGTTGCAAACTATAAACATGAAGTTTATTTTTCTAAATTACTTATAGTATATCATATGAGTATTTGAATCGAAATATTTTAGGCTAAATAAAGAAGTTAGACAATAAAATAGTCTTGTAGATTTTTAGAACTGCAAATTTGTAGGTATGCAGAACATACCAAATTGCATAATATACAAATAAAGTCTAGCTCACTGCATAACAAATAACCCCTAAATTTTGAAATTAGGTGCGTGAAAATTATTAATTTCACCATATTGGCATACATGGGTATTAACTTGAAGTTTAAAAATATGGATATGAAATTCCATTATGTAAAGCTCATGGGGATATTACTGAAAGTATGCTATTATTTATGAAGATGTAATACCGGCATTAGGGGGAGAGAAAGCCTATATGAATGCCTTGTATTGAATGGAATAATGATCTTCATAAAATATTCTTGAAAGCTTGAAGCACGAATAAAAACACGCACTAAATCATACTCGCATGAAGCTGAGTATAATGCCAGAATATTTAAATGTGAGGAAGCCCATGAAGGGCACCACCTGATGTGGAAACACACTTGAAGTGAAACTATTTATAGGATTTTATCCCAGTGAGAATGTGCACATAATGAATACTCACAAATGGGAAACTGGAGATTAGGAGAAACAACCCTGAAGTTATTAACCAGAAGTTAAGTTTACTTGTAGTAAACATAATGCTATGTGTGGTATATCCCGGGTATTTAATAATATACTCACCATGGCAAATGACTTGATCATTAATTTAAAATCTATAGGGACGCCTGTTGGTTTTGGATTAAATGAACTTGTCATACAAATTTTACTGAAACCTCCATAGAACTCCGGAAAGAAGACCATCATGGTCAAATACCTCACAAATTAAGAATGGTCATCATGAAGATGAAAGCCTAACACTACAAAGCGCGCGCACTGTTTTGTGTTGGGATAGCAGATATTATTTGACTATATCATAGTCTTATCCTGAAGATATGGGAGAAATAGAATGAATGTTGACAATATTACCTCTATCATTGCAATGTTTCTTTAAACGAGAACAGGGATCCACAAATAAAGTCCATGGCAGAGTCGCATGAAGCGCTCATATCGGGTCAATGAAAAAATGCAATTGAGGTTAAATCATTAAGAATATACTTGAACTTGCAAGTTCAAGTTACATAAGTCATTATGGAATAATTATATGGTGAAATGATATGGTTTATAGGTTTTTCAAAAGACTAACAAACTCCCATTATGTATGAATGAATATTCTGCTACTTATCTGGCAAATGGAAAGAATAAATTAAATATTATGCAGTTAATTGATGGATTCGGAAAATCTATAGGTGATCCTTGAAGGAAATCATCATTCCTCGAAGGAATTAAAATTAAATCTCATACTAAGTATTAAATGTCTATGGTAGATAATATTTCTGAATGAATATTAAAATCTTTAGAAGAGTTAAATCCTGGAAGGAAATAAAGTCATAGAATGACTTATTGTGAATAACACTTTTAAAATGGTTCATTGAAGAACTCAAGTTAAAAGGATCATGTAAATCACTTCTCTCTTGCATGAGAGGATTTCTCACATAAGAGAAATACTATTCTTGAAGAATTACAAAATTCTTGAAGGATATAGTCAATGAATGACTTATCAGTCATTTCCTGAATGAACACCAATAATCTTGAAGATATGAATTAACTTTATACAGACCCAAATAAATTAAGAATGAAGTGAGCATCATATGGTCCTGAATGTACCATTTAAGCACTTATGCATAGCTATCTAGTATTGATAGTAAGTATTCTCACATACCACAGAAGGTATATTGGTGATTGGCAATTTGAATTATCCCCTCAAATGCCAAAGTGAAGATTGATTTATCTATAGTGGAATAAGCCATCTTTGAAGATCTAGTGAATAGATCATTGGTTATAAACTAGAATCCACTTAGATAGAGTTGCTATTATTTCAAATTTGAATATTAAAGTTTGATATAAAATATCTAGAAGATATGTGAATTGAAACTTATTAGCCCCTTATTCCTCTGAAAGGATAAAGTTTATTTTGTGTTGCACAATTAATAAGTGGTTATTAATGCTTGAAGCATTGCTCTTTATCATAGTTAAGTCTTTGAAGGACTAATTATTGTACTCATACACATTTATGTAGAATGTAACTAAGACATTATTGAACACTGAAGTTTAAAGGATGTCGACATGAGGGGGAGCATATTTTTTTATCATGTTGTTACTCAGAAGGAATCAACTTGATGATTAATTTTTGAATTTACCATAAAGGTATACCACTTGATTATTTAAGATCATTAATGCAAGAATCATGAAGTTCATGCATTAATCTTGAAGATTCATCACTATTCATGAAGAATAGTAAATATAGAATTGTGTATAACCAGAAGGTTTAATGTTGTAATCTTTTTCCCTTTGTGAGTTTTTACTTGAAGGTTTCTCACGTAAGGTTTTTGATGAGGCAACATGTGCAATACAATTGCGGTTGATATGTACTCTTTTCTCCAAGAACTATTTTTCCCACTGGGTTTTCGGATGGAGTTTTTGATGAGGCATATGCGTTCGCGGTAATCGCCCAAGGGGGAGTGTTGTAAAACAACCGGACTTTCCAAGAAGGAAAAGAGGACTAGAAGTCCTAGTCCTTGTCCGGTTGCTTGTGGGCTCTTACCAAAATCTCTAGCCTTAGTTCGGACTATATAATCGGAGGAGCAACCCCATTGTAATACATCGATTTGAGGAATAAAGAGAAGCTCCACCTATATTGTCTCTTGTCTACTTTATGCTTGTTCTTGTGTGTTTGTCATGAGAGACGTGAGAGGGAGAAGATCCAACCGTTGACGACGTGTTTCACAACAGATCCAAGCAGAAAGATTTAATTGAAGTTGCTCGGGTTTCAAATTTAATTTATAAAGGTTGCAGCTCACCTGTGATGGGACCCTATCGATTTTTTAATGGCAATCGGAGATCAAGCCCCAAGCAATATTATCCTAGTGGACTGTATAGAAGTTCAGTATTTTATTCAGCTAATATTTGTTGATCGTCAAAGCATGAATTGCTGCCAAATCAGAAAACGACAGGGTGTATCAGATGCATGACGAGATATTTTCTGTTCATCGGCTATTTATCGATCCTCCGATCCGATCTTTCATGACAAAGAAGGGGCTTCCCTTGTTGGTATCTGTTTTATCCTGTTGGAAACTCGGAATCGGAGCTGTTCCTAGAAGCCGATGGCATGAATCATCAACATAGGGAGGTAGGCAAGGCTACAGTCTGAAAGACAGATACGGCAAGTACATACAAGACCGAATTGAATATAACTTGCTGCCTTCTACAATGATGTCATGCCACCGGTGCAAACAGAGTGTTGAGAGTCTTTGCTTTATTGGACTGGTCCTATTTTTTATTATTAAAGATCGATGAAGTTACCATTAGAGCCGATGTATGGTTTAAATCTGACCGATAGCCAGCTCTCAGAGTTAGCATTTCAGAAGGCATCTGATCAAGAAGAATTCATGGGCTAAAGAGAGGAGCATCGGATCTTTGTAATTAGTTTTCGAATCATGAAGTAGCAGCCTTCATACTCCGAAACTGGGGGGCTGTGTTGACACCAGATTTTTACATATCCGATGTAATTGGAACCACATGACAGTTGGCTATTTTTACCTGTGTGGAAGCTGACAGGTTATTCGTGAAGATTCTTGTTAATCAAAATGATTAATATAGTGGCCGATATTTTACATTAATTAATCCAATGGAGCAAGGAAAGAGAATCGGCCGATGAACATGTGCTAGTGAATTATGGCTACTGAAGGTCGCTTAATTAATTAATCGGGATAGGAGAATCGGTTAGTACACCACAGCATTTGCCGACAGAATCGGACGCGACCAAGTATCGGAAATCTCATATGAAGGAAATTCATGGGCTAAAGAGAGGAGCATCAGATCTTTGTAATTAGTTTCGAATCATGAAGTAGCAGCCTTCATACTCCGAAACTGGGGGGCCTGTGTTGACACCAGATTTTTACATATCCGATGTAATTGGAACCACATGGCAGTTGGCTATTTTTACCTGTGTGGAAGCTGACAGGTTATTCGTGAAGATTCTTGTTAATCAAAATGATTAATATAGTGGCCGATATTTTACATTAATTAATCCAATGGAGCAAGGAAAGAGAATCGGCCGATGAACATGTGCTAGTGAATTATGGCTACTGAAGGTCGCTTAATTAATTAATCGGGATAGGAGAATCGGTTAGTACACCACAGCATTTGCCGACAGAATCGGACGCGACCAAGTATCGGAAATCTCATATGAAGGAAAGTTGACATAGGACTTTGACCAGTGAAATCTGATGTAACTTGAGGCGATCAACTAGTGGTTTGCATTGGCAAGATTATATGCGGCAAACTAGCATGCATGCCGATGATTTTCGAGTTTGATCCGAGTGTTGGGATTTAATGTCCATGATAGAGTTTAAAAGGATTGTTTAAACAATGGCTGAAGTTTCATCGGTTGGAAGCATGCAAGTATGTTATGCAAAGAATCGGCAAAGTGTTTATTGATTAAATAATAAAGAATAGAATAAAGGAGGGAGGCAATGGTACAACAATCGGAGATGTTATAGAAAATATTCATCAGCAAGGTGGTCCGATTGTGTTGATATCCGATTCTGAGTCTTCATTGGTGAATGATGTGGGCAAAGGAATTAAATAGAATATCTTTGGATGAAGAGGAAAAGACCATGCGTGAGACAAAAGTGATTAAAAGGTGCATGCATGAGAGAAAGGAAAGCTAACACGTATAATGAGTTGATTATAATAAGGAGATTAAAGTGGCCACGTGAGAGAGGTTCCAGAATACTTGTGTGTCGATGGATGGATCGGAAAGATTTAGTATCGGAGGGAGTAGAATCGGCAGATGATCCGATTTGCAAATATGAGAACCGATCTGATTTATATACATCACGTATGTGGCAAGTGAATAGGAAATAAAAAGAGAGAGGGAGTCCAAGCTAATCACGTTAGATCGGATGGAACAGAGGAGGCTTTATTAGCCAGGATTCTACAAAAGGAAAAATAGAGTCTATGTATCTTAATATTAGCTAGTTTAGATACTTTCTTTTTCAGCAAGTCAATGTATGCCGTAACCGGCTTAGTGTGTCCAGAGTATAAATATGTGCCTACGGGCATTGTAAACGTTTCATCACAGCATCAATAAACAAACCTTTCTTACCGCATTTACTACTTGCAATTTCATACCTTGTCGGCGACTTCGCCATCCTTTTATTTTCTTCACGAGTTCTTTCAAGTTCGTCGGGCTGCATCGCCTCGATCTCCGGCTTGCTTGTGACTTCCGCTTTTACCGAGTAATTCTGGGCTTTAACCTCCGGGCGCATCGCTGAGGTTTCGTCTAGATTTATTCAACAGTTATCGATATTTACTAGATCCGTAAGTTCTTATCAATTCTTGTTGTTCTAGTCTTTATCACCAATCTATCCAGCTTGATATTGATTCTTGTCGGCTATTTATTTTATTCATTAATATCATCATTATACAGCCGTCTAGGTCTTTATCAAGTGTTGTCCGTGTAGCATTATTTAGATTGCTTTTAAGTAATTCTTTATATTTGCTCACGTTTACAATCGGCTAATTCCAGCTGTTTGTCTTCTTCTGTATCGGCTTAATTAAGCTGTTACATTTAAATCGGAGAAATTCGGCAATCCTGCTGTTTTGATCTGATAATTTTACGTGTGATCTATCCTTGTCAATCAACAGGTCAGATTGACTGGCACGCCCCGGTTTTCAAGGCCACGCCTTCGCTCGTGCGTTAGTGCGCATCTGTCTCCGCCCGATTTTTGCGTCAACATCGTGTGTTGAGTTCCACCGGGTCAGAACATCAAGCACTAGAGCAGCCTTTATAGGAAGACATTCCCTTTCAACAATCTCATTGAAAGCCTGGATTCGTGATCCTCCTGAGTTAACATGCCTAATCAGCTCTCTGATCAATTCTATCGCTTTAGTAGCAACATCCATGCCATCTTGAACAACAATAATGTTCAGTATATGAGCACAACATCGAACAAGAAGGTGTTGACCACCAAATAACATATCATGCTTCTCGCTTTCTTGGAGAAGGTCGCAGGTTGCCTTGTTGTTTGCTGCGTTGTCAAGTGTGATCGTAAACATCTTCTCTTTTATTCCATAATCTGTGAGACATCTAGTGATGGCTTCCTCAATAGCTAAGCCAGTGTGTGGATACTTCACATCCTAGAAAGCAATTATCTTCTTCTTCAAGACAAAGTCCGGGTCAACATAATGGGCTGTCAAACAAATGTACCCCAACTTTTGATTTGATATCCAAAGATCAGATGTGAAGCATATGCGCGAGTTATTGCGCTGAAGTTCAGCTTGCAAATCACTTCATTCTCTCAAACATGGCAACACAATCATTACGGATTGTTTGACGCCCGATGCAATGGAATGTGGGTTGCAGTGACTCCATCCAAGGTTCAAAACTCTCATCTTCAAATTTATTGAATGGAACTTCAGCTCGAACACACCATGTAATCATCAGCTCACGACTTTTTTGAGGATTGAAGGTAAACAAGCCATCTACATTCTTCTTCTTTTTTATGGTGGCAACAAATCTGTTCCTATCATCACTAGGGATTTTTGGATAGTATTCAACAATATGAGTCCGAAGACTATTAGTACCTGATTTCCTGTTTGTAGTTGATTTTGATCTGCAGTACTTGCAAACTGCTTTTAGGCCACCATCTATGTGGACTAGTTCCGGCTCATAATACTCCTAGACTGGTGACCTTCTATTTGGTGCTTGGGAGGAACTGTTATCAGTGCTCTCATTAGTACCAAAGGCTTCCGTCCGATGAGAATACATCTGTTTAATTGACACAAGATTAGCATGGATTGGTGATAGTACAAAGCAGCGCAATCAGACATGACACTAAGAATCTACAATGACCAGTGACTAGGAGTTCTTCACATGATTCTAACTAATTCCACATGAATATACAGAAATGAAGTGTGGAAAATACCCTTTTGTCATCAAACATCACTGCTGCAGTCATGAACCAACATCAAGACTTTTACAGAAAAAATGTGCAGAGGGCAGAGCATCATGAGCAAAGAACAGAAACAGTCCAAAATTATGGCATAAGCTGAATCAGTCCAAAAAACAACCAAAATTGATAAAGTAATAGAGTTGATAAGAGCAGCAGCCTGCTTATTTTGTCAAGGCCAACCTGTTAATGATTATCCAATTCATTTTACTTCCATGCTAAAGACTCTGAAAGTGGAAATGCATGAGCAGAACTGCAGATGCCACATGAACAGAGGTAGCATTGCTGTTAACTGACAAACTTGTTGTTACTAGTTGCTTGATTGCTACTGCAGGCTGCTGCAAAATCTACTTATAGTTGATAAATAGGTCCTCGCACTAACAGCATTCAGTATTCCTAGCAGGGAGAGGGATTCAAGACTGACGATTATAGCCTACCAGCAGAAAACATAATTCACCCAAAATGTGATCAGTAAGATGCTAAGTCTCAATGCAAGTACTTTCAGGACTTGAACAAAAATTGGAATTTCCTTTCATCTGCAATGAATTCATGCTACAAACTTTATAATCAACAGCCTGAAACTGGCTTTGAGAAGTACGAACCGTACCAAATTTATGACAAGGGGCTGCAATTCAACATCGACCAAGCAAAGGACAACGGCACTGCAGGTAATTTGTGCATGCGTGCGTACCTGCCACTGGGAGTGGGCGCCGGAATCAGGATCAAGTGCGGTCAGGAGGGGGAAAGGGGAATGACGCCTGGGTCGATCGCAGCTGCTGTGATTGGGCGTCGTGCCGCTAGCGCCGCCGCGGGAACTGGGATTGTGTCGGTGATATGATCTCCGGCAGTGTTCTACGGGGTAGCCCACGAAAGTGATTTGTATGTAGGGAAGATCGCAAAGATCGGAAGCTAGATGGTTAGGGTGGACAGACACAAGGATTTAGACAGGTTCGGGCCGTCAACTCGACGTAATACCCTACGTCCTGTTTTGGGGTGTTGTATTGCGTGGGTTGTTCTCTTGAGAGATTTCGTGGTTGTGTGTTTCGTGTTTGGAGGGGGTCCCTGCCCGCCTTATATATCGGGGAGCAGGATTACAAGTCGGTTTGTAGCCGATCCTATCTCTAAGGATCCGTTCCTTCTTTACAAAAACTCCTATTCTAATCAGAACTTCTCCTCCCGGGTCCTTCCTACATGCGCCGACTTGTCCCGCACGTCATCAGGTCCAGAACGGTGGGCCGGGCCGCCCCCTATTGGAGGGCTGACAAGCCTGCTCGTGAGGTACCCGGGGAGTATATCCCCCACAGTAGCCCCCGAGCACTTCTTGGCCGATCGTTGGCTGTAATTGAACTCTCTTTTTCTTGCATGATCCGAGTGCTCCACAACTATGCCAGAATGTTTGATCAGATTCCCGAGTTGTCTAGGACTTCATCCGAGTAGTTTCGAAGAAGATCCGAGTGGTTTCGAGGAAGATCCGAGTGCATGCTCAAACGTTACTGAAAACGATTCTTCAATTATAGCCGTAGTGAGGGGAAGAAGTGCTCCTTTTCACGACGCGAAAGCGAAGTGTATACACTTAGCCCCCGAGCCTTGGGCAATTTTAGTATTAAAACTGGCCAAGGGTCTTCAACTTTTCTCCATCAAAATCATGATCTTCAATGGCGTGCACCTCCAGGTGCACCCATTGGGTGTAGCCTCCGAGCCTTGAGCAGAATAGAATATTCTGGTCGAGGGTCAAAAATAAAATATTGTAAAGCTCTTTTGAACTTAATCCTTCAATGGCGTGCACCTCCAGGTGCACCCATTGGGTGTAGCCCCCGAGTCTTGATTCGACTCGGTACGATCGTGTCAAGACTCTAAAAGCTGTGGATCCTGACTGAATCTTTCAGCCCCCATGCCTCTGGGCATGGATTTTGAATAATTTTCTCCTTTTAGGGCATTTTTATTTCCCCTTTTTAAGGAATCTTTTCTCAAGTTCTTTGAACTCGGCGCGACTCCCGAATCGTGTCCCACGACCCAGCTTGACCATATGGTAAATCACCTTCTCACAAGATTTATACTTGTCAGCACTTGACCCAGATTTCCGAGTCAATTTATGCCTTACGTAAAAATCAATTGCAAGGTTGCAATATTAATTGCAAAAATAAGCCTGGCCGTCGACTAATTTCAGCCTCACGACCGAGTGGTTTCTGCCCCTGAGCATTTGCTCAGGAACCCACGTAATTGTTAATTAACAGAACCGAAAGGTCGTGCTATATTTTAGCCTATCAAAGGCTTAATCAGCCCATTTAGGCCCATCAATCCTGTTAAGCCCATTGTTTCCTAGGGAAACTAACGGTTGCCTTATGAAGCCAGAATATCGCGAGATATCGCGACTCCAAATCGCATCTTTGAATTTAAAGCGACGCGACGTGCCAGCGTCGGTTGAGTTCCCGAGACGAGCATCGCGCCGCGCGCGGGAGGAACGGTCATTCATTATAAGCCATCCCCGCCGCAATCTTCTTCCTTTCCTCGCCCTGAGGTAATAAATCGATTTGTTGCCGTTTGTGTGTTCAATTCCACCCATTGGGTGTAATCCCGATGAAAAACTGACAAGGCTGGCCCTTCTGGTGGTGGTGATCCTGCAAATTAATTTTTGTAGATTATCTGTAGTATTGGTAGTAGAAGTACTTTGAACAATGTTTAATCTTTTGTGCTTGTATATAAGTTTCTGGAGGTGCTACTCCCTTCCTTTCTGCGCTGGCCGTAATTTCCGAGTGGTTGACCTGTTACGGAGTAGATTAGCCTCGTTGGTCTTAGTCTCATGCCGCAGAGCATTATCGTGCGTGTAGAGCTTTGACTTGGCGAGTACTTTCCCCCACGATTTAAAGTTTGTTCCACTCGTACTTTATGTGCGTGACGCGAAAGAAGAAATTCGAGTAGTAGACATAATGTAGATAGAAGATGAAATCAACTTTGTTGACAATTTATATGACATTTATAAATCTGCCGAGTCGAAACTGGGGATGATTATCCACAGAAACCACTCGTCGAAGATTATTAAAAAATATCTTAAAGAAATAAGAGATTAATACATGACCTGTCGGTTGGTGAGCTTTTGCTGGCGCTTTGTCTCAAAACCTTCCGGTCCTCCGTAGATCATACGGACCACTCGGTCGGCCTCCTGAAACTCGTCGCCAGGCTCGTCGTTTCGCCTGTCGTCTCTCGGGGAACTATCGTTCCTCCTTTTGTAGGGAGGGCCTCTGTTGCCCCCAGTGAAAGCTCGCTTCAACCCTGTAGCACTCTCGTGCCGAGTGCTTGTGCTTGTGGTACGGACATTGCTCATCGAGCATGCGCTGGAAATCTTCTGGAGTTATCCGGCCTCTGGGCCGGTCCAGAGTGGCGACCATATCGCCCTCGCTCTTCTTCTTGCGGGGGTGACTGTCGCTGCGACGATGGTCGTCGTGTCGTTCTTCGTCCTCAGCGGCGGTCGCGCTTGCGGGTTGTCTTGTTCTCTTCCTCCCAACGATTCTTGATCTCGCTGAGTTGTTCCTTCTCCGCAATCTCCGCGTCCGCCCACGTACTCGCGACCCGGAACATGTCATTGACAGTCGCGGGCGGCTTTCGTGTCCACTTGTGGATCAATCTTCCGTCGGAGATGCCGTTTTGGAAAGCGGTCATCACCTCCTGATCCGTCACGTCCGTGATGGAGTTGCGCTTCTCCGAGAACCTGCGTACGAAGTCGTGCAGGGACTCGTTCTTGCGCTGTCGTATTTGGCCGAGGAGTCCGCTTGCTCCCGGGCCTCTCCCAAGTTCCGAGGTAGTTACCGATGAAGAGTTCGGTAAGTTGATCCCAGTTGTCGATGGAGTCCTGCGGGAGTCCTGCTAGCCAGTTGCGACAGTCTTTGGTCAGCATGATGGGGAGGTAATTCGCCATCACGTCCTCGTCGCCGCCAGCAGCTTGTACGGCGGTGTAGTAGATCTGAAGCCACTAGGATGGATCAGATTTCCCGTCGTACTTGTCGATGTCTGATAGCTTGAAGCTCCTGGGCCAGGTCACGCTCCTCAAGCGCTCAGTGAACGACTGGAATCCGCCGATCCGACCTCTGGGGCGGGAACCACTCGGATCCGAGCCGTCTGTCGTCCTTGGGGGAGTGCGCTCCTTCCTGCGATCCCGATCCCTGGGTGGGGAACGGGTCCTCCGATAGGTCCGAGTCCTGGGAGGAGATCGGTCCCGTCGGTAGGTTCTGCTGCGCGGTGGAGTCTGCTCCCTTGGCGGGGTCGGCCGCCTTCGTGAGGGAGCCGCTCGTCCTCGCGACGGAGTCGGTCGTCGAGGTGGAGTAAGACCGCCGTCATTGCCGCGCCTTGGGCTACCGGAGGGATCAGAGTGATCAGTATACTCTGAATCCGTCGAGTAGCCGTTCCGGTTAGAGTTACGACGGGGATTCCCATGCTCCCGATCGTATTCTTCGCGACGTCGAACCTCTTCGCGGTCACGTTCCTCAGCGCTGCTGCGGATGACGTTCCTCGTGTCTCGGTCTCTGTTGATCGTGTCATGAAGATCTTCATCACGGTCCGATCCACCGCTGCTCCGGCGTCGAGACGGCACGAGCTCAGAAGCGGCCTTACGTGATCTGCTCTGCATCTGATGAACCTGGACGGAGGTGGCCTGCACGAAAGCCATTACCTTATCCAGGCCTGGAGTACTGGGTGGTAACCGACTGATCTCCTCGTCGATGGTGACGAGGTTCTGGACCGGTGTCTCGTAGACGTTGAATCCGTTGTAATCGAACATGTCGTCGCGCATCAGGTTCCGGTGGCTTCTCCTGTCGCGTCGATCCCGATGGCACGATGATCCTCCGAGGGTGGTTCTCGAGGTTGAGCGGTGCCAGATCCTGATGCGTTGGCGCCTTGCGATCGGGCGGCTCTGCGAGTTGCCCGACTGGCGTTGCGTCCTCGGCGCTGATCCCTGGCTTCAGTTGTCTCGTCGGCCGGGGTGAGTTCATCCTCCGACACGGGGTTAGGTGGCGTCGATGGTGCCACCATGTAGCAGTATGACCCGGCTCCTCCTTGCGCGAGGTAATCTTCCTCGGACTCGGAAAGATCGGTTGTGGGCGTGCCACGCTCCGAACTACTCGGAGTTGCCCCTCCGGGTGATCCTACTAGTTCCGGCTCCGTAGAGGAGTCGGATGCGGTGTAACCCTCTTGCAGGTCGTCCAGGATTGAGGGTCCCCGTGGGTTTGACTCGTAGGAGTCGCTCTCAGAGGGGAAATCATCCGCCTAGACGATCTCTTTCATCTTCTGCTGCTGGGTAAGCGCGCGGAAGCCGGGGGTCTGGATGGTGATGACCTCATGGCTCGGAGCGCGCGTCTGCTGAGCGTTTACACTCTGAGATGACTCAGCGACGCGACTCTCAAGAGCCGGATTGGAACCGAGTGGTTGCTGATCTGCTCCCGACTGGTTGGGCCTCGCGTTTTGCGATGGACTCAGTGGGGCAGAAACGGCGCGATCAGATTCGATCATACCGGATTGGGCCGTGATGGCCGAAGTCGGCGCCAGAGAGGAAACCTCCGTGGCGGTTGTAGCTCCTGCCCTTTGGGTATCCAAAGCGGCGGCGATGTTCCCAAACTGGATCTCGAATCCGTCGACGTCCGGGAGGTTGCAGCTGTCCAAGATCTTGACGCGGTCCATCGGGCTCGCCAAATTGATCTCGGCGATATCCCCTACCTGGAGCGCCACTGTCGGTGATATGATCTCTGGCAGTCTTCCACGGGGTAGCCCACGGAAGTGATTTGTATGTAGGGAAGATCGCAAAGATCGGAAGCTAGATGGTTAGGGTGGACAGACACAAGGATTTAGACAGGTTCGGGCCGTCAACTCGACGTAATACCCTACGTCCTGTTTTGGGGTGTTGTATTGCGTGGGTTGTTCTCTTGAGAGATTTCGTGGTTGTGTGTTTCGTGTTTGGAGGGGGTCCCTGCCCGCCTTATATATCGGGGGGCAGGGTCACAAGTCGGTTTGTAGCCGATCCTATCTCTAAGGATTCTTTCCTTCTTTACAAAAACTCCTATTCTAATCAGAACTTCTCCTCCTGGGTCCTTCCTACATGCGCCGACTTGTCCCGCACGTCATCAGGTCCAGAACGGTGGGCCGGGCCGCCCCCTATTGGAGGGCTGACAGGCCTGCTCGTGAGGTACCCGGGGACTATATCCTTCACAGATTGAAACCTAGCAAGAAGATGAAAGGGGATGAGGAGATGGGGAAGGGGATGATGCGAGGATGGGCGAGGGGAGCTAGAGGAGGCTACCAGGATCCGTTTCCGTGCTTGAAGGAGGTCCTGCGGGGCACGCAGACCGCCGCCGCCGGCGGTGGCGACGGCGGTAATGCTTTCTTCTGATACTCCCGTGCTCGATACCCCCCGTGAGAACCCACCTCGCGAAGGTCAACAGCCCCGTCCCAACCCGCCCCCAACCCACTTTGCAGTAGACCCGCCCCGCTCCACCAGCTTCTAAAACCAGTTACCACCCATCCAAGCATACCCCGTGTTAGAACCCGAACCAACATCCCTGTTGCCACCCGCCCCACCAGCAAGGCTAAAATGGATCCTTGTGCTACCCAGGTGGCACCCTCTCATTGGTTGGAGTTGTATTTCTCCACCATGAGAGTGCATGTTCTCCATCCTTTTGTATTTATTTCACCTACATCCAAATAATCCTAAGGACCTGTGGAACTACATTATTCCAAACCAAATATGTGCGTAAGAGATGTTAGTTTCCTTTATTATTGAGAATATTGATGACCATATTTGGTACTTAACAGCTGTCAACAACTCCCCCAAGCTAGCCTCTTGCTCGTCCCAAGCAAGCACTAGGACGTAGGTTTGGTTGATCAGGAGTTGCTACTATGTTTTATTTCTAACTTATGCCATGCGTATAACAACATATTCCACCATGAATTGAACGAGTTGGCATTGATCTTACCTCTTACCTTACTCTGTGGGGCATGTTCTCCTTGTCTTGGGCGGTTGAGGTTTTGCAATGTTTTTCAAAAGAAATCAAAGTTTCTCAAATGATACTCTCAGATCGCTCAATGTGTATGATTCCTCACCAACACATGGTTTTGCCTTTCTTTCACAACCTCCTCCTAATAGGCTTGTATGTGGAGCTATAGGTAGGGAAGATGAGGGCATACTGTTGGTGGTCTTTATTACATGATATCACCACCAACATTCCATAGCATTTTAGGCTCATTTTGCTCCTTCCAAAGTGAATTTGATTATTTCTAATGAGTTCCACAAGTTTTGTACAATTTGTGAGTGAAGGAGCAAACAAGCAAAACAGGAGGCCAATTTGGCTCAAGGACAGGCCGGCCGGCCTAGCCTAGGCTGACCGGCCCCCTTTCCCCTCTTCTGACCACGACTTTGATCCACAAGCTGACTAACACACCAGGGATGATCATGAGCCCTGAGTTTGATGTCGGTTAGGTCCAAGGACCCGAAAGGCCTAGGATGTGATAAACATGGATTGAAGGGCCCACAACCTAGGATTCTCGGACAGCCTCAACTAAATGCAACTACTACCGACCTCAGGAGATCATCTAAGCCGTTCTTGCAAAGGTCGCGTGAAGCTTAAGCAGAGCATTAGCTTGATGATGATGCCGGGAACCACCCCTAAAGCCTATAAAAGGACACCCCAGTCACCTTGAGAAGAAACACCACATTGGGGAGAAGAGAAGTCTAGTGAAGTAGAGCTCTCATCTTTAGAGTTAGAGTAGGGAGAGATTGGGTGAGTGCTTGGGTGACAGCCAAGCTTTGTAGAGAGAGAGATCGGGATTTATCTTGGTCTCTTCTCAACATTATTCCGCCCCCAAGGAATATATTTCATGAGTTATCTTCAGTAAGTTCCTCGGTCTCTTGCCTTTAGTACATCGCTAGTTTACAACTTACTTTCAGCAATTTATGTTATCTATCATTCGATCTGCAGGATCCCTTGTCTGCGTGAGTGACAGCGACTCTCATTTGGAGTTTCCTCCATTACCCTTCGCGTTGGGTGGAGGTCAGTAGCTGAAAGTTTAGGCGTGGTGCATGTGCTGGCTAGCTACATTGGGTTGTGTTGCACCCCCACGGTACTGTTGTGGTTGGCGGCAGGTGGTGATAGCCCTGTCCATCCTTCGTACTCCACCACGTTTGGGTGTATTCATAACAGTTGTGCTGAGCCTGGAAGAACCCTCTCTCACCCCGTTCTGAGTTCTTCCCGCTCTAGCCATCGAAGCAGATTTGGTTAGATTAAGTTAGGTTGTCTGGGGTAATGAGTAGCTAACTAAAGTCAAGCTCTCTACCCATTTACCTTGTGTTCCTTAGTGGGTCCGGTTAGAAAAGTTTAGGCTAGTTGAGTCTACCGTTCCTTGGATTTGACATCCAGGTTCTTACTCCCCTGGTGAAAGGCAACATCGGTCTCCGTGCGCTTGCGGATTAGTTAGGCTAAGGAGTGCCAACACATACCTATTTATCATATATTGCGAAGTCAAAGATCGGATCCTTTGGAGAAGCAATTCATACAACCTGATCAAGATATGCATGTGTGTGGATGGTGGATAGAGTATGGACTCCTTTTTGTATGATCCATCTCTCTCCTTTTCTTCACTTTTGACACATGGGCTATCTCTTTTTTTTTCTTGTTTTTCATCATGCTTTCATGAGCATGTTTTTTTTGACATGCCCTGTGAGCATGTGGCATACCTTCTTTGGGCATGCATCTTTTATTCTCTTTTTTTACATAGCCCATGTCTCTATTGCAAGGATAACTTTGGAGAGAGATGTCATAGGGAAACATGGAGCTTTATTTTGTGGATGTATGGATGGCACGTTTGCTAACTTCCACTGTAGAAGTTTAGCATGTGGTGGTGGTTTGTATGTGATCTTGATCATGGGAGTATGAAAGGCATCTCACAAAGGGTCACAACAATTTGACAAATAAGCTCAATGAGACAACAAGCAACAAATGTGGAGGCTATATAAGATAGGATCAACATATGGCCTTAGATAGGATTTTTTTCATCACTGAGGAACTCATCATTTTTGCATTTTCAAAAACAAAACTCCGAATATCAAGCATCACGTAGAACGAGAGCATAACAACTTTATTATACCGTATCATATCTCAAAACAACCTAGACTTGGACCATAATTTTTGCTACCCACAAGTCGCAAGCTAAGCTTTGATCATGCAAGCCAACAAACTCAGTAGCATGGGTAAGGTATCAAGTTGTAACTTATTCAGATGAGAGAAAACTAACAGACCAACTATTCATCATTTCAACCATGAAGAACCAAAACATTCTTACCGCGCCTAAGTAAGCAATAAATGTTTCTGGTCTTCTTTTATCATGCATATTTTGAAAGCGAAAAAGATACAAGTTACGTCATGTGGGGGTCCTCCTCCAAGCTAGAATTAGGCTACTACTGTTGATTGGGGTGTAACCCTGCTGAACAGTGGAAAACCCTCATCTCCTCCATCTGCTACTGTTGGAGTTGCTTCATAAGCTGAAAATCCAACCTTGCAAAACAAAAGTGTGAGTATGGGGCTGCATCCAAATGGGTAATGTCCTAAGACTTTACCCAATAGTTGTTCTTCCAAACTCAAACCCACAGCAAAGAACAAATAGAGGAAGAGAGTTTCCTTGCTTCTCCTCCTAGAGTGAAATTTGTCGAAAGAACCAAAGAACCAATTCAAGAGAGGAATGCATGCCATGGATGGACAAGACTCATCTTCCCCTTTAGCCCCTTGTAGAGCTTAGGAGTACAAATGGTCAAATAATGGCCAAGGGTGACGGCTAGAAGCTGTTGAGGCAAGTGAGGCCTAACATCAATTGACTCGGTCGAATCAGAGATTTGACTGACCCATTATAGGTCTCATTTGCTGCCCCTTTAGTGAAAAACTTCCTTGCAACCATATGAGATCATGCAAGAGAGGCTTGGCCAAATTTTTCCTAGAAAAAGACTTAAAAGATTTTTTTGAACAAGATCAACTCAGTTTGTTTTCATAATTCTATTTTGGGAAAAGGCTAGAAAGAATTCTAGCATCCAAATGTGGAAAATCAAATATGCAATTGGAAAATCAAATTTTGGAAAAGGAAAATATAAGATAACTACCGATTTTACCTTTCGGCAAAGGACTCACCGTTTTGAGTCTGACGAGCGGGACTCTTCTCCACCATGCTCAGCTTGATGATGTATCATCCAATCCTAGAGAAGTGGATTTGGATGATTGTTCTTCATTGTCCACCACACCTTCTTTGATCTTCAGTTGTTATAACGGTGTGGACAATGATTCCCCGGATTGTGGAGGCTGTGTAGCAGCTCTCCTCTTTGGTCTCTTTACCCAGCGGCACAGTTCCTTTAACTTGTATTCTACAATCTTTCTCCGAAGGTGAAGCTGAATTTTCTTACCATTCACATTGATCTTCGCGTTCGCGGTATTCAAGAACGGTTGCCCAAGAATGAGTGATACTTCTGAGGTGGCTTCCATGTCAACAACCACAACATCCATGGGAGATAGGTGTCTCGGATTTTCACCGGAACACTCCGTGCAATACCCACGGGATAGCAGTCGATTCTGTCGGCCATCTGCAAGCACATTCTTGTAGGGCACTATGGCGGATAATTGATTTCATCATAGATTACCTTCAACGTGATGCTTATGCTTGATCCAAGGTCACATAGACAATGCTTGGCATGGTACTCCCAGATTGAGCATTCCAACATTGGGTAGCTAGGATCCTCTGTCCTTCTTGGCTTGAGTTGATTGAATGGGGACTGCCTCCTTGGAGTTGACTGAATCGAGTAGCCAGGATCCTCCGTCCTTCTTGGCCTGAGTTGATTGAATGGGGACTGCCTCCCTGGAGGAGGTTTCTTGCCTTTCTCCTCTTCAAACTTTGCTGCAGTGTTAGCATATTGCGGGTTCCAATAAGGTGTGTCCCACTTCTTGGTCACTGCACAAACATTTTCGCGAAAAGGTTTGGGTTGCCCAAAATTCTCTTTGATCCCAGAATAAGGCATAGTAGCATCCAACTAAGCTATCTTAGTTTCTAGAAATTTATTTAAGCTCAGTTGGCTCTTAAAAGCAGAGGATAGGCTTTCCAAGGTCTGTTCATCGGCAGCAAGCTTTTTAGAGTGGGATTCAATTATTTTTGCTTGGCCAACCACAATATCTTTCAAGGAGGATTGAATAGGATTTACATCGTTACTTGTGTTACCTCCTTGGTAGTCGGGGTGTGGTTGAATGCACTTCTGGCCTCCTTCTAGAGGATACCCATTGTTGTTATCGTTCATGTCCAATATGTCCGGACGAGGTTGTAGTCCAACATCATTCTACCCTTGGTTGGAGACCATCTTCTCAATCAGATTTTTGGCATTTTCAATGGTCAAAGAGAAGAAGGCTCCTCCAGCAGCAGCATCAATATGGTCACAGTCTGTTAGAGACAACTCGTTGTAGAAGTTATGAAGAATGAGCCAATTATCCATCCCGTGGTGAGGATAGGCCAAGATGTAATCATGAATCCTTTCCCACGCCTCTAGTACTGACTCTATAGCTACTTGCTGGAAACTGGAAATTCTCTCACAAATGCAATTGGATTTTCCCAACAGGAAGAACTTCATGAGGAACGTCGTAGAACATTTATCCATAGAGTCTATCGTCTCCCAGTTCGTGTAGAACTGCTTTGCTCTCCCGAGTAGAGAGAACGAGAACATTCGGAGGAGAATAGAATCATCACTCACGCATCTAACGGTGAAGGTGTTGCATAGCTCTAGGAATTGTTGGAGATGGGCACTTGTGTCCTCATTGGCTTTCCCATCGAATGGGTTAGCCTGCACCATATTGATAATACCCATCTTGATCTCAAAGTTCATGTTTCCCATGTCGACCTTAGGTCCAACGGGAACCTGGGGGGACAAAAGAGTTGAGAACTCGATGAGCATCTTCTGGGGCCACCACATTGAATGTTGATGGTGCAATGAAAGCTGGTTCGGCCACCGAGTGGATTATTCAAGGAGGGACGATACAAGAATGTACTCTTCCCATTAATGACTCCGGATTCTCGATGAAAATTTTCGGCAAGCTGTCACAGTACACTACCTCACTACCTATTTTCACTTGAGAGAGAAAACAAAGCAAGGATAAACACGTATGGCCAGTAGCTACCAATCATAGAACATTAGTAAAACTCTTAACCAGTGCCTTCCCCAGCAACGGTACCAGAAAGCTTTTTGATGTTTCTTAACGTCACTACCAGATTGGTATACCGGCAATGCCGTAAGAAGATGCCTGGTGACGTTCTAACGAATGCGAATGAATCTACAAACGCACGTCGTAGCTCTGCCCTAAGAGTATTATAAGTGTTGGTGTCGATCATTAAGGGGTTCCCAAAACCATGGGAAAATCACCCCATAAAACCACCTAAATGAATAAACCAATCGAAAGACAGTCATCAGACGTGACAAGCGCCGGCGCCACCTCCGCCTCGATCGAGGGTCCCAGCCTACCCTCGAAGGAACAGAAACTCCGCCTCGAGCGAGGGTATCCGCTTACCCTCAATGGAACCGGAACTCCGCCTCGCTCGAGACCCCCCTCCTCGACTATGGGGTCGGCAGAGCCCCATGCCGGCCCACGGACAAGAGCATTTAATGGCTCTGTCCTACGGTGGGACGTGGAAGTCAAAAGCGAAATCCCGCGCCATCCCCGGTCCAGTCCGCCAACTCTCGTCACTGCGTCGCCATCCCCGGCACTGTGCGGATGTGCACGGCGCTGTGCAGACAGGCTGGTACTGTTGTATGCTTCTATGCTGCCTAACTAGGCATGGGAAGCCCTTGAACAAGCATGGGAAACCCTCGAAGGGTGTACGATCCGCAGTCAAGTACGACGATGGACGGCACGAGCCCTCGAAACGGGAGGATAAGCTGCATACGTCATCTACAGAAGTCGCCACGCCGCCTAATGGAGTCAAGGACACTGAACCATTCTGCACATTTCAGAAGATGTGCAACTACGATGACCATGCTCGGGGGCCACGCCTCGCCGTACGCGACTACTGTAGAGCCTACTGTGCGCCGTCCATTGTTACTGTCCCTCCGTGGGCTATAAAAGGAGGAGGCAGCCCCCTAGAACGGGGACGGACAGAGACACAGAAACTCATCTTGCTCACACTCACGCTCGCTTCACCCACGCTAAGGGACTTGGAGACCACACCTCCTCTCCCGCCTTGCTTGTAGCCCCTTACTACAAGCACCCCAGGTGCAAGTCAATACAGTGCTCACGCACACTCTGCTGGATGTATGGCCCCCGGCCGGAACCAGGATAAACCACCGTGTCATTGTATTCCTTCTTGCACCGACCATCGGGAGACGGGACACAACGCATTTCTGTTGGGGTTCGGCCCACCGTGGGTTCGAGCACCGACAGTGGTGCTCCAGGTAGGGGGTTCACACTGCGATCATTCTCACGACCCACCAGTTCTCTCGATGGTGATCCACACGGAGCTCATTAGGGACTGCTCCTCGTACGATGAGTCTGACCCGTTCCCGGCTGGATTCGTCATCTGGTTCGGGAGCATGGAGTTCGAGGCCACGGGCAATGGTTACCTCATGCGACTCGTTTCATGGGGCTCTGGCATGGAGGAGCTGGTGCCGGAAGCGAAGGATTCCGCACCCCTGCTGCCGTCGCCCCAGCGCAGGCGGCGCTCGGGGCAACGCGCACGGCGGGCACGCACGGAACGCCAAAGGGCGGCCCGAGCTCTCTCTCTTGAGCGACATGAGGCCAACGACGCACCACCCGCTATGGCAACAGGAGCAGCCACATCTCCTCCAGCGATCCACGTGACAATCCCCGCGGGGAAAGGCACGGCCGAGCCAGCGCCATTCCCCATCAGGATGCGCAACGCCGGCGCGACGTACGCCTCGTCAGTCAGCACGGCTATGGACGCATACGAAGACCTGCTAGGCCACCACCTGATCACGATCCGTAAGCTCATCACGTCTTCCGCAGGCGACTCGTACCCTTGCTCCGACAGCGAGGAATATGCGTCCGCTCGCGATGCCCTAGAGTGGGACTACTCTGGGCTCCGTGACCGTGAGGCTCTACTGTCGTTCCAAGCCGCCGCGGACTACTGCGTCGGCTACTCTGATGATTCTAGCACTGGAGACTACGACCCCGCGAGGGAGTGTTTCGTCGTGCTCGGAACGGAGGAACAAGACCCTGCCGGCGGGGGAACAAGCGGCGCAGCTGACCATCCACGCGACCTGACGCCCCCGCGAATGGGGATGCCCCGAGGTGACAACGCCCTCCAGCATGTGCAGCTGGCTCAAGTACAAGTGGTGGAGGCCAGCCGGGAGGAAGAACACCAGCAAGTCTGAAGGCTGCAAACCGCGCTCGAGACAGCGCGCTCCGAGCCGCACGCACGTGCTAAAGAGGCGGCGCGCATCGCGCGAACCCGGATCGAGGCCGACGACAACATGGATGATCCGTTGGCTTTGGGAAGGACAAGCCAGAAGCTCATCGCTGCTGCAACATTGATTCGGGCCATACCTGAACCATCGACGCCCCAGGGCCGCAAACTGCGCCGCGAGGCACAGGTGCTCATTGAGCAGGCTGCAGTGCAACAGGCCGAGAGCTCCACGTCCCGCATGCGCCACTCGACTACCACTGGGGTCATGGGGGGCAGGCAGGATCGCGCGGAGTCGGTGCACACCCCACTTCGGGGCAAAGACACCGCCAGAGCACCCGGCTCGTGAAGGAAAGGCCCACGACCAAGCCAAAAGACGCTCGTAAGGGAGCGGCTCCTGGACACTCGCGGTGATGAGGATGACGTGCGACACATCTTGAACAAGAAGAAACAGGACGTCGTGTCCGGCTACCACCCTCGACGAGGGGGACGATTCGACAGCAAGGAGGATCGAAGCCCGTCGCCGGAACCTCCTGGCACCCGCGTGTTCAGTCGAGAGATCCGTGCAGCTTTGATCCCCTCACGCTTTCGCCAGCCCACGACTATCATCATGTACTCAGGGGAGACGGACCCCAAGGTTTGGCTCAACGATTACCGTCTTGCTTGCATGCTAGGTGGCGCAACCGACGATGCGGTCATTATCCGCAACCTGCCTCTCCATCTTGCGGACTCTATGCGGACCTGGCTCGAACACCTGCCCGCGGACCAGATCCACGATTGGAACGACTTAGTCGAAACCTTCGTGGGGAACTTCCAAGGCACACACATGCGCCCGGGAAACTCCTGGGACCTACGAGGGTGTCGCCAGAAGCCTGACGAATCCTTGAGGGATTTCATCCGGTGTTTCTCCAAATGCTGCACCGAGCTCCCGAGCGTCGGTGACTCGGAAGTCATCCACGCTTTCTTGCAAGGCACGACATGCAAGGACTTAGTGCGCAAGTTGGGTCGACATCCCCCCACCAGTGTGGACGGGTTGTCCGATTTTGCCACCCGCTTCGCCTCTGGAGAGGAGGCGGTGGGTGCCATCTTCCCCGGCAACAAGGGGAAACGCATGGAACAAGCGCCCACGGAGGGCAACAAGCCCAAGAACAAGAAGCAGAAGCGGAACAAGAAAGGCAAGAATCCCCAGCAAGCGATGCAAGCACAGGAGCCGGACGAGGACTCCGATGAGGCCCTCGCAGCGGATCCTGCACGCAAAGGACTAGGAGGGCACCCTCGAGGCCTGGGCATCTTCGATGACATGCTCAAAAAACCATGCCGCTATCATAGGGGAGTGGTCACTCACACCCTCGAATAGTCTGAGATGTTGAAGAAGTACTACAACCGTGTGGCCACAAAGGACGACAACGCCAAGAAGGATGCGGGCGACAAGGGCAACGGCGGTTTCCCCGAAGTAGAGAACGTCTTCTTCATCTTTGGGGGCCCACCGTGAACATGACCTCACGACAACGCAAGCGGGAGCGGCGAGAAGTCCTTGCCGTTCACAGGATGCCCCCGACCTACCTCGATTGGTCGGAGGAGACCATCTCCTTCAGCATGGGAGGATCACCCCGACCATGTTCCAAACTCGGGGCAGTATCCGCTTGTCGTCGATCCCATCATTGGCAACACCCGTTTCCCCAAGGTGCTCAGGGATGGGGGCAGCAGCCTCAACATTATGTACGCCCCTACCCTCGAGCTCCTGGGGATCAGGAAGGACCAGCAACGTCCTAGCAAGGCGCCGTTTCATGGCGTCGCGCTGGGAAAGCGAGTCCAACCCCTCGGGCAGATCGACCTGCCTGTCTGCTTTGGCACGCCTGACAACTTTGTTGGTGGTCGTTACGATACGGTTTCACCACCAACATTCCGTCACATTTTAGGCTCATCCTGCTCATAACAAAGTGAAATTGATTATTTCTAATGAGTTCCACAAGTTTTGTATAATTTGTGAGTGCAGGAGCAACCAAGCAAAAGATGAGCCACATTGGGCACAAAGCCAGGCCGGCCAGCCTATGCTAGGCCGACCGGCCCCCTCCTGTGTCCCCTTGCCACGTCCCTGGTCCAGGAGATCACAAACATATCACTAATGATCCTGAGACGTGCGATCAACGTCGGTTTGATCCAAGGACCCGAAAGGCCTAGAGTACAAGACACATGGATTAGAGGGCCCACAACCTCGGATTCTTGGACAGCCTCAACTGAACGCAACCGTTACCGACCTCAGGAGGTAATCAGGAGCGTTCAAGATGAAGGCGGTGGCCAGAGGCGCCAGGTGTAGGCCGATCGGCCTACACCAGGACGGACGGCCTCCTGCTGCAGCTCCACGCTACCATCTTCAGCGTGGAGGTTAAGCAGGTGGTTGGCGTGATGGTTAAGCTGGCTACCGACCTTGGAAGGCTATAAAAGGCCACCCCCTCTCCATTCCAAGACACCATCAAAAGGAGAGAAGAGTAGCTTAGTGGTTTTTGCTCTCATCTTTAGAGTTAGAGTAGGGAGAGAGTGGGTGAGTTGCTCGGGTGATAGCCGAGCTCTGTAGAGAGAGTCCGGGATTTCTCCCTCGGTCTCGTCTCAACATTTCCGCCCCCGAGGAATATATTCAAGAGTTATCTTCAGTAAGTCCTCGGTCTCTTGCCTTTAGTACCTCGCTAGTTTACAACTTACTTTCAGCAAGTTATCGTATTTATCTTGATCTGCGGGTACCTGAGTCTGCGCGAGTGACAGCAACTCTTGTTTGGGGTTTCCTCTATAGCCCTTCGCGTTGGGTGGAGGTCAGTGACTGAAAGCTTAGGCGTGGTGCCTGTGCTGGCTAGTCACCTCAGGTTGTGTTGCACCCCACGGAACTGCAGTGGTAGGCGATAGGTGGTGACAGCCCTGTCCGTCCTTTGTACTCCACCACGTTCGGGTGTACTCATAACAGTAGTGCTGAGCCCGGAAGAACCCCTCTCTCATCCCGTTCTGAGTTCTTCCCATTCTAGCCGTCGAAGCAGTTCAGGTTAGATATAGATAGTTTGTCTGGGGTAACGAGTAGCTAACTAAAGTCAAGCTCTCTACCCATTTATCCTTTTGCTCCTTGGTGGGTCTGGTTGGAAAAGTTCTAGGCTAGTCGCGTCTACCGTTCCTTGGATTTGATATCCAGGTTCTTACTCCCCTGGTGAAAGGCTACATCGGACTCCGTGCGCTTGCGGATTTTAGTTAGGCTAAGGAGTGCCAACAAGCTTTTCTAGCGCCGTTGCCGGGGAACGGTAGCAACACTAGTGTAGGATCTTTTTAGCCGTACACCTTTACCCCCATAACCATCTACCACATGGAGTTTTTTCCTAGTTACCCGACGGTTCCATCTAGCGAGTATTTGGAACCGGCTTCATCTTGCCACCCCATACCACCGCATGGCTTCGAGATCCGTCCCAGTCTCGTTGCCATGGTTCGTGCACAGTCTTTCGGTGGAACGAAGGACGAAAGTCCCTATGCTCACTTGCAGGTTTTGGAAGAGAATTGCTCTCTTCTTATTATACCCGGCGTAAACCAAGACACTATACGATGGAAACTTTTCCCATTTTCTCTGATGGGAAATGCAAAATCTTGGTACGACCGGACTGCAAGGGGATTTAGCGGAGATTGGATCAAGTTGAAAGACGAGTTTTGTCTGTTCTTTTACCCTGTCTCCAAGATCTTGAAGCTCAGAGTTGAGTTGATGACATATCAGCAAGGCGATGAGTCACTTGGAGCCACGTGGGAGCGGTTCATAAAATTGGCCAACTCAGGGCCACCGCATAACATTCCAGAGGAAATGCTTATGCAGCATTTTGTTGGTGAATTGAAGCCGGAGAGTGCACAGTTCTTGAACATCACCTCCGCAGGGTCAGTGCTATACAAGACAGTGGATGAGGTACGAGAGATCTTGGAAAAAGTTCTCAACTCTACCGAGTACACTGGCGTTTTCGATGACCCACCAACACCACCAACAACCCCCACAGACAAACAGCCACTCCTCGCCCTCACATTCGATCCGCCTCCTCCGATCATAGAGGAAGTGCTCGAACACCCCAAGTCCTCAGACCAAGAAAATATTCTTGACGATCTGCCGCACTTCATTCCCGAGCTCTTTACAGAAGAAGAGTACTTGGAGATCGGCAACACATCACGTATGCCCATGGAACAAGTGTGCGCAAGTTCAAGGTCTAAGGCGTTCATTCCAGAAGCCGTACCGCAGATCGAGGGTTTATCTGCGATCATGAGCAAGGAATGGACAGAGGAAATTGAAAGTTGCGAAGACATCATCCGAACCACCCGCAACTTCGGAGTACTCCATTGCGCTATTGAGGGAACTGACTCTCAGGAAGTTGCCTACGACCCGAAGGTTGGGAGTAATATCATATCAAGTGCACTCGCATCACGAGTGCAACCAGACGAAGCCCGGTCCTTCTCCCGTAAGCACCTCAAGTGGATCGACGACCAAATGATGGAATGCAGAGGAATCATCCATGTTGTGCCCGTACACATGGGATGAAACAGGATTTTCCTAGACTTCCACATTTTCGATATCCCTAGAGGCGACAACTTCTTCCTGATCGGACAGCCAATAGAGCACCTTGCCAACCCAAACCATGATCGAGCAATGATACAGTTCAAGGTTGGTAAAGAGATCATCCCGGTCAGCCTTGTGCGGTCAGTGAACACTATCGCAGAGGCCCGATCTGAGACAGACCCAGTGGAAAAAGCAGTTAGCTCTGCTCAAGAAGAGCAAGCTCAGTCCTCACAGGCTGAAGAGGCTAACCGTTTCATCCAAGAGGCAGAAACAGACGGTTTTATAAAACTCAACGAGGAAGAAAAGCCACAACACCCCCCTCCTGAGTTGAAGCCGCTGCCTCCTGGACTTAGATACGCTTTCCTCCACAATGACCGACGCTCGCCTCGTCATCAGTGACAAACTGACAGAGAATGAGACTCGGCAGCTTATCACAGTCCTAGAGAAACACCGGTCTGTCTTTGGGTATTCTCTAAAGGACTTGAAGGGGATCAACCCCAGCTTATGCACCCATCGCATACCTATGGAGCCGGACCATACGCCGTCTAGAGAACATCAAAGACGGCTGAATGATGCGATGAGGGAGGTAGTCAAGAAAGAAGTGTTGAAGCTTCTGCACGCGGGTATAATCTACCCCATGCAAGACAGTGAATGGGTCAGCCCAGTTCAAGTTGTGCCGAAGAAGGGTGGAATGACAGTTATCTAGAACGAGAAGAACGAACTTATCCCTCAGAGGACCGTTACTGGATGGAGGATGTGCATCGATTACAGGAAGCTTAACAAAGCTACCCGTAAAGATCACTTTCCTCTCCCCTTCATCGACGAGATGCTTGAGCGGTTGGCAAACCACTCATTTTTCTGCTTCCTTGATGGATACTCTGGTTATCATCAAATTCCTATTCATCCCGATGACCAGAGCAAGACTACCTTCACCTGCCCCTACGGAACGTTCGCTTACCGGCGGATGTCTTTCGGCCTATGCAATGCACCTGCTTCATTTCAGCGGTGTATGATGGCGATATTCTCTGACTTGATCGAAAAGATCATGGAAGTATTCATGGATGACTTTACAGTCTATGGTAAAACCTTCGACAACTGTCTCGAGCACTTGGAAAGAGTCCTCGAGAGGTGCGAAGAGTATCACCTTATCCTAAATTGGGAAAAGTGCCACTTCATGGTCAGAGAAGGAATTGTGCTGGGTGTTGACGGCCGTTATATGCCATTATTGGCCGTCAACCCTGGCATGAAACAAACACCAAACTAGACATAGGGGTTTAATTCTAACTATTTCCACTAGCTTTGGTGAATTGTTGATTTCAGGAGGCCACATCTGGATACAATGATAAAAACATGCAAAATACATATAAAAGTGGCACCATTGGAATGTACCATTGCGAAGGCCTCGTCGAGACGATCAAAATGTACATTTGGATGACCCGATTCGGAGTCCGGACGAGAAAGTTACGCGTCCCGGAAGATCACCAGCAGAACCCTGCCAGGCCGGTCGGCCTGACTTAGGCCGATCGGCCTGGACAAGGACGGCCGGCCTACAATGGTCCCCAAAATGCTCCAAACTTTGCACAAGGACCCTAGGGAGTCACCAATGGACCTCCAAGCAAGAATTGACAAGAATAAATGAAGTTAAGACCGAAAGGCCTAGGCCATGGATTGGAAGGTCCACCTACCTAGGATTCTCGGACAACTTCAACTCAACGCAACCAAAACCGCCTCAAAGGACAACATGCAACCGTTGGTGAGCGAGTCGGTGCAACGGAGGGCCGAGAGGGGCCAGTGCCAGGCCGAACGGCCTCCCCTAGGCCGGCCGGCCCCCAACTGTCAAGGTTGAGGTGAACGCCACCACAACCGTCATCAGGACATCATCAGGAGCGTCCACAAGAAAGACGGTGCCAGATGGCGACAGACCCAGGCCGAACGGCCTAGATCAGGCCGGCCGGCCTACTTTTGTGGCCGTTACGCCTCCCCTTTCGCGTGGAAGCTAAGCAAGCATGTGGCTTAACATCTACGCTGGCTTCCATGCTTGGGAGGCTATAAAAGGCGCCCTTCACCCCCACTCAAGACACAACAAAATAGAGGAGAAGTGCTACCACTTCCATACTTAGAAAATAGGGAGAGAGGTGAGGTGAGAGTCCGGGAGAGAAGCCGGAGCTGTCGGCTTCTCTTCCACTTTGTACCTCGGCGGATGCGGCTCAACTTCGAGTAACATCCGGGTCTTGTCTGGTAACTCTGGCTTCCTTCTAATTTATTAAGCATTCAGTCTTGCTAGCTTGTTCTCTGGTTCCTCGTTCACTACTTAGTAGTGGGTGCTTTGCTCTGAATTCAAGTGAAGTAGTAATTATTAGTATAGGCGTGGTGCCTAGACTAGTCGTTACCTTGGTTTGCACCTAGTTCAACGGAATAGTTGTGGTAGCCGGCAGGTGGTGACAGCCCTGTCCGGCCGACGTAATCCACCACGTTAGTTCTGGTCTGTAGGACTTAGGGGTAGGCGGTACCACTCCCCTTCTCATCCCTTTCTGTGAGTGGTGGTGTCCCAGGCGCCCGAAGTGAACTCTCTTGAACAAGTCTGACTTGCTTGATTTATCGAAATATCCAGTATTGTTACACAAGTACCCTCTCTACCCTCAGCCTTTTTATCTCTTCTTTTCTTTTTGTTGTCATCCATATCCCCCATATTACCCTTTCGGACGAATTAATTAAAGGATTAGTACACTTCTCATTCCCCGTGGAAATCGATCTCTGGAATACTCCCGGGTGAAAGCTACATCGGTATCCGTACGCTTGCGGATTTATCTGTAGGTCATAAGAAATACCAACAAGCTTTCTGGCGCCGTTGCCGGGGAACGGTAGCTGTTCTTATCCCGAACCTAGTTCGTCCACATATCATCCACCTACCATCATGAATTCCGCTCCTACCTTATATCAATTCTCAGCTCCAAAAGCTGAAGATCTGGAGCCACCACCATCGTCTCACCCCATAAAAAGCTCTGGCTATGGAATACACACAAAATTCATAGCCAAGATCAGAGAGAATCCATTTTCTGGAGTTGAAGGGGAGAATCCTTATGTTCACTTATGAGAATTTGAGCAAATTTGCTCATGTCTCGTGATTACGGGGATGGCCCAACAAACTCTGAAATGGAAGGTGTTTCCCTTCTCTTTGACGGGTCGAGCGAAGATGTGGTGTGATCGCTATCGTGGGAGAGTGAAGGGAAGTTGGGAGACACTACGAGCAAAATTCTGTCTAACCTTTTTCCCTGAATCTCGGGTCGCTGACCTTCGAATCTAGATCCTTACCTTCAAACAAAGGGAAGGAGAATCACTAGGGGCTGCTTGGGCTCGATTTACCTATCTTCTGGCCTCTGGTCCTGATCTAGGGATCTCTGAACCCATCCTTCTAATACATTTTAGAAGAGGTCTCGAAATCGAATCAGCCAAATTCCTAGATTCGTCCTCAGGAGGATCTTTCACTCATTTGACACCCAGTGAGGGGAGGGTCATTCTAGACAAAATTGTAGAGAACACCCCTTACACTGGGATCTATGATGAATTCCCGGAAGAAATTCCTGAGGAGGCCATAGAAGAGACATCCGCGTTGGGAGATGTGAAAGCATCACAAGAATTCACACCGATCGTAGCACATCTCACCGATACTCTCCCTGAACCAACACCCTCGTATGATCATCATCGACCTTTGCTCTATTCTAAGTTCGACGAGGATGAATCCATAGCATACGGTGATGCCACACCATCACCAGGGAAAGAAGATGATGCTTATAGAGAATCTGAGGTAATGACCTCTGACCCCCAAAAAGAATCCTTGTCCAATACTGAGCAACCTAAAAAGGATTCACCATCACATAACCCGGATTTCCAATTCTCAAAGGACAAATTCAGATCCTCTAGAGGGGATTCACCACCCCTTAATCCGGAGACTCAATTCTCGGAAGATGAATTCGAAATTTCCGATGAGGAGTTCAAAGCTTCTGTCTCGTCAAACCCCTCAGAGTTCCAAGAATTACATCAATCTCAAAAACTTTTCTGTGACTCCGAGGAGAATATTTGCCTTCTTGACCTAGAAAAATCAAAGGACTTCCATATCGAAGGAAAAGATATGCCTCAAGAGTACTACAAGCTCAATTTCGAAAACGTTTGCTCTGTCGACACTCCTGAGGTAGCAAATTCCATGTTGGGTTTGGAAGGAAACGATGAGTGTGGAGAATTCATCTTTGAAAAATCAGAAGATCCATGTTTTTCTGTGAAAATTCCATCTCCTCCCGCTATTAGTACACACAACGACTCCAACCACTGCCTATCTTATCAAGACGATTTCAAAAGAGTGGTTAGGGATGATTTTGTTTATCATAAATATTGCAAATCTCGTCGTGGTTTGTTGCACTAACCTTGCAGCTAAAAGCTCCATGACACATCAAAAATTGGTGATAAGATGGGAACGACATCACCAATGGTGGCTGCAAGAGAATGTTCCCAAGGTCAAGCTTATGACCATAAACAAAGCACTACCGGGAGATAGCCCGGATGATTAGCATTTATTTCCTTTCGAATAAAAAGCAAGATCATATCTTTAGGATAAAGTTGTCCTTCGGGTATTTTTGGTGGCTAACCATTTCAGGTAGAGATCAAGAAGAACGATGGACAAGTAAAGCCTAAGAGCATGAGAAATACATCAACTACAACACCTTAGTACGTCTTGGTGAGGGAACATTATGAAAGGAAGCTTGAACTCCACACACTTGATTTGTGTTGCTCAGCAATCCAAACTCCAAGTGTGGGGGAGGTATGTGAGTATCCCAAGTAAAGTTCCTTTCATGCCAAACTTGCTTTGGTTCGGAGATGGTGTTTGTTCGTGCATCTTGCTAAAAGAAACAATAAAAACATGAATAAAGGCTCCTTAGTTCTTGAACCAGTAGAGCCCCTCTTTTTGTTTCCACCTTTTGGTTTTGAATAACAGTACCAACACAAGTACAAGTGTGGGGGAGATCTCTCAAGCTCATCATCAACATACACATTCGAGGCCCCCCATGAAGGTGTCGCACAACATCGACTGCGCTAACATGACAAGAAAAAAAAACGATGGTATGTGCACTCCACCTCTCACTTCTTAATTCATGAGTTTGACTGAATTTCAATTCCTATCATTTAAATCAATCTCAAGATAAAATAAATCAGGGTGCTATGCCTACCCTCCAAGCTCCCATGTTTGGCTTGCATATGTTTTATTCCTCGCTTCATCTTGCCACTTGTGAATAAATATTTTTAGGGAACCATGTTCATCTAAGTAGTTGATGTTTGAGATATGGTTTGAGGATATGATCTTCACTCTTAATGTTTGAGTGCTTGGGAAATTTATTTGAAAATTTAAAAATCCTTTGCAAAGCCCCTCTTTAATATGCCAAAGTCCTACCAAAGCCATATGTTGAGTTATCTTGAAAACCATGTACACATATGCTACTTGTCATTGCATTGAGCTTTGTCAAATTGTTGCGACCCTTATGAGAATTCTTTTCATGCTTTCATGATCAAGATCACGTACACGTTTATCCCCCTTGCTGTACTTCTACACTAGAAGTTAGCATTGTATCATTCATCCATCCATTCCACAAAATAAATGCTCCATGATGTATGTGCAAATCTCACTCCTCAGTATTGTTACAAAAGAGACATGGCTATCGAAGAAAAAAATATATGGACACATGAAGGTCCAAGAAAGAAAAAAAAATTCTGATAGCCATGTTCTCAAAAGATTTTATTTAAAGGGGAGAGACCACACACAAAGGAGTCGTTTATTCCAGCCACCATCCATCATACCCATACACGTGCACATCTTGATCCGATTGTATGATTTGATTTCTTCTTGGATCCGCTCTTTGACTTTGCAATATATGTGATGCAAGTATGCCTCATCTTCATACCCTACCTTGAGCTCCACATATAGCCATCTTTAGAAGTAGGATGAAGAAAGGCAAGTTAATGCCTTGGTGAGGATATATACACATTGAGAGATCCGAGAGAATCAAATGAGGAGCGATGCAAAGGTTTGTTTTTGAAAACTTATTGAAAAATCCCAAGCTACTTGACACATGGAGTTAAAGTGATTTGATTCACGACCGTTCCATTCCTCAACTACTCAAGATGGTATTATAGACACTACAAAATTCACAAGTACAAGGTATGGCTTGGAATATTTCGTATGCTTGTTCCATTTCCTTGGATATCATGTCTCGTCTTAGTCCCTACTCCTCGCTCGATGACGAGCAAGGGTCTAAGTGTGGGGGTGTGTTGACAGCCGTTATATGCCATTATTGGCCGTCAACCCTGGCATGAAACAAACACCAAACTAGACATAGGGGTTTAATTCTAACTATTTCCACTAGCTTTGGTGAATTGTTGATTTCAGGAGGCTACATCTGGATACAATGATAAAAACATGCAAAATACATATAAAAGTGGCACCATTGGAATGTACCATTGCGAAGGCCTCGTCGAGACGATCGAAATGGACATTTGTATGACCCGATTCGGAGTCCGGACGAGAAAGTTACGCGTCCGGGAAGATCACCGGCAGAGCCCTGCCAGGCCGGTCGGCCTGACTTAGGCCGATCGGCCTGGACAAGGCCGGCCGGCCTACAATGGTCCCCAAAATGCTCCAAACTTTGCACAATGACCCTAGGGAGTCACCAATGGACCTCCAAGCAAGAATTGACAAGAATAAATGAAGTTAAGACCGAAAGGCCTAGGCCATGGATTGGAAGGTCCACCTACCTAGGATTCTCGGACAACTTCAACTCAACGCAACCAAAACCGCCTCAAAGGACAACATGCAACCGTTGGTGAGCGAGTCGGTGCAACGGAGGGCCGAGAGGGGCCAGTGCCAGGCCAAACGGCCTCCCCTAGGCCGGTCGGCCCCCAACTGTCAAGCTTGAGGTGAACGCCACCACAACCATCATCAGGACATCATCAGGAGCGTCCACATGAAAGACAGTGCCAGATGGCGACAGACCCAGGCCGAACGGCCTAGATCAGGCCGGCCGGCCTACTTTTGTGGTCGTTACGCCTCCCCTTTCGCGTGGAAGCTAAGCAAGCATGTGGCTTAACATCTACGCTGGCTTTCATGCTTGGGAGGCTATAAAAGGCGCCCTTCACCCCCACTCAAGACACAACAAAATAGAGGAGAAGTGCTACCACTTCCATACTTAGAAAATAGGGAGAGAGGTGAGGTGAGAGTCCGGGAGAGAAGCCGGAGCTGTCGGCTTCTCTTCCACTTTGTACCTCGGCGGATGCGGCTCAACTTCGAGTAACATCCGGGTCTTGTCTGGTAACTCTGGCTTCCTTCTAATTTATTAAGCATTCAGTCTTGCTAGCTTGTTCTCTGGTTCCTCGTTCACTACTATACCTGATCATGGGTCGGGTCATGTCGGGTTCGGGTCGGGTCATGTCGGGTTGGCGGGTCGAAATTGTTGACCCGCGCCCGACCCGTGGCATGGTCGGGTCGGGTCGGGTTGCGTCGGGTTCGGGTCAGGTTTCGGGTTTCACGTGTAATTTTTCGGGTCGCATCGGGTTGGGTCGGGTTTTTTTGGTGTTTCGGGTTAAAAAATTGACCCGCACCCGACCCGTCGCATGCTAGGGTCGGGTCGGGTCGGGTTTTTTTTCGGCGGGTTGGGTCGGGTTTATCGGGTCGGGTGACCCATGATCAGGTATATTCACTACTTAGTAGTGGGTGCTTTGCTCTGAATTCAAGTGAAGTAGTAATTATTAGTATAGGCGTGGTGCCTAGACTAGTCGTTACCTTGGTTTGCACCCAGTTCAACGGAATAGTTGTGGTAGCCGGCAGGTGGTGACAGCCCTGTCCGGCCGACGTAATCCACCACGTTAGTTCTGGTCTGTAGGACTTAGGGGTAGGTGGTACCACTCCCCTTCTCATCCCTTTCTGTGAGTGGTGGTGTCTCAGGCGCCCGAAGTGAACTCTCTTGAACAAGTCTGACTTGCTTGATTTATCGAAATATCCAGTATTGCTACACAAGTACCCTCTCTACCCTCAGCCTTTTTATCTCTTCTTTTCTTTTTGTTGTCATCCATATCCCCCATATTACCCTTTCAGACGAATTAATTAAAGGATTAGTACACTTCTCGTTCCCCGTGGAAATCGATCCCTGGAATACTCCCGGGTGAAAGCTACATCGGTATCTGTACGCTTGCGGATTTATCTGTAGGTCATAAGAAATACCAACACTGGGACACAAGGTGTCAGAAAGAGGAATAGAAGTTGATAAGGCAAAAATAGAAGTTATTGAGCAACTACCACCCCCGACGAATGTCAAGGGTGTGCGAAGTTTTAGGGTCATGCTGGCTTTTACCGAAGATTCATCAAAGATTTCTCTCGGGTAGCCAGACCTCTTACAAGCCTTCTGGCTAAAGAAGCACCCTTCAACTTCGACGATGATTGCCTTCTCGCCTTCTACACCCTCAAGAAGGCACTTATCTCAGCTCCCATCATACAACCGCCCGATTGGAATCTTCCATTCGAGATCATGTGCGACGCTAGCGACTATGCAGTCGGGGCAGTGCTCGGTCAATGCAAGGATAAACAGCATTACGCTATATCTTATGCAAGCAAGACATTGACCGGAGCTCAGTTAAACTATGCGACAACGGAGAAGGAACTCCTGGCAGTGGTGTTTGCCATGGACAAGTTCAGATCTTACTTGGTTGGTGCCAAAGTGATAGTATACACAGACCATGCTGCACTAAAGTACCTCTTGACCAAGAAAGATGCCAAGCCACGACTCATCCGTTGGATTCTGCTCCTTCAAGAGTTTGACTTAGAAATACAAGACAAGAAGGGGACAGATAATTGTGTGGCGGATCATCTCTCAAGAATGCAGGTTCAAGGGTCGGATCTTCCGATCAATGACTATCTCAGAGATGATACTCTCCTCAAGGTCACCACATCCAGTCCATGGTACGCAAATTTGGTAAACTTCATGGTGACTGGGTATGTGCCTCCAGGAGAAGACAAGAAGAAGTTAATCTACCTCAGCAGATTTCACCTTTGGGATGACCCCATCTGTTCAAGGTTTGTGCTGACGGATTACTCCGACGACGCATCCCTCACGAGGAAACACACAAGATCCTTGATCGTTGCCATTCATCACCGTACGGAGGACACTACGGAATTTTCCGAACCCATGCAAAGGTCTGGCAGAGTGGATTCTTCTGGCCGACCATGTATGGAGACGCTAAGGAATTCGTACGGAGATGTGCCAGGTGTCAGAAACACGGGAATATCGACGTCCATGATGCTATGCCACTGCAAAATAACCTCCAGTTGGAGACTTTCGACGTATGGGGAATAGACTTTATGGGTCCTTTCCCTGCATCCGAACAGTGTGAATATATCCTGGTGGCAGTCGACTATGTTTCCAAATGGGTGGAGGCACTTCCGTGCACGGCAGCCGACTCGAAGAATTCAAGGAAGATGTTCGAAGAGATCATCTTTCCCCGTTTTGGAGTACCCCGAGTCGTGATCAGTGATGGAGGATCACACTTCATCGACAAGACGTTCCGGAAGTGCCTAAGCGACTTAGGAGTGGACCACCGAGTGGCTACACCTTATCACCCCCAGACCAGCGGGCAAGCAGAAACATCAAACAAACAAATCAAGAACATTCTGCAAAAGACGGTCAATGCAATGGGGACGGGGTGGAAGCGAAAGCTACCGGAAGCACTTTGGGCATATAGAACAGCATTCAAAACACCGATAGGGATGACTCCCTACCAACTGGTATATGGCAAGACATGCTACTTACCGGTTGAGCTAGAATTCAAGTCCCATTAGGCGATCAAGAGGTGGAATATGGATCTCCAGACAGCCGGACTCAAAAGAAGAATGCAATTGGCTGAACTGGATGAATGGAGGGAAAAGGCCTACCACAACGCCAAGCTATATAAAGAAAGAACAAAGAGATGGCATGACAAGCGCATCAAGATCAAGCATTTCAAAGCAGGAGATCAGGTATTACTCTTTAACTCCCGTGTTCGCTTGTTTGGTCATGGTAAGCTTAGAAGTAAGTGGGAAGGTCCTTTTAAAGTCTTAGATGCCGCTGATCATGGTGCGATAACCCTCCAGGATGATGACGGAAATACTTTCAAGGCCAATGGCCAAAGATTGAAAATATTTCTCGAATCCGAAATGCCGGAGCTCAAAGAGATGGACGTCTACGAGCTAGCCGAGATACCTAGTCCAGGTTCGGGCAGGACCTAAAAATGGCCCTTATCTAGGATAGATTTCCCTTTTCTATTTTCATTTTCTTTCCCTTAAACTTTTTCTAGCCAAATCCTAAAGAATTTCTGGTAGAAGAGCAAAGGGGGCACACATGAAAAATTTCAGGGGCCCCTGAGACAGAGCCAGGCCGGCCGGCCTCACCCAGGCCGATCGGCCCAGCCCGGGCTCGTCTCGGGACGCTCCTTGTTTGAATTGGTCACCCTGTTATCCTTTCTGAGAATCTGTGGGATTTCGAAAAGAGAAGCGCCGTTTTAAATCGAAAGGCCCCCTCTCTTCTTCTCCCTCAGAACTCTCGAGCCTCTCTTCTCCAGAAACACTCCCTCTTTGAGAAATCCACGCCATGGCCACTCAGTCCAGCCGCCAAGACTCCAATTCGGTCTCCCATGACAGCCACTCCCCATCCAAGTCCTTGAAAGGGACTCCCAGCTCCTCCAACACCAGCAGCGTCAGGATCATCGAGAGGGCGGCGTTCCCAGGCCGATCGGCCAGGGGCAGGCCGGCCGGCCTCCCCTCGCCGCCTCTCTGGCTCGCCTTTGGGCAGAGCCTCCCTCCGTGATCCTAAGGAGGAGGGTCAGGGGAGTTCACTGCTGAAGACACCCCGAAGGCCAACTACGGGACTTTTGTCCCCAAAGAAGGCCATCAGGAAGCGCCTCGTCGCCTCTCCGTTCAAGAAGGAGATCGTGCCGCTGTTCATCTCCACCTCGCCGGAGTACTCACCGCAGTACACTCCGGGAAGTCCTAGCCCTCCACGCCGGAAAGGGCCAGGCATCGGGAAGGGGCTCTTCTTAGCCCCTTAGAAGCCCGACGAGGGGGGAAGCGCTTCATGATGCCCCCTCCGATCCAAGGACCTCCCGGGCAGATGGAGTGGTCCGAGGAAGAGGAGGAGGAGGACGTGGAGGAGCTGAGGAGGAAGCTCGCCGCACTGCAGCTCAAGGTCAATAACATGGACGAGCGCGTGGCGGAGGCGGTGATCAGGCAGATGGAGGCCGACGACAAGATTGAGATCCTTCGCAAGGCAATGGCCTCTAAGGTCAAGCGCCTCGCAAAGGCGACCAGCAACGAGCATCTTTACGGCCCGAAGGAGGAGTAGTTTAGGCTAGGAATAGTTTAGTTTAGTTTTGGGTGCCTAGTTTAAATTTCCTTTGATTTATTTCCTTCAAATTTCCCTTTTGTAATCAGCACCCCATGTTTATTCCCTTTCAATTGAATAAATAGAATTTATTTGAATGAAGAAAAAGAAAAAAAGTGAATGGTTGGTGCACACTTGTGTGCCAACCAATCCCTCGGACTGATATTTCAGTGCAGAATGCAGAAACACTGATGTACAGGAGGTGTACTGGTTGCTGGCCAAGGCAAGACTCGACCTGGCACAATGCCAGGCCGGCCGGCCCTCTACTGCAGCCGCTCGAGGAGATCTCGTGCCCACTGCATAATCTCGCGAATCACATAAACGAGGAACCTTAATCGGAATGCCTGGCTACAAGGCCAGGCCGGCCGGCCTGTACTGGGCCGATCGGCCTGGGCCTGTGGCCGTCGTCGTCGACTCGACTCCAGGACACGGTTTGCGACCCCTACATTTGATCTTTTCATGATTTTGATCTAAATTTCCTGGCTAAATAATTTTAAAACTTGATCAAAACTCATGAAAGTGAACCCCTGCGCATGGCACCTTGGATATACCTGTGATATTTCATGAGAAAATGTTTCATCTCCTTGGAACTTTTTAATAGGATTGCCTGATTCTCGTTAATTGATGCTTATGATATGATGATTTGAGAAGTTGAGCCTTCCGATTCGAGGTTTTGGAGATTGTTCTTGAAAATAAAACTTAAGGCAACCCTTGTTATCATCAACTTGAAGTGTCCTATCCAAAGCCATATAACAAATTCAAGTTGAAACTTCTACATAGCTACCTTCTAAATTTTGAGCTTGCTCGAATTACTTGCCTTCACGTTCGTGCTATCTTGTTCATCATGGCCATCCACGTACACGAGCATCAATAAAGTCCAAATTGTCGAAAGCTCTTCATCCCCTGAAAAAAAACATGAAGAAAGGAATGATACAATCCTTGTCTTCAGAAGAAAAAAAAGAGAGAAAGGGGAAAGATGAAAGATGCTTGAACAAGGACTCAAACATCAAAGTACAAATGTACTTGGCCAATATGTATGAGTAGTAGGAATGATTAGACAAGTTCTTCGATATTGCAAAATAAATAAAGAAGAGTGAGCAACATATCAAAAGCTCCACCTTACAACATAGAGAGGCTTGATTCTAAGCCCAGGGGAGGATCCAAACACTATCAGTGATCAAGAGATGTTGAGAAATAACAAGGGAATGCCTCGTTTTCTTTATAAAATTATCAAAAACTCCAAATGCCAAGAGGAAGAAGTGCTCGACCAATCAATGAGTTATTCTAAGACTCAACTGATGAAGATGAGGGTGTTGGCCACCATAATCCAAGGTATGAAAGAAAACTCAGAGATATGACTTGTGTATACCTTGAGCTCATGACCCTGATCTTGCTAAAGTCCCGGTGATTTAATTCATTCTTCGCTAAGGGACTAGCAAAGTTCAGGTAGGGGGGCGTGTTGGTGGTCGTTACGATATGGTTTCACCACCAACATTCCGTCACATTTCAGGCTCATCCTGCTCATAACAAAGTGAAATTGATTATTTCTAATGAGTTCCACAAGTTTTGTATAATTTGTGAGTGCAGGAGCAACCAAGCAAAAGATGAGCCACATTGGGCACAAAGCCAGGCCAGCCGGCCTATGCTAGGCCGACCGGCCCCCTCCTGTGTCCCCTTGCCACGTCCCTGGTCCAGGAGATCACAAACATATCACTAATGATCCTGAGACGTGCGATCAATGTCGGTTTGATCCAAGGACCCGAAAGGCCTAGAGTACAAGACACATGGATTAGAGGGCCCACAACCTCGGATTCTTGGACAGCCTCAACTGAACGCAACCGTTACTGACCTCAGGAGGTAATCAGGAGCGTTCAAGACGAAGGCGGTGGCCAGAGGCGCCAGGTGTAGGCCGATCGGCCTACACCAGGCCGGCCGGCCTCCTGCTGCAGCTCCACGCTACCATCTTCAGCGTGGAGGTTAAGCAGGTGGTTGGCGTGACGGTTAAGCTGGCTACCGACCTTGGAAGGCTATAAAAGGCCACCCCCTCTCCATTCCAAGACACCATCAAAAGGAGAGAAGAGTAGCTTAGTGGTTTTTGCTCTCATCTTTAGAGTTAGAGTAGGGAGAGAGTGGGTGAGTTGCTCGGGTGACAGCCGAGCTCTGTAGAGAGAGTCCGGGATTTCTCCCTCGGTCTCGTCTCAACATTTCCGCCCCCGAGGAATATATTCAAGAGTTATCTTCAGTAAGTCCTCGGTCTCTTGCCTTTAGTACCTCGCTAGTTTACAACTTACTTTCAACAAGTTATCGTATTTATCTTGATCTGCGGGTACCTGAGTCTGCGCGAGTGACAGCGACTCTTGTTTGGGGTTTCCTCTATAGCCCTTCGCGTTGGGTGGAGGTCAGTGACTGAAAGCTTAGGCGTGGTGCCTGTGCTGGCTAGTCACCTCAGGTTGTGTTGCACCCCACGAAACTGCAGTGGTAGGAGGCAGGTGGTGACAGCCCTGTCCGTCCTTTATACTCCACCACGTTCGGGTGTACTCATAACAGTAGTGCTGAGCCCGGAAGAACCCCTCTCTCATCCCGTTCTGAGTTCTTCCCGTTCTAGCCGTCGAAGCAGTTCAGGTTAGATATAGATAGTTTGTCTGGGGTAACGAGTAGCTAACTAAAGTCCAGCTCTCTACCCATTTATCCTTTTGCTCCTTGGTGGGTCCGGTTGGAAAAGTTCTAGGCTAGTCGCGTCTACCGTTCCTTGGATTTGATATCCAGGTTCTTACTCCCCTGGTGAAAGGCTACATCGGACTCCGTGCGCTTGCGGATTTTAGTTAGGCTAAGGAGTGCCAACAAACTTCTGAAAGGAGGTCCTCACCTTCGAGGTGGTGGGGTTCCGTGGGGCTTATCACGCCATACTCAGGGCGCCCTTGCTACGCCAAGTTCATGGCCATCCCGAACTACACCTACCTCAAGATGAAGATGCCAGGGCCGAAGGGAGTCATCACTGTGGGACCGTCGTTCGAGCATGCCTACGAGTGCGACGTTGAGTGCGTCGAGCGAGCCGAGGCGCTCGCGGAAGACGAAGCATGCGTCGCCCACCTGGAGAAGCTGGCGAACGAAGCCACCAGCACGACGCCGAAGCACGTGGGCAGCTTTGAGCCTGCTGAGCACACCAAGGACGTACCCCTCGACCCCAACGATCCTGCGGGCAAGACGTTGACGGTCAGCTCCACCCTCGACAACAAATAGGAAGTGGTGCTCGTCGACTTTCTCTGCGCCAATGCAGACATCTTTGCATGGAGTCCCTCGGACATGCCAGGCATACCGAGGGAAGTCGCCGAGCACTCCCTTGACATCCTGCCCCTACTCCAGGCCAGTAAAACAACGCCTCCGACTGCTTTGACGAACAGAAGCGATCGGCGATTGGTGAGGAGCTGCGCAAGCTCTTGGAGGCCGGATTCATCAAGGAAGTGTTCCATCCTGAGTGGCTAGCTAATCCTGTACTAGTTAAGAAGAAGAATGGGAAGTGGAGGATGTGTGTAGATTACACCGGTTTAAATAAAGCATGTCCTAAGGTTCCTTTTCCTTTGCCATGTATCGTTCAAATAGTAGACTCTACTGCGGGATGTGAGCTCCTTTGTTTCATTGATGCGTATTCCGGCTATCACCAAATAAAGATGAAAGAGTCCGACCAGCTCGCGACCTCTTTCATCACTCCATTCGGCATGTACTGCTACACCACTATGCCCTTTGGGCTTCGAAATGCGGGAGCTACATACCAGCGATGTATGCTCCGTGTCTTCGGAAAACAAATTGGGTGCACTGTGGAAGCGTACGTCGACGACGTCGTTATTAAGTCCAGGAAGGCGGACGACCTGGTAAACGACTTACGCGCCACTTTGGAGGCTCTTCGAGCCGGCGGAATGAAGCTGAACCCGGAGAAGTGTGTCTTCGGGATGCCATGAGGCATGCTCCTGGGTTTCATCGTCTCCCAATGGGGAATCAAGCCCAGTCCTGAGAAAGTCTCAGCCCTCGAACGCATGTGCCCGATTCGGGACTTGAAGGGGGTACAGCGGGTCCTGGGTTGCCTGGCGTCACTAAGTCGGTTCATATCGCGACTGGGTGAGAAAGGCCTGCCCTTGTACCGACTCTTGAAAAAGAGCGAACGCTTCTCCTGGACTCCCAAAGTGCGGGAAGCCCTCGACAAGCTAACTGCGTCACTTGCGCAGTGCACCAGCCGCCGACGGACGGCGAGCCCCTCTACCTCTACGTAGCGGCAACGACCCAGGTGGTTAGTGCAGTCATCGTGGTCGAGCGAACGGAGGAGGGCCATGCTCTACCTGTCCAACGCCCGGTATACTACATCAGCGAAGTGTTATCCGAGACAAAAATGCGGTATCCCCAAATCCAAAAGTTGTTGTACGCAGTTATACTGGCCAGGCGCAAACTTCGGCACTGCTTTGAGGCTCATCCTGTCACCGTGATCTCATCTTTCCCTCGGGGGAGATAATCCGTAACCAGGATGCCTAAGGTAGGATCATAAAGTGGTCGTAGAGTTGATGGGCGAAACCGTCACGTACAGCACCTCGAAAGGCGATAAAATCTCAGATCCTCGCTGACTTCGTTGCGGAAGTGGACCGACACGCAGCTGCCTCCACCCAGATCCAGGCAGAATGCTGGACCATATAGTTCGATGGGTCGGTAATGAAAACCGGCGCGGGTGCCGGGCTTCTCTTCGTCTCGCCAGCTTGGAGAGCACATACGCTACATAGTGCGTTTGCACTTCCCGGCATCAAACAACATGGCAGATACGAGGCCCTTCTCAATGGGCTCTGTATCGCCATCGAGCTTGGCATCAAACGCCTAGATGTCTGAGGGGACTCGCAGCTGGTCATCGATCAGGTGATGAAGGAATCGAGCTGTCACGATGAAAAGATGGAGGCATACTGCGGCGCGGTGCGGCGTCTCAAAGATAAGTTCCATGGCCTCGAGCTCAATCACATTGCGCGCGTAAACAATGAAGAAGTGAACGAGCTCGCCAAAATCGCGTCGGGACGGATCACGGTCCCCCCAAACGTCTTCGCTCGTGAGTGCTTGAAGCCCTCCATTGGCCTCAAGAAGCCTAATGGGCCAATCAACGCGCCCTCGGGGGCTGCAGCCTCGAGGGAAGCCCACATCGAGCCTATGGATGAGGACCCCTCGATGGGAAGTCTTGAAGCCACCGATCTTGAGGCATCCTCACCTGATGAAGCGAAGGCAATGGAAATTGATGAGGACCAAGCCCCTTGAGACTGGCGACACCAGTACCTCGACTGGATCGACCAAGGCGTCCTACCCTCGGATCGGACTGAGGCACGGCGCATTGCCAGGCGAGCCAAATCTTTCGTCGTGATCGATGGAGAGCTATACAAGCGCAGCCCGTCCGGGATAATGCTGCGATGCATCCCTGTCTCTGTCGGACACCAGCTGATTCGAGACATCCACACTGGCGCAGTGCGGTCATCATGCGGCAGCGTGCACCCTCGTGGGTAATGTGCTCCGGCAAGGCTTCTATGGCCCACGGTGGTCGCCGACGCGATCGAGGTTGTACGCACCTGCGAGGGGTGCCAGTTCTACGCGCACAAAACACATCTCCCAACGCATGTCTTACAGACCATCCCCATCACATGGCCTTTCGCCGTATGGGGACTGGATCTTGTAGGGCCAGCTGTGAAAGGCGCCCTGGGGGCTTCACTCACCTGCTGGTTGCGATAGACAAATTCTCGAAGTGGATCGAGGTCCGACCCATCCGCAGCGTACGGTCCGAGCAAGCTGTGGAATTCTTCACCGACATAATCCACAGATTTGGGGTACCTAACTCCATCATCACGAATAATGGCACCTAGTTCACCGGCAAGAGGTTCCTAGAGTTCTGCGACAACCACCACATCCGCGTGGATTGGGCAGTTGTGGCACACCCACAGACGAATGGCCAAGTGGAACGTGCCAACGGCATGATACTACAAGGCCTGAAGCCAAGGATCTTCAAGAAACTGAATAAGTTTGGTCGGAAGTGGGTCGCAGAGCTACCCTCGGTCGTGTGGAGCCTCAGAACCACCCCGAGCAGGGCCACGAGCTTTACTCCATTCTTCCTAGTCCATGGCGCAGAGACCGTCCTCCCAACGGACTTGGAATACGGATCCCCAAGGCTCAAGGCCTACCAGGAAGAGTCAAATCAACAGGCTCGCGAGGATTCTTTGGATTGCGTGGATGAGGCTCGTGACGTGGCGCTACTAAACTCAGCTCGGTACCAACAGACGCTCCGGCGGTATCAGGCACGGAAGGTTCAACGTCGAGACCTCAGCAAGGGGATCTGGTGCTCAGGCTACGGTAGGACAATCGAGGGCGCCACAAGCTCATGCCGCCTTGGGAAGGCCCGTACATCATCGCTGAAGTCCTCAAGCCTGGCACCTACAAACTCGCCAATGAAAGGGGCGAAGTCTTCACCAACGCGTGGAACATCCAGCAGCTGCGTCACTTCTACCCCTAAGACCTCCCTAGTTTCCTCCTTCTACATGCTTTGTACCCGGCAATGATAATAAACCTGTGTACAATTCGCAAATGAAAAGGTGTTGATTGTTTGGTGGAAAAAGAGGCCCAGCTAGGTCCTCAAACTGGATGAAGGAAGCTCTTTATTCCCAAAACAAACATGGCCGGTGAATGGCCGTGTATAACAATCAAGATACAAGACCACAACAACAGTGGTCGAAAAAACAGGCGAGCATGCCCATCGCTCGGTGCTAGCAAGCCTAGTTTACCTAGGAGCCTCGCTAGCCTTCTTCTGGCATCAGCACGCTCGATTGCACCCAGGCAAAGGGGGAGTTCTCCACGGCCACCATGGCAATGCCTCAAAGGACGTCGTCGACCTCCAGTTTGCCACCTGCCCTGGTCAAGGAAGCAGCCTTCCCTGGCAGGGCAGGAGCTCGTAGTGCGCACACGAGAGGTCGTGGCGCGCACCTATGAGGTCGTGGCACGCACTTAGCGGCGAGACCACTCTGCCACTTAGGTGTGTGACAACGGCACACCGTGGACGGACGACTAGAGCACCCATGTCATGCAACCATTGCCTAAATGTCAACCAACTCAAGCTGGAAGACCAGGCAATAGCTGCAGACGAGGCAGCTCTGGGTCGGTCCTCTCCTCTTCCCTTTACCCTCTTTTTCGCTAGCATTCTTCTAGCACCAAGGCTTTACCCACCCTCGAGCTAAATCAGGAGGATGGGTCCTGCCCCATTGCTCCTTTCCTAATTCTGAACTCATCGGGTTCATAATGAACTATCCAACTTGTGCCCCTTGCTGCTGCTGCGCAGGGCTATTTATAGTGCCCACGCCCACGGCCGCTCCACGGGGTGCATCCTGCCCCCTGCACGAGCCATTTCACGCACCTCAGTCACGGGCCGACCCCCGGCGGGGCCACCTTGATAGAGGAGCGACGTGTGGAAGCACGGCAGGGGCGTGCACGACCATCGACGACCGCTGTGGATGAATGGCAGAAATGCGTGCAATGTTCGGTCACAAGCCTTACTGTTTTCGTCAAGAGGCGAAAGACAGACGACCTCGAAGCAAGAAAAAGATGCCTCAAAGGGCGCGCCATGCATGCCTTGCCTGCTACCCCCGGGGGCCCACGATGGAGACGACTCGGGACAGCGCGCGGCCAGGCCAGGCATGAATCGCATACGTCTACAACTGAATCAGGCAAAAAGTTGAAACCTTCTTTTACCCAGTGGTTTTTTTGATACCACATCTTTCATTATTACGCCCGCACAACTTTCACAGGCACAGATAGGAGGACTTGACCTTGCTTCATGCAAAGGCCAAGTCCCCCTCGGGGGCTAGCACAGGGGCAAGCGCCCTGAACAATGCTCTTTTTTTCTGTTTTTGCCGCAATTTTTATCGCATTTGGTTTTTGTGCGCATGAAAAGGGATGAAGGTGGCACGTGAATAGCTAAAGCTGAGAATGGTCGCGTCGTGGGACCACCTACGCCTCCGGGATATGGCATCCCCCGCACTATCTTAAGTTTAAAGTTAATCGCGAAAGCGACTTTCCCCATGGAAATCCCTCCAGGCTGCACGATTAAATGATATAAAAAATGCAGCAAGGCTTCAAACAGAATAAAAAACATTTACACGACACTTTGTTCCTTACAAAGGCTGACAAAGCCCCAATCTAACCCCATACACAAAAACGGGCTCCTGTTGGCACTCCTTAGCGTCACGTTTTAGCAACGCTCAAGAGCGCGTAGATATATGTCGTTGTATGCAAAATTAATTCTGCAAGCGCATAGAATATATCTCGTTGTAGCACTTCACCTTGGGTGTAACCCCAGGGTATCGTATTTATATTTCCACAGGAAAGCAGATAGTTAAAGTGTATTGAAGAATGAAATGATATATCTTGCCAGAAATATCAAGCCACAAACCCAGGGGCACAAACTCTAGGTTTGGGTGGATAATGGTCAAGTTAATGACCGGATAGAAGGTCTGAAAGACCAGCGACACACGGAGAACCTATTTCTAAAGAAAAGGAAAGACGTTGGGAGAGACCGGACCTAGACTCTTCCTAACTCAGAGCAAAAGGCACTCTAGCCTTAGCCTAGACCCTAGCTTAGATACCGGGAACAGAGCTCGCTTCGACTGCTAGAACGGGAGAACCTCAGAACGGGATGAGAGAGGGGGTTCTCCGGGCTCAGCACTACTGTTATGAGTACACCCGAACGTGGTGGACTACGAAGGACGGACAGGGCTGTCACCACCTGCCGCCTACCACTGCAGTTTTGTGGGGTGCAACACACTTCCTAGTTAATCAACAAGCCAGACACCACGTCTGCACTCGATGATTAAGATTTCTCTTGAGGCCTGTCAAGAGAAATCCCCATCTTCCCTAAGGTGTCTTACGGCCCGGTCAAGGCGAGCAAACCCGCGAGATAAAGCCCGGTAGAGCTAAACTAAACTCTACACTAAAACTAAAGGGGATAGGACTTTGCTCTAAAGAGAGCAAGATCTTTACTCTAAAAGAAGAGCAAGAGAGAAATATAGAAGATAACTTAAGCTCTGAAGTAAGAAAGTAATTATATAAATAAACTCTTCAAAAGAAGGAAAGGATACAAGAGCTTTACCAGAACTCCGAAGACTCCGAAGATCCGAGCTAAGCTCGACTCGACTCTACTCCCAACTCTAATCCTAATCTAAGAAATGAAAAAGATACTAGAGCTCCCTTCAAGTAAAGACTTGAGATTTGTGGTGTATGTCTTCCCAAGGTGAATGAGCTACCTTTTATAGCCTCCAGGGGGTGGATGTCAGCGTCATTAGCACGCCAAGGATCTGCTTAGGCTTCACGCGAAGGAGGAGACGTGGCGGCCACAGAGGGAGGCCGGTCGGCCTGGGCTAGGCCGGCCGGCCTGGCCCTGGTGCCACTTGGCACCGTCCTCTGCATGGACGGTCCTGATGCTCTCCCAAGGTCGGTAACAGTTGCGTTTAGTTGAAGCTTGTCCGAGAATCCTAGGACGTGGGCCCTTCAATCCATGTGCTTTCACCTCTAGGCCTTCCGGGTCCTTGGATCAAACCGACGTTGTTTGTATTGACGGCCATTATATGCCATTATTGGCCGTCAACCCTGGCATAAAACAAACACCAAACTAGACATAGGGGTTTAATTCTAACTATTTCCACTAGCTTTGGTGAATTGTTGATTTCAGGAGGCCACATCTGGATACAATGATAAAAACATGCAAAATACATATAAAAGTGGCACCATTGGAATGCACCATTGCAAAGGCCGCGTCGAGACGATCAAAATGGACATTTGGATGACCCGATTCAGAGTCCGGACGAGAAAGTTACGCGTCCGAGAAGATCACCGGCAGAACCCTGCCAGGCCGGTCGGCCTGGCTTAGGCCGATCGGCCTGGACAAGGCCGGCCGGCCTACAATGGTCCCCAAAATGCTCCAAACTTTGCACAAGGACCCTAGGGAGTCACCAATTGTCGGTGATATTATCTCCGGCAGTCTTCCACGGGGTAGCCCACGGAAGTGATTTGTAATGCAGGGAAGATCGCAAAGATCGGAAGCAAGATGGTTAGGATGGACAGACACAGGGGTTTATACAGGTTCGGGCCGTCGACTCGACGTAATACCCTACGTCCTGTTTTGGGGTGTTGTATTGCGTGGATTGTGAGTTTCGATGGGTTGAATTGTTGTCTGATGAGTTTTCTTGGAGGGGGTCCCTGCCCGCCTTATATATCGGGGGGCAGGGTTACAAGTCGGTTCGTATCCGATCCTATCTCTAAGAATCCTTTCCTTCTTTACAATAATTCCTATTCCAACTAGGACTTCTCCTTCCAGATCCTTCCTCCGTGCGCCGACTTATCCCGCACGTCTTCAGGTCCAGAACGGTGGGCTGGGCTGCCCCCCTTTTGGTGGGCTGCCAAGCTTGCTCGTGAGGTACCCGGGTACTACATCCCCCACAGTAGCCCCCGAGCACTTCTTGACCGATCGTTGGCTGTAATTGATCCGTCTTTTCTTGCATGATCCGAGTGCTCCCAAGTTGTTTAAGATCTCATCCGAGTAATTTCGAAGAAGATCCGAGTGATTATGAGGAAAATCTGAGTGGTTTCGAGGAAAATCTGAGTGCATGATCAGACGCTCCTGAAAACAATTCTTCAATTATGACCATAGTGAGGGGAAGGAGTGCTCTTTTTCACGACGCGACAGAGAAGTGAATACACTTAGCCCCCGGGCTTTGGTCAATTTTAGTATGAAATTGGTCAAAGGTCTTCAACTTTTATCCATCTATATCTTGATCTTCAATGGTGTGCACCTCCAGGTGCACCCATTGGGTGTAGCCCCCGAGCCTTGAGCAGAATAGAATATTCTGGTCGAGGGTCAAAAATAAAATATAATGAATTTCTTCTTGAACTTAAACCATCAATGGTGTGCACCTCCAGGTGCACCCATTGGGTGTAGCCCCCGAGTCTTGATACGACTCGGTACGATCGCGTCAAGACTCTGAAAGCCGTGAATTCTGACTGATTTTTTCCAGCCCCCATGCCTCTGGGCATGGATTTCAGATAATTTTTCCTTTTGGGGCTTTTTTTGTTTCCCCTTTATAAGGATTCTGTCCTCAAGTTCTTTGAACTCGGCATGACCCCCGAGTCATGTCCCATAACTCGCTTGACCATATGGTAAGCCATCTTCTCGCAAGATTTATACTTGTCAGCACTTGACCCGGATTTCTAAGCGAATGTAGCGATAGTATCGCATGCCTTACGTAAAAATCAATTGCAAGGATGCAATATTAATTGCAAAATCAAATCTGGCCGTCGACTAATTTTAGCCTCACGACCGAGTGGTTTCTGCCCCTGAGCACTAGCTCAGGAACCCACAAATTTGTTAGCATAACAGAACCAAAGGTCGTGCTACATTTCAGCCCATTTAGGCCCACTACCCCCGCAAAGTCCGTCGTTTCCTAAGGAACCTAACGGTTGCTTTACGGAAGGCGAAATATCGCGAGATATCGCGACTCCTTACCGCACCTTTGAATTCAAAGCGACGGGACGTGCCTGCGTCGGTTGAGTTCCCGAGACACGCATCGCGCCGCGCGCGGGAGGAACGGTTCATTCCATTATAAGCCATCCCCGCCGCAATCTTCTTCCTTTACTCGCCATTTGCCTTCCCAGCGCTCCAGTTCTCCTCCGCGCGCAAGAGCAAACCCTAGATCCACTCCCGCAGCTTTCCTCCTCGATCTTCAGCCCCCAGCTCGTCGCCATGGCGCCAAAGAGGAAGGAAGCCCCGAAGCGGAAGGAGAGGTCGCCGGGAAGGGCCCGGTCATCCAAGGCCAAGGCCACCGTCGAAGTCGCCGTGGATCGCGCCGCCGAATGGAGGGAGTCCATTACCCACACAGGCGTCGGGAATAGGACTCTTGGCGTGTGTGGGGATAAAACCTGCAGGAGAAGGAGTTTTTGGGAAACTTGGCGGGGTGATCATTTTATAACAACTCGGTCTTTGACCGAGGTGCCGGGAGACCCTTGCTCTCGAGGGGGTCCCACACCGTACTTGTGGCGGGTACATGGATGGATAGGAGCATAGGAGTTGGTGGCGGTACCTATAGTGGGTACTGCGACTTGCGTTCTTCTTCGGAAGATACGCCTTTGGACGATGACGCTCACCCGGTCTAAAACCGAGTGAAGTAACTTTATTTGGGCCCATGTACTTACCGCTTACCCATATGAACGGGTTCCAGCCAGCCTAACTAGCGCGATGCCCGGATTGCGAGAAGATCAGGTGGATGGTGGACGGGAACGAGAGAGACCGTTTCCCCAAAGGACTATGGCCCTGTCTGGCCCTACGAAGGAGAGTTCGACACAGCTTCTGAGGCATTGGATTGCGAGCCGATGGACCGAGACCGGAAGAGCAAGCGGGCATCGTCGCGGTTAGGGTCTTTGCTGTGGGTTGCGTCTCGAGATGGCGGCCACCATCTCGCAGCCCGAGTGAATCCAGTTGTACAAGCTCTCGAGAGTCTAAAATCTATACGTATAGTCGTGTCCTCGGTATGGACATTGCCCACTTTCCCTGTTACCTCTCATATTTAGGATATTCTACCTTCCCCCTTTTCTAGCCATATTTGAGAGTGATTAAGGTTCGTAGCTACAGACGGGGAGAAGGGAAGTTTGCTCCCTTTCCTTTCAGGATCCGGTCGTAATTGGTGAGGTGCGAGGGGAGGGAGCTCTCGCATCGAGTTAGACGAGTGTGGAGATGGAGATGGGATAGCCCGATGTGGTGAGATATGGGATGGCTGGATATGGAGATACTTATTTTATATTGCTGCTGCATAGGAAACCCTTAGCCTATACTTGATATACTTTTATCCCTTTAGGTAATAGTCCACTTAAAGCTTGCACACGGTTAGTGATGTGAACCTATCCCATTCCTTGGGTATAGCCTTTGAGTACGCAGGATCTGATGATGAGCACGAGTTCAACTACGATGGATGGTACGACTGAGGCATCGTCTTGACGCGCAAGTTGCCTGTGGAGGAGTTCAAGAAGATGAAGGCTTCTACGCCTAGATCCGCTACGTTGGATGCTCTTTTGTTTGTCATTCAGCCCTGAGGGCTTGTATCATATGTATTATCATGAGCATGATGTAATAAATAAGATATTTGTACTTTATTTGTGGTATGGATGTGATATTCGCTGTGATGAGTTCTGTACGTGATATATACTTGATCCAGGAAGTATCGCAATGGTAGAGTGAGCCGGCTTTTCGGAAATCAGATACCCGGGTCGTTACAATATGCTGCCCTCCTGTCGTCACGACACGGTGGCAGCAGGACGCCGCACAAGCAGAGCACACGGGCCGTGCCACCGTGGCGAACAAACGAGCTAGCCTCTTGATCGCTGGCTAGGCCTTCCTCTGCTTCTATACACTTCATAATCGTAGCTTCTTAGTTACGGCATGCCGATGACATACCTGACTCGCTTTCTGCTCTTCATCCATCCACATAGCAAGTCAGTAAAGCTTAATTCCGAGCATGGGAATTAAAGCAACGACCTTTCAGTGGTTGGGGACAGTGGACGCGAGCCTGTCTGTACTTAGGATATCGATTATTCCTTTGAGCAAAACACACGAGCGTAAACAGACAAAATGGGGGGCACGTCACCCCTGCTTATCGCAGCCCTTGCATGGGAGAAAACGGACCAAGTCCACAGCTACCTATGTGATGATAAGAGTATACATCGTGCCAATTGACTCTGCCTCCTGTTGACGCTAAAAATCGGGACTTGACAGATGCGTGAACACACGAGCGAAGGCGTGGCCTTGAAATCCGGGGCGTGACAGTCAATCTGACCTGTTGATTGACAAGGATAAAATCAGACGTTAAGAAACAGCTGAAGAGACAATTCTTTCGTTAGTAAAATCAAACTGCGAAGGACCGATTCCGATGTATAGTGGAACAGCACAGAGAGCCGATTCCAACGATCAAATGGCGAAGAGCCGATTGATGATTAAGCAATAAAAGACAACAACTAAGGAGTCTAATAATGCTTAATAGAACAACACTTAGAATAAGATTAATCAACTAATAGATAAATCTTAAGATTAACCCTTTGACAGAGCTGATTAGATAATATCCTAAGCTGGATAGGTGGTGATAAAAGCTAAAACAACAAGAAAAGACTTGTAGATCTAGCAAAAATCGATAACTGTCGAATAAATCTAAACGAAGCAACAACGATGCGCCCGATGCTAAAGCTTAGAAGTTATTCAGTAAAAACGGAACTCACGAGCAAGCCTTGGAGATCTGGATTGCCTCGACTAGCTCAGGAGAACTCGTGAAAGAGAAAAAGCTTGACAAAGTCATCGACTTGAAAGTAAATTGCGTAAAGTAGATGCAAAGTAGTAAAAGTTTTGTTGTATTGATGTGTATGTAAACCCCTTACGACCTCAGGGCTTATATTTATACCCTGGAATTACAGACTCCTAGTCGATTACGACATAAACAAACTTGACGCGAAAGAAAGAAACTATTTAACTAAGACTCTTAATAATGATAGAAAACTAGCCAATAATGGCCCAATCCAGCCCAAAGCTCACGACGCCCTTGATCAATTCTTCCGAGTCCGATCCGATTCTAGAGTCTTGAGTCTGATTCCGATTTCAATTCAAACACCACCCTTGACTCTGACTCAATCCTCATTAAATTTCCTCAGGCGCCGGCTCCAACACGTGTAAAAAAATGTCATCCAACACATGCCCCCCAGTTTCGGGATAAGATGTTCATGTTGTGCCGAAATTCTCAGATCCTTTCGATTTGTTACCGTTTCACACGGGACCCTGATTTTCACTTGGTCACGCGAAATTCCACATTTACCCCCACGGGCAAGGCTTATAAATACTTTACCCCTTCCACCTTCCTTCAACCGCCGTCCCTTCCTTGCCATCGCCCCCAGTCCAGCAGCTCTCAAGCGCGAGTTTCGAGGAATTTCGCCGGCGACTTGTCTTCGTTAATCTCCAACTTCAACAATCATCTTCGAGCGAACCACCAACCCCACCGCAAGTCGCAATGGCTTCAAGCTCTTCCGCCCCTCAGGTAACAAATCTCATTTCGGACCTTTTGTTTTTCGCCGTTCTTCGTTCTTCCCGAAGCGTTTTCACATTTTTCATAGATTTAAATTTCATTTCTTTGCCTTTTTCTTTAGGGACCTGCAAACAAAATCACAATCCCCATCCCTGAAACTCCTGGCCTTTTCATCCTGGGTCCGATTGGTAGTGAATATCCGACCGATTTTATCAATCTGGAAACCAATCGCCTTCCTTTCAAAAATTTATCGAACCCCCCTTCGTTATGGAAAGACACCTTCCGATCCTGGCCAACTCTAATCGCCGGATGGAAAAACTGGTACCTTCGAATGAGCAGCAAACGCACCGATTGGGAAACCTATTCAATCGGTCAATGCCTCACTCCATCTCTTTCAGACATAAAAAAGAATGAACCTCTTTTGATGACTGCCTTCTACTTCTGGTCCGATGCCTTGAATGCCTTCTTATTTGGCCATGGTCCGATGTCACCTTCGCTCCTTGATGTGGTCATGCTGACCGGTCTTGACATCACCACAGCGATCAGATCCAATAGCCTAGCCAAACCTTCTCATAATATCAAGGTGGCGAGAATAGGTTGGAAAGAGTACATCTCCATTTATTCAAAGAACCAGGGACCGATCGACCACAAGGAGTATTCAGCCTTCCTCCTTATGTGGTTAGAGAAATTCATATTTTGTGGAAAAGCCTTTGCCCCTTGCATTAATACCAAAAAATAGCCGAACACCTAGCATCGGGCAACCATTTCGCTCTAGGCAATTATCTTCTTGGATCGGTTTACCAGCTACTGCATGAGGTATCGGTCCGATTGAGAAAAGGAGAACCGATTTCATGTCTTGGAGGCCCTTGGTGGTTCATAAATCTGTGGCTCAATTTACACATGCACAAAGCCCGAAAAATCAATCTTTTCGATCAGAGGTTCCCATCAGATCAATCGGAAGGAGTCAAGATCATACTTCGCAGATGCACATCTTTCGGGGAAGCTGCCGCAACACTTGAAGGTGACCGTCTCTCCCCAGATCGGTTGGCGACTTATTTCAACTGTTTTTACAATGGGTTCAGCAAATCTGCTCTCATTTGGTTCTCCTATGAGGATCCCAACAATTCTTTTGAGAACCCGACAGTTTTCCAACTGGATTCAATTTCATCGGACGAAGGCATGCAGTTGATTTTCAAAGAAATGATTCGGACTAATATTCTCCCTGTTAGCTTTGACGAACATGCCTATGAATTCTACTATCCTTCTATGATAGCAGGACAACTAGGGTTCGTTCAAGCTCCGATCAAGCTATATTTCGCCGATTTAATCAAATATCGGACCACAGTTGAAAACAGCCTCGCTTTCTGCCGTTTATTGGACCGAGTCCCTGATTTGAACATGTCGGATCTAGCCACTTTGAAACTGGCAGGCATCACATCCATAGCCACTTCAACTTTCAAAAGTTGGTGGACCGAATGGTCTCAACATCTCTTCTGCGAATTGGCTTCATCATACTGCAGAATATCTGATCCAAACTTCTCAGCCAATCCAAAGGTAATCCCAAATCTTATTACAAATCATTTAATCCTTTATTGTTCTAATCATCAAATTTTCTTTTATATATAGGAGAAGAAATCATCCCACCGAACATGAGCAAAAGCGGCCGACCGATTCAATATGCACCTGCGACCGATACCCCTCATATCGGATACAATGCTCCATCAGCCGAAGACATTCTCAAAGGAAAATCGGTTAAACGTCAAATCGGGACCACTTCAAAGAAGACAACCAAGAGAACCAAGGTTGCAGTAGTTGATACTCAACTAGCGACTGATTTGCTTATTGGTGCAATCCACGATACAAGCTCTCAGCTTCCACCGATACCAGGTACCGATTTCTCTTGCCACTTCAATCTCTTTTTCTTCACTTTTATAATTGATTCTGACATACTTCACAGAGCAAGTTAATGAAGAAAATGCAGGACCTGATACCCCCCAAGCACCTCATCAAGACTCGCCAGCCTCATCAGCATCAAGCCATCCTGCACCCAATCCAATTGGTAATACTAAATACCCGATTCTAATATTTATTCAACATCGGTTAATTTTACCCAACACTTCAATTGCTTCTTTTAGAGAAAACGACTGATCATCTTCCAGAAGAATCGGCGATTCAAACAACCGAAAACCATCCTCAACAAGAAACAGAACTGATAGCTCCTCGGCAAATACTGGTAATTTTACTTTGAGCTCATTTATTAAGTATCTAATTCTTACTCTGACATCTTATTTCAGAATGAATTAGCTGGAACTTCTTTCATTGCTGGAGAACAAGCCCGATCGGAACCGCATCCGATTTCATTACCAAGGCAGCCGACTCAGTTTGACGAGATAAACTTGAAGCATGTCACTTATCATTTCCTCATCCGATTTCTTATCACTTCTTCCTAATTTTAACAAGAACTTTCTTATCTTTTAGGCCCAAGATTCGATCGACAACAGTTTCTTTGATTTCCCAATCAAAGACCTCTTAGATGAAGAAGAAGTGCAATCGGCCGATAAAAGGATCTCATCGATTGTGGTCACCCAGCCATCGGAAATTAACACTCCAACACTCCCAGAAGACGTCAAGAACAAATTATCAGATCTTCAAGTTCTGCTGGAGCAAGACACCTTTGTAGTAGTCCAAGATGCCGGACCAATCCGATTGATTCTTCATCAGTTACGGTCGCATCTTAGCCATGAAGCTCAAGCTGCTATCATTCCTGCAGCCTATATCGAAGGTCGCCAGATCGAGTTTATTGAGGCCCGACAGAAGATATCCGATCAACAAAATCAGGGAATCATTGATCAAGGAATCAGAAACAAAGAGGGACTTAGCCAATGCCACTAAAGACAAGATCAGATTCCTTGAATCGAGCCGTCCTTCCATAGTGGCAAAATCGACGAACTGAAGGCTCGCAAAGTATAACTAGCAAATGAGCTCCGATCGGTCAGGCAGAAGCTTGAAGAAGAAGAAAAAAAGACTACAGCAGCTTCCGACCATGATCAAAGATCTCAACAAGACTCTCAAGGCTCAAGCATCCGATGCTCTCAGGCTCCATAGAAGCATCCCAGCGCAACAAGGCTCCATCAAAGCCTATCAGCGTGTCATTGACGATGTAGACCAAACACGTCAGCGAGCACTAAATGCGGTCCGATCCCTTTTGTGATGGCTTGTAATCTGGTCGTTGCACATTTATGGGCTTGTAATGAATATTATCCCCTGTAGATTTGACTTATGTCTTCTACTTTAACTTATGCATAATTCCTTGGCCGATTCTCCAGCCTCTGCTAGTCAATTCGCATTGATGTCTCACCTAATTCGTAGGCTTTTTCAGTCCTCCTTGCAATTTGCAAAATTTAATGCCGCTTCATAAATGCTCTTGACCGAAAACATCTATAAATAGAAACATCATACCAATCCTCCCCCATACATCAAACGCAACAACTTTTCGTGAGAAAATGGCGTCATTTCAACAGGTAAAGACTTTCTGGCTCTGCTTACTCTTTAGTATCTCTTCTCATATTAATCTCCTTTGAACTATTCAGAGACTCAATGGAATCATTCACTACTACACAAACCACTTTCACAAACGGGCTATCACAACCGGTTTTGAGAAAACCGGTTGTGATAGAGCTATCACAACCGGTTTTTAAAAAACCGGTTGTGATGTCGCCTATCACAGCCGGTTTTTCTCAAAAACCGGTTGTGATAGTCGGCCGGCATATCACAACCGGGTTTTCTTACAAACCACTTGTGATGCTCACTATCACAACCGGTTTTTGAAAACCGGTTGTGATGGTGAGCATCACAACCGGTTTCTTTACTAACACATTTTTGGAGGGCAAATTTGAAAATTTAAATTTTGTAAACGACCTCGGATGAACTTTTGACCAAAACGAAAGTTGTAGATCTTGAAAAGTTATGAAACATTGTAGTTCACCATTTTTTATTTGAAGTCATCTTGTCAACCGAATCTAAGTTTGAATTTTTCAAATTTGAAAATTTAAATTTTGTAAACGACCTCGGATGAACTTTTGACCAAAACGAAAGTTGTAGATCTTGGAAAGTTATGAAACATTGTAGTTCACCAATTTTTTATTTGAAGTCATCTTGTCAACCGAATCTAAGTTTGAATTTTTCAAATTTGAAAATTCAAATTTTGTAAACGACCTCGGATGAACTTTTGACCAAAACGAAAGTTGTAGATCTTGAAAAGTTATGAAACATTGTAGTTCACCACTTTTTTATTTGAAGTCATTTAGAGCCTCAAATAGGCAATTTACACTCAGAAAACATTAATATGAGGGGAATCAAAATGGTATATAGACACAAACACACTAGTGGTGCAGTGGTAGAGGAGGCTATGCACAAACGTGAGGTCGCGGGTTCGAATCCCGCCGACCGCGTAGCGCGCGATTTTTCCGCGAAATGGGGTCCATCTCCCAAATAAATAAAATGTTTTGCTATTTTATTTTGGTTTATTTTCGGTTTAGTTGAAAACCGCCTGTGATGAGGTCATAACAGCCGGTTTTTGAAAACCGGCTGTGATAGGGGGGACTATCACAGCCGCTTTATCTCATCCGCCTCCCAAAACCGGCTGTGATGACCTTTTCTGTAGTAGTGATTGCATCGGTTCAAGCCGGAAATCCTTTATCTGTCCATGATGAAATTTTCCTTCAAGCATATGCTGGAGAAATCAGAGAAAAGTTTCCAGATCACATAGTCCCTGTACTCCGCTCCAACAATTCCAACTCCCTGCCACCAGAAGGAATCCCAGAGGTCCGTCGCAGAATTCAACTTCTTCAACTTTCTCTTCCTTTGCTTGAGCAACAACTATTCCACTTGGAATCAATAGTGGATCTAAGGGAAGATCTACAACATTTGATAAATATCACTCAGAATAATAGAGACAATACCGCCAGAGTCCTTCAAGAATAGCAAAGACTTGCAGCTTGTTGGCGGTCGATATCTATGACTTTTACCGCCAACATTTCTCTGGATTTCATGCTCATATAGTGATAATCATGCTAATATCATTTATACTAATGAGTTCCACAAGTTTTGTGCAATTTGTGAGTGAAGGAACAAACAGGAAAAACAGGAGGCCAAACTGGCACAGGGCCAGGCCGGCCGGCCTAGCCTAGGCCGACCGGCCCCCTTCTGCCTCTTCTGGCCACGGTTTTGATCCACAAGCTATCTAACACACCAAGGATGACCATGAGCCGTGAGTTTGATGCCGGTTTGATCCGAGGACCTGAAAGGCCTAGCCATGGATTGGAGGGTCCACCTACCTTGGATTCTCGGACAACCTCAACTCAACGCAACCAAAACCGCCTCAAGGGACAACATGCAACCGTTGATGAGTGAGTCGGTGCAACGGAGGGCTGAGAGGGGCCAGGGCCAGGCCGAAAGGCCTCCCCTAGGCTGGCCGGCCCCTAACTGTCGCGCTTGAGGTGAACGCAACAACTACCGACTTCAGGACATCATCCAGGCCGTCCCTGCAAAAGTCGGTGCCACTTGGCACCAGGGCCAGGCCGGCCGGCCTACACCAGGCCGGCCGGCCTCCAACCGTGGCTTCCACGCTTCCCCTTTCGCGTGGATGCTAAGCAGGAGGTGTGCGTCACTCCTAAGCAGGATTTCACCCCTGGAGGGCTATAAAAGGCGCCCTTCACCTCCACACAAGACACACCATCCATTGGAGAGAAGAGAAGGCTCAAGATGTAGTCCACTATTATCTTAGAGTTGAGTAGAGTAGAGAGAGAGTGGGTGAGTTGCTCGGGTGACAGCCGAGCTTTGTAGAGAGAGTCTGGGATTTCTTCCTCGGTCTCGTCTCAACATTTCCGCCCCCGAGGAATAAAGCTTCAGAGATATCCTCAGTAAGTTCCTCGGTCTCTTGCCTTAGTATCTCGCTAGTTTACTCTTTACTTTCAGCAATTTATCTTGGCTATCTATGATCTGCGGGTACCTGAGTCTGCGCGAGTGACAGCGACTCTTGTTTGGGGTTTCCTCTATAGCCCTTCGCGTTGGGTGGAGGTCAGTGGCTGAAAGCTTAGGCGTGGTGCCTGTGCTGGCTAGTCACCTCAGGTTGTGTTGCACCCCACGGAACTGCAGTGGTAGGCGGCAGGTGGTGACAGCCCTGTCCGTCCTTTGTACTCCACCACGTTCGGGTGTACTCATAACAGTAGTGCTGAGCCCGGAAGAACCCCTCTCTCACCCCGTTCTGAGTTCTTCCCGTTCTAGCCGTCGAAGCAGATCATGTTAGATTAAGATAGGTTGTCTGGGGTAACGATTGGCTAACTAAGGTTAAGCTCTCTACACCCTTTACCCTTTTCTCCCCTGGTGGGTCCGGTTAGAAAAGTTCTAGACTAGTCGCGTATACCGTTCCTTGGATTTGACATCCAGGTTTCTACTCCCCTGGTGAAAGGCTACAATGTACTCCGTGCGCTTGCAGATTTAGTTAGGCTAAGGAGTGCCAACAAGCTTTTCTGGCGCCGTTGCCGGGGAACGGTAGCAACACTAGTGTAGGATCTTTTTAGCCGTACACTTTATCCCCATAACCATCTACCACATGGAGTTTTCTCCTAGTTATCCGGCGGTTCCATTTCGCGAGTGTTTGGAATTGCCACCGTCCTTCCACCCCGTTATCTGATGGCTTCGAGATCCGCCCCAATCTCGTTGCCATCGTTTGTTCACACTCCTTGCAATAGATGAGGAGAAGTTCTCTCCTAACATTCCCGGGATGAACCAAGACGGAACTCTTCCTGTTTTTCTCTGACAGGGGAAGCAAAGTTTTGGTACAATCGGAGTGCAAGAGGAGTTGGAGGAGATTAGATCAAAGTGAAGGTTGAAGTTTGTCTGTTTGTCTATCCCATCCCCAAAGCTCAGAGATGAGCTACTTGGAGCAACCTGGGAGAAGTTTGGTATGGTGCTCATACAACGATTCGTTGGTAGATTGAGACATAGTGCTCATCCTCAGGATCAGTTTTCCTGACCCTCCCACCAACTTCCCCATGAACCAAACAGCAAATCCTCGCTCTTTCATTAGATCCACTGCCTCCAACCACACGACGTGAGCGAACAAAAACCCCCAGACCAAGAGAATTCCCTTAAGAATCTGCCACGTTAGGTGTGCACGCTCAAGGTCTAAGTAATTCATTCTGAAAGTCACGGCCGCAGACCAAGGGTCTGTCTGCGTTACAAGCAAGGAATGACGGAGGAAGCAGAAGCTAGTCGACCCTAGCTTTAATGCCCTCCACCTATTGAGGGGACTGACACACAAGAAGTTGTCCATTATTTCGTAAGCACCTGAAAGGGATCAACGGCCAGATGTTGGAAAACAAAGGAATTATCCGAGTTGTGCCTGAGGGGCGCAGCAGAGTGATCCTTGATTTCCACATTTTCGATATCCTTGAAAGGTGACAAAATCTTCTTGTTGGATCAGCCAATAGAGCATCTTGTCACGATCGAGCTATAGCTCAGGGTTGACAAAGAAAAACATCATGATCGACCTTGCACGATCAGTGAGTTCAGCCTTGCACGATCATTATCGCAAAGGGCTAGACAGACCCCGTGAAGAACCAATGAGCATATTTTTCAGATGCTCACCCAATCCCAGGGGCAGAACCGGGCAGTCAAGCTCAACATGGTGGAGAACCACAGCCTCCTCCACTAGAGTTGTTGATTGCTGCCACTTGGATTGAGACATGTCTCTCTTCCACTTGGAATAGAGATATTTACCTCTTCACGAAATCGCAGCACGCCAGTCATCATCAGTGATAAACTGACAGAGAATGAGGCTCGGCAGGCTACAACAGTCTTAGAGAAGTATCGGTCCATTTTTAGGTATTCTCTACAGACTAGACGGGGATCAACCCCAACACCCATCGTATCGCTTGAACCGGACAAACAGCCTTTTGGCTGAATGATGCGATGAGGGAGGTAGGCACACCTGCATGTGGGTGTTATTTACCCCATGTAAGCACCCACTTTAAGTGGTGAGGCACTAGTCAATTTTCATCTACCTCCACCTGTCTTTATTGTTTGGTCTATGCAATGCACCAACAGAGGTGTATGATTTCAGCCTTCTCTCCCATTATCAAGGACATCCTTTGTCCTTGTCGAGAACATCATGGAGGAATTCCTTGATGATGTCTCAGTCCATGGACAACCTTTGGTTTATGCCTCGCGGATATGGATAGAGTTCGTGAGAATTCCCAAAGGCTCCACCTTGTCCCAAGTTGGGAGAAGTGTCAGCTGAGAAGGCCCCCATCATACAACCTCCTGATTGGACTCTTCATATCAAGATCGTGTGCAACGCTAGTAACCATACAATCGGGACAGAGCTGGATCAATGCATGAATTCATCATTATCAAAAGCATTGACCAGAGTTCGACAAACAACGGAGAAGGAACTGTCTGTAGTGGTATTCACCCATGACAAGTTCAGACCCTACTTGGTCGATGTCAAAGTGTTAGCACACGGACCATGTTACACCAAGATATCACCTGACCAAGAAGGACGACAAGCCACAACTCATCCGTTGGATTGTTGCTCCTTCATGAATCTGCTTCACAAATCAAAAGAAGAAGAGAGCAAATAAATATGTGGCATATCATCTCCCAAGGATACAAGTTCAATCATATGAGATGATACTCTCTCAAGGGTAGATTTACAAACTTGGATTAACACCCTTAGAGAGAAGAAATTCATTTACCCTACCAGATTCCACCTAAGGGATTTCTATCATACTGGTTTACTCCACCGCTGCAACCCATATGTGAGACCCGCAAGATTCTTAAGTATCGGTTCCATTTCTCATAGAGAATGAGCTACGGAAGTTTTTCTTTCCTTCTGTATAAACCTCGTGCTAAGGTTCGGCAGACTGATCACCTGACCAACCAAGCACACACACGCTAAGAGTCTTTGTGGTGCCCACGATGCTCATTGAGTCAAAGGACTGACGAGCATCTTGGTGATCATGGACTAAGCATCCATAGTAGTTGAAGCACTTCATGTTGTGGATAAGGAGATGGAGACTCTCACTCCATCCTTAGAAGTGCAATAGCGGGTTGGAAGTAAATCACCGGGTCGCAAATCCGTACCATCTTCAGATAGTCAATCAGAAACATCAACAGAATATCATGAACAATCTGACATGGAGAAGGGATGGAAGGGCAATCACCCGAGACACTTTGTGCACACGAAACATCATTCCCATTAGGAGATCGAAAAGGTGAAACATAGACCCCCCCAATCAGCCAGAGTCCAATTGATGAAATCAAATGGCTGAATTGGAGGATGGAGAAGGAAGGCTTTCCTTTATGCTTCCTCTCCAGGACAATGACAGGGATGTTTTCAGTTGAAAATATTCCTCAAGTCCGACATCCTGGAACTCGAAGTTATGGACTGCTACGAGTATCCGAGCTACTACCATAGTCCATGGTCATGGCGAGACCTAAAATGTGCCATTATCTTAGTATAGGTTTGGGTGCTAAAATTTCCCTTTTCATTTTGTTTTCCAAAGTTTTATTTTTCAATAGCACCCCCATATTTCCCTTTTTGAATAAAGTGTTGCCTTGTTCTACCATGACTTGAGTGGTTGGTGCACACTTGTGTACCAACCACACCCCTGCTCTAACTCTACACTAAGTGCACAGAAAACAGGACGAGCAACACATCGACGAGCAGTCTTCACCCGTGCCCAAATAACCACATGGCAGCCATCTGCTGAGATTCAACTACGCACAGAGGTTTGAAACCCTTTCTCCATTTCCTTTCTTGGTTTTAATTCAAATACGAGCATGAGTTCATGACAATTAAAATTTGAATGAAATACCTAGAAAGAGATGGGAATCCTACATGTTTATCAAAGGTGCATAAGCTTTATTTCCTTTGCAAGTACCGATGTGCCTTTGGAACTTTATGATAGGATCACTTGATCTTTCGCTTATTGACTCTTACGATATAATGACATGAGAGGCTTGTTCTTTTCTAATTCAAAGTCTTGGAGAATTTCATTTTGAAAAAAAAATAAAACAAAAAAAAATAAAAAAAATGAGGCAACTCTCATTCATCCTCAACTTTGCCAAGTCCCATCCAGAGCCATATCATACATGACACAGTTTTGAAACTCCACATAGCTATCTTTACATTTTGAGCTTGATCAAACATCGGGCCTTTTGAGACATGCATATTCTTCCTTGCACTTTGGTCATTCACGTACATGTTTCATCAAATAAAGTCCATCATAGAATAAAAGTCCATCAAAAGTGGTTCTCAAGTAGCTCTTCATCCCCCTGAAAAAAAGAAAAGAAAAAAAAGATGAGTGGGAGGTCCTACTCGAGTATAAAAAAAAGAGAAGAAGGGGAAAGATGGAAGAAGCTAGAATCAAATACCACTCAAGGACATTCATCATCCATCATCCACATTCACTTGCACTTGACCAAAGTTCATGGTTGACATGATCTCTCGGAGACAAGTTATTTGATCTCGCAACATAGATGGAAGAGATAAGCATTTCTATCGATCCCTACCTTGAGCCCCACATATAACCTTGTAGAGGTAGGTGAGGCTATTTGAAAAGCCTTAGTGAGGATCAAACACTTTGAGCGACTGAGTGGCTTGAGAGAATGAGAGTATGCCTCCATATTTTGAAAAAAAAAATCTCCAAGTACTGAGAAAGAGAAATCAGGCTCTCCGTGGATTTATTCTGAGATTCAATAGGTGAAAGTGAAGGTGTTAGCCACTTGGAATCCAAGGTATGAGGGAAAGCTTTGAAATAATTCTTATGCATACCCTTGATTTCATGACCCTAGGCTTTGCTTGATCCTCTGGATCTAACTCAACCCTTTGCCCGGGACGAGCAAAGTCTAGGTGTGGGGGCGTGTTGGCGGTCGATATCTATGACTTTTACCGCCAACATTTCTCTGGATTTCATGCTCATATAGTGATAATCATGCTAATATCATTTATACTAATGAGTTCCACAAGTTTTGTGCAATTTGTGAGCGAAGGAACAAACAGGAAAAACAGGAGGCCAAACTGGCATAGGGCCAGGCCGGCCGGCCTAGCCTAGGCCGACCGGCCCCCTTCTGCCTCTTCTGGCCACGGTTTTGATCCACAAGCTATCTAACACACCAAGGATGACCATGAGCCGTGAGTTTGATGCCGGTTTGATCCGAGGACCCGAAAGGCCTAGCCATGGATTGGAGGGTCCACCTACCTTGGATTCTCGGACAACCTCAACTCAACGCAACCAAAACCGCCTCAAGGGACAACATGCAACCGTTGATGAGCGAGTCGGTGCAACGGAGGGCTGAGAGGGTCCAGGGCCAGGCCGAACGGCCTCCCCTAGGCCGGCCAGCCCCTAACTGTCGCGCTTGAGGTGAACGCAACAACTACCGACTTCAGGACATCATCCAGGCCATCCCTGCAAAAGTCGGTGCCACTTGGCACCAGGGCCAGGCCGGCCGGCCTCCAACCGTGGCTTCCACGCTTCCCCTTTCGCGTGGATGCTAAGCAGGAGGTGTGCGTCACTCCTAAACAGGATTTCACCCCTGGAGGGCTATAAAAGGCGCCCTTCACCTCTACACAAGACACACCATCCATTGGAGAGAAGAGAAGGCTCAAGATGTAGTCCACTATTATCTTAGAGTTGAGTAGAGTAGAGAGAGAGTGGGTGAGTTGCTCGGGTGACAGCCGAGCTTTGTAGAGAGAGTCGGGATTTCTTCCTCGGTCTCGTCTCAACATTTCCGCCCCCGAGGAATAAAGCTTCAGAGATATCCTGAGTAAGTTCCTCGATCTCTTGCCTTAGTATCTCGCTAGTTTACTCTTTACTTTCAGCAATTTATCTTGGCCATCTATAATCTGCGGGTACCTGAGTCTGCGCGAGTGACAACGACTCTTGTTTGGGGTTTCCTCTATAGCCCTTCGCGTTGGGTGGAGGTCAGTGGCTGAAAGCTTAGGCGTGGTGCCTGTGCTGGCTAGTCACCTCAGGTTGTGTTGCACCCCACGGAACTGCAGTGGTAGGCGGCAGGTGGTGACAGCCCTGTCCGTCCTTTGTACTCTACCACGTTCGGGTGTACTCATAACAGTAGTGCTGAGCCCGGAAGAACCCCTCTCTCACCCCGTTCTGAGTTCTTCCCGTTCTAGCCGTCGAAGCAGATCATGTTAGATTAAGATAGGTTGTCTGGGGTAACGAGTGGCTAACTAAGGTTAAGCTCTCTACACCCTTTACCCTTTTCTCCCCTGGTGGGTCCGGTTAGGAAAGTTCTAGACTAGTCGCGTCTACCGTTCCTTGGATTTGACATCCATGTTTCTACTCCCCTGGTGAAAGGCTACAATGTACTCCGTGCGCTTGCGGATTTAGTTAGGCTAAGGAGTGCCAACACAGCTTCATATGAACAACATGAGAGTTATCTGAGAGCAATAGAGATTATCCAAGAGTATTTAAACTCTCTGTAATTTTATTTCTTTATTTTTTGCACTAAGGGCGATGCATGTCACATCGGCCATGTACCATCCGATTTAGATCAAAATCGGATTAGGAATCTTCGAAACAGACCCATATCCGATTCGTTCATCTTTGTATGTTTTCTCTTAGTATCCCCGATCAATAATCAGTTTATGAATCTACCCAAATACTAGGGTACTATTTCTTTAAATACTTTCCATTTAGAGCTCTTGTAAATATCTCTCCCTCAAGTGTTTCCAAGACGTATGCATTGCCTGACGCACAACGATTAATTCGATACGGCCCTTCCCAAGTCGGAGACCATTTTCCGAATTTGGAATCCTTTGATCGATCGGCAATACTAGTTTGCAAACGAGATCTCCTTCAATAAGACTCTTGACTTTTACTTTTTTATCGTACCATCGAGCTACACGTGCCTTGTCTTTCTCAATATTGCTCAAAGCTCTCAACCGATGACCTGCTAAATCTTCTAGTTCTTCTTTCATTAAAATGGCATAATTTTCAACCGTTAAATCATCTTGAAAGTCGATACGCCGAGGTCCAGTCTTAATTTCCCAAGGCAAAACAACATCATGACCATAAACCAACTGTGGCACCATGACAATTTTGTGGCACCATGACAAGCCATTCGATATGCCCACAAAGATTCGCTCAGCGAAATATACCACCTCTTAGGACTCTCTTCAATTTTTCTTTTAATCAACTTGATTATCCCCATATTTGAAGATCCAGCTTGATCATTGGCTTGAGCATAATATGGAGAAGAATTTAATAACTTGATCCCTAGGTTTGATGCGAACTCTTCGAATTCTCCAGAAATAAACATAGTTCCCTGATCGATAGTTATAGTCTGGGGAATACCGAATCGGTAGATAATATGCTCTTTAACAAATTCAATCATATCAGCCGATGTCACATTTTTTAAGGGAATAGCTTCAACCCATTTAGTAAAGTAATCAGTAGCCATTACTATAAACTTGTGATTCTTACTAGATGGTGGATTAATCTGTCCGATCAAATCAATTCCCATCCTCTGAACGGCCACGGCTTAACAATCAGATTCATAGCCGAAGCCAGAGCTCTTTGAACATTGCCAAATCTCTGACAATCTTGGCAGCCTTTATAGTATCAAAAGCAATCTTCAAGAATAGTCAGCCAAAAATATCCGTTCTGTCGGATCATCCATTTCATTTTAAAAGCCGATTGATGTGCCCCACAGACACCGTCATGAATTTCGCCCATCAACACTTTAGTTTCTTTAGAACCGATACATTTGAGCAATACCCCATCAAGAGTCCGATAATATAGCTTATCTTCCATCAAAACATACTTGATTGCTTGCAATCTTACTCGCCTATCAGTTCTTTTAGATGGATCTTTTAAATAATCAAATATTTCTTTTCTCCAATCATCGTCAGCCAAATCCAATTCTAATATGTCCTGAATCGGTCGATACCCTGAAGCACTTTGAGCCAACCGATTGGCTTCATGATTATGCAATTTCAGATTATGCTTGATCGTTACCATCTTAAATTCCTTCAACAATTGGAGACATTCATCACGATATGTTAAGAGAACATCATCATTACATTCATATTCCCTAGATAGCTGTTTCACAACCAACATCGAATCTCCAAATATTTCTACAGCATCGGCTTTAACTTCTCTTAATAGTTGCAGACCTTTAAGAACAGCCCAATATTCAGCTTGATTGTTAGTAGCAGTTTTTCAATTGGTAGTGCAGAATCGAAACTTGCCCCCCGAGGCGAGTTGAGGACAACACCGATGCCGGATCTGACCCCGCAAGCCGATCCATTAAAGAATAGAGACCAAGGAACTGGCTCCACCATAGCTACATCCGATCCACAATGTTGTGTAATGAAATCAGCCAATACTTGACCTTTGATAGCTTTAGCAGATTCATACTGCAAATCAAACTCCGAAAGGGCCAAGATCCACTTACCAATTCATCCATTTAAAATCGGCAAAGATAACATATATCGGACCACATCATCTGTGCTAACGACAATGCATTAAGCCGATAATAAATAATGCCTTAATTTAGTACAAGTGAAATAAAGGCATAGGCATAACTTTTCAACGGGAGAATATCTTGTTTCAGCGTCCAATAATCTTCTACTCACAAAATAAACAACCCGTTCCTTTCCTTCAAACTCCTGAACTAAAGCAGATCCGATTGCAGTTTCACTAGCCGATAAATATAATTTAAACGGCTTACCTTCTTATGGAGGAACCAAAATCGGAGGAGAGGTCACATATTCTTTTAAAGCTTCCTGCTGTTCTTTCCCCCAAACAAACTCTTGATCGGCCTTCAGTTTTAGTAATGGAGTGAACGGCTAGATCTTACCAGATAAATTGGATATGAATCTTCTGATAAAATTAATTTTACCGATCAATGACTAAAGTTCCTTCTTATTTTCTGGAGCAACAACTTTATAATCGAACTGATACTCTTCTGGCTAATTTCAATTCCCCTTTCATGAACCATAAACCCCAGAAATTGCCCAACCGATACTCCAAAAGCATCCTTGTACATTCTAACGTGCATCGTAAATCGGATAAATGATCGTCATAACTCTCAGATTTAACCACCACATCTTCAATGTATATTTCAACAATCTTTCCAATGATCTCATGAAAAATATAATTCATGGCCTTTTGATAAGTAGCACCAGCATTTTTAAGCCCGAGAGTCATCACAACCCACTCATACAATCCGATATGAACAGGACATCGGAACGCAGTCTTGTGAATATCTTCGATCGTCATTAAGATCTGATTATATCCAGCGTTCCTGATCCATAAAACTAATGACCTTGTGCCCTGTCGCCGCATCAACTTGCACATCGGCGATTGGCATCAGATATCCATCCATCAGAGTTAGCTCTGTTAAGATCTCTAAAATCAATGCAAACCCGAAGCTTTCCATTTTTCTTGTATACAGGAACAATATTTGAAATCCACTCGGCATACCTGGCACTGTCTGATAAATTTAGCATCTATAAGCTGAGTAATTTCAGCTTTGATATCATCCAGAATTTTAGGATCAGAACGGCTAGATGGCTGCTGATACGGCCGAAACCCTTGTTCAATTGGCAACCGATGTTCAACAACTGATCGGTCCAAACAAGGCATCTCAGAATAATCCCAAGCAAAACAATCTTTATATTCTCGTAATAAAGCTATTAACTTAGTTTTAAACTCAGGATCTAACTTAGAACTTACATACGTCGGCCTAGTCTTACTACCATCTCCTAAATCAACTTCCTCTAATTTATCAGCCGATGTAAATCCATAGCCTAGTTTTCCGTCATCTTCTACATCCATTAGGACAACTCTTCAGAACCGACTGCTTGGATCGGTTGTAAGCCAAAATCAGGCATCCTGAGAAAATAAAGATCAATAGCTTGTCCTGATATGCAAGTCACCTCATAGCTACATGGGCATACTTCAGCTGTTGCAATATTGAACGTAGCATCGGCTTTTACCACTTCTACCAAATTTTCGATCCATTGAATCACACATTGATGCATTGTAGATGGAATGCAACAATTAGCATGAATCCAATCTCGTCCCAGGAGCAGATTACAAGAACTCTTGCCATTAATGATAAAGAAAGTAGTAGGCAAAGTTTTACTCCTGACCGTCAAATCAACACAAAGTGCCCCCCGAGCTGGAGAAGTTTTTCCTTCAAAGTCCCTGAGCATCAGATCGGTCTTCATCAAATCAGACTCGCCCTTACTGAGTTTTCTTAACACGGCATATGGCATGAGATTAACAGTAGCACCACCATCAACCAACATTCTATTCATCAAAGTTCCATTAATATACCCCTTCAAAAATAAAGGCTTCAAATGATGTCGGTCTTCCTCTTCTAGCATTTCAAAAGTAGCAGTTGCCGGCTCCAACGCCAATTGAGCAATCCCATCTTCAACGTCCGATTCTATGACCTCATCTGATGCTATAAATTCTCTTGGCAAAATAAATGTCATAAGCACATCCGCAGCTGGAGTATCATCTTGATCACGATCTTGAGCCTTCACACGCCAAACCCGGTTCCGGTTGCCTTTGTTACTAGCCCGACGTTGTTCTTCTAATTCGATTTGTCTCAACCTTTGAACACTTCTTTTCTGAGATTTAGTCAACCCTTCAGGGCACCACTGAGGTTGTGGTTCCTTGAATCGATGGAACGGTTGTCGATCATGAATCAGCTCTCTTTCAGGATCTCTTCGCATGATTTCATCATCAGGGACCCGATCATCAGCCATGTCTTCAATTTCGTGGCTTATATACGGTTTTTTCCCAATCAGTCTCTTATATCAACTCTACGGCCAAGCCTTTCATGAACAGGAATACACCGATTCGAATCATCCTGCCGATCCCTGCTATCCGATCGCCGATCTCTTATGATTGGTCGATCCCGATCCTCTTGATTTCGGACATCAAACCGATTAGGACTTTCCTCAAAGCATGGCCTTTTCCTTGGCCGAGTGTTCCAACCTTGCCCATTACACTCCGGGGAATTTTCAGGAGTTGGCAATTTAATTCCTTCTTCCCAGCAATAAATGAAGAAAGGGCATCTCCAATGATCAGCATTAGTTTGCCTAATCTCTTCTTTAAAGCTAATTTGTTCATTGTCCCTTTGGAACTTACTGATCAATCTTTGGGAAGTAATTCGCCTTTCCTGATTCTTAGCACCTCCAGCTTCCTCCGATCTTCCTTTTCCTTTTAGATCGGTTATAGAAACTTGGACTTTAGGATCAACAATCCCTTTTCCTTAGCCAACTGTGTAGTAAGGACTTTCTTGGGAACAACTTCTTCTTTGGATATTTCTGCCATGTTAACAGGAAAAGGATGTTGATCAATCTTCATCGGCTTTGTAGGTTTCTTAGGCAACTCAAACTTGATCTTCCCTTGCTCAATAGCCGATTGTAACTGTTGGCGGAACACCTTGCAGTCATTTGTGTTATGAGAGGTAGCATTATAGAATTTACAGTAAACCATCTTTTTTAATTCTTCTTCTGAAGGAATCCTATGATAGGTAGACAATTTAAGCAACCCCCCTCTTAGTAGCATATCGAAGATTTTATCGGCCTTTGTAATATCAAAGCCGAATTTTTCAGGCTCCTTTTTGGCAAATGGACTTAAATCGGTTTCTTATTCTTGACCCACTCAGCAAGGCCGATTTCTTCCCCATCATCAGATTCAGAATCAGAACCATAACCTGCATAATTAACCCTTTTCTGATAATTTCTCCTTGGTTCATACTGCCGATTTTCATGCCCAGACATCCTCTGCACAATTTGGTTTATGCTCTCGAACTCTTGATTAGCAAACTTCTCCTTTAAATATGGCAACGGTCCATCGAAAGCTACTTCAACCAATTGTTTATCAGTTAACATTTAGCTAAAGCATTTATTCCTAACATCTCTAAATCGAGCAATGAACATAGAGACCGATTCATCGTTCCTCTGCCTCATATTAGTCAGATCAGAAAGCTTCTTCTCATGAACTCCAGCAAAAAATACTGATGAAACTGTCTTTCCAAATCGGACCATGTAACCACAGAATTAGGTGGCAAAGTCATGAACCAATTGAAAGCTGAACCAGACAAAGAACTTGAAAACAATCGGACCCTCAACGAATCAACATTAGCAGCTTCTCCACACTGCATAAGGAATCGACTAACATGCTCAACAGTAGATACGTCATCCTGTCCGGTAAATTTTGTAAATTCAGGGATCCGATATCGATGAGGATAAGGCATCATGTCATAATGCGTGGGATAAGGGGCACGATACATGACACTCTGAACCCTTGGCTTTAAACCGAATTGATTTTGAATCACATCGGCTATCTGAGACGACCAATCAATCGACATTACGTACCGTATTTGTCAGTACACTAGATTGATTAATGAAAGCATGATGAATAGAGCTATCAACCATCTCCTGGAGATTTCCTGACGGCTCAGCAATGGTAATCGTATGTGGAAGAGGAAGCGGAGCTTTCTTAATGGTCTCTCCTCGCTTTGTAGCACTAAATGATTTGAGACATTCATTACGGTATTCTTGCTGATGAAGATCGAACTCTTTCTTTTGCTCTTCAATTAGATCATCATAAGTAACTTCAATAATATTTTCAGGGTCAAAATCAAAGCTGTTGTTGTCCTTGGGGTCAACTGGCTTCTTCGGAGGCATCGTGAACTTCTTTCTTCGGGTCCCACCGGGCGTGCCAAAAGTGTGTTGACGCAAAAATCGGGACTTGACAGATGCGTGAACACACGAGCGAAGGCGTGGCCTTGAAATCCGGGGCGTGCCAGTCAATCTGACCTGTTGATTGACAAGGATAAAATCGGACGTTAAGAAGCAGCTGAAGAGCCGATTCTTTCGTTAGTAAAATCGAACTGCGAAGAACCAATTCCGATGTATAGTGAAACAGCACAGAGAGCCGATTCCAACGATCAAACGACGAAGAGCCGATTGATGATTAAGCAATAAAAGACAACAACTAAGAAGTCTGATAATGCTTAATAAAACAACACTTAGAATAAGATTAATCAGCTATTAGATGAATCTTAAGATTAAGCCTTTGACAGAGCCGATTAGATAATATCCTAAGCTGGATAGGTGGTGATAAAAGCTAAAACAACAAGAAAAGACTCGTAGATTTAGCAAAAATCGATAACTGTCGAATAAATCTAAACGAAGCAACAGCGATGCGCCCGATGCTAAAGCTTAGATGTTATTCAGTAAAAGCGGAACTCACGAGCAAGCCTAGGAGATCTGGATCGCCTAGACTAGCTCATGAGAACTCGTGAAAGAGAAAAAGCTTGACGAAGTCGCCGACTTGAAAGTAAATAGAGTAAAGTAGTAAAAGTTTTGTTGTATTGATGTGTATGTAAACTCCTTACGACCCTCAGGGCTTATATTTATACCCTGGATTTACAGACTCCTAGTCGATTACGACATAAACAAACTTGACGCGAAAGAAAGAAACTATTCAAGTATTTAACTAAGACTCTTAATAATGATAGAAAACTGGCCCATAATGGCCCAATCTAGCCCAAAGCTCATGACGCCCTTGATCAATTCTTTCGAGTCCGATCCGATTCTGGAGTCTTTGATTCCGATTCCGATTTCAATTCAAACCCCACCCTTGACTCTGACTCAATCCTCGTTAAATTTCTCAGACGTCGGCTCCAACGCGTGTCAAAAAATCGTGGTCGCGGCACATGGTACCGTGCATGCCAGCTACTTACTCGCTCATCAGCTACTAACCGTTGTTACATTGTCAAACGCCGTACGCGCACAACAAATTGTTTACTACGTACTACTACGTGCTCATTTTTTGCAGTGCTGTTGCCATCATTTTCCCCCAAAATTTCAATTGCTCTGTCTACATGGTGCATGAAACAAAATGCTGACTAATTCGACCTCTCAAGAAAGAAATAACTAGTCCACGATGCGCTGCACATGCATGACTCCGATCATCTTTCTTGAAGAGCTTTCATATATGATTTTCTGCGCAGTAGGGAGACTTAACGAGTAACGAGTGACGCAAACAGTTCAAAGGAAGCAAAATGGAGGCCTGCTGTGTATGTAGGCGAGTGATCCGAGGCATGAGGGGCGTCAGCTGGAAGGAGAGAGGTCCCGCTCCACTAGACCTTGTCGAGGGCCGTGCGGTCCCAACGGCGTCTGCTGTGCTGTGCTGATGCTTCACCCAAAGGCAACCAGCGTCCACTGCCCATGGGCCATGGCCGTGTGCTCCAGAGGTTGGGTTATTAACTTAGGCCCTGTTTAGTGGAACGTGAAATTTTTTTCGAGTATGTCGGACACATATTTGAAGTATTAAATATAAACTAATTACAAAAATAATTACAAACTAATTACAGATTCTGTCAGTAAATCGCAAGACGAACCTAATGAGTCTAATTAATCTGTCATTAGCACATGTGTACTGTAGCAATTTATTGTCTAATCACGATCTAACTAGGCTCATTAGATTCGTCTCGCGAAGTCCACTCCATCCATATAATGGGTTATTTTTTTCGACTACATTTAATATGCCATGCATGTGAGAGAACGTACTCGAAAAAAACTTCGCGAAACATCTAAACATGGTCTTATTACTAGCTATGCAGATGCCATGGGCGTGTTGTGTATGCAGCACGAGTGACTGCATTCCACTCGACCGTGAGCTCCAGGCAATCCATGATGTATGCAGAGTACAGTGGCGTTCCTAGCAGGTTGCCATGTATGCCATGGCATACCTAAAATTTTGATTCAAGACCATTAACCATGCAATCAAAAGGCTATTAGCAAGTAAAACTATATGAGCTATATTATTTCTATGTGGATTATACCAAATTGTATAGCAAAAAGTTGTTATGGCATACCCTTTTCTAAATCCTAGGTACGCCACTGGCAGAGTAGCACGTTTGATGATCTTGACAGACTAGCAGGCAGCAGCAGCGGCGACTGCCGTTTTACAGCGAGAGCCATAGGGCAGCGGCAAATTCTGCCCGTTAGACGACAGTCTTTGCTCCTTTATTTCAGCCTTCGCCACTTTGCAAGGCAGAAATCCTGGAGTTACCTAATGAAACTTCAAAATCACATCCGAATCCTGTGCATTTTTTGCCCTCTAGTTTGAACTTTGTGCACATTAGAGCAACTCCAACAATGCCTAAAAAATTAAGTCCCAAAACACTAGCTTTAGCAACTTGCTAAAATTATTGGGAACAAAAAAAACTCTCTCCCACGACAGTTTCCTAAATTTGGTCCAAAAACTTGCCATGTCACCATCTATGGACCCACCTTGATTTTTTTCCCATGTACTAAATCAATCGTTATTTGACCAGGACGTTGCGCTGCCCTACGAGAATCTCTCGTTCATCTGTGATCCCAAATAAAAACGCCGCCTATAGGACTTGGCCGGCGGTGAAGGCCGGTAAGCAGATAGGAGGAGCTGCAGAACAAAGGGAGGAAAAATCGATCGAGCAGAATGAAAGGAGGAATAATCGCTCAAAGAAATAGATACATGAACATTGAACAAGTTGTCAGATACTCAGATTGGTACCTGGCAACCGGTGAGGCAATGCCGCCGGGATCAATTTCACGGTTGTGCAAGAAACTCGTGGGACTGCTGCAGAACGCCTGGAAATGGAGTGGCTAGCCTCGCCGGCGTCGCCTGCAGGGTCGCCGGGGTGCGGATAGGACGGCGGGAAGAGGGAGCGGAAAGGATGTCGCCGCTTGCAGAATGATGGCGTACGGGGCGGAGAGAGCGATACAAATGCGGGGGGAAAGAGGACGGGGAGTGGATGGATGATGGACGGGATGGTGCGAACGGGGATTCAGCGAGGCGGGAGTTCAATTTTTTCACGATTGTGTGCTCATCGTCACGGTGGCCGAATGCTGCTGTTTTTGGGAGTGTCGATACGTTGGGCGCTTAAATAGGGCACTGTTGGAGGGTGAGTTTTTTTCCTTTTTTGAAACCTGGACTTTTTGGAAGATGTTTTAGGCATTGTTGGAGTTGCTCTTAGAAATTCGATGAACTCAAACCCTCCCAAATTATGCAACCTCTGGCCTCTGTACAGTGGCACGGAGCCAGCACTATTCGCTGGGACCCGGTGTCCGGTGGGTGGACCAAACCGCCGTGCCGGCGCGCTCTGTAGTCTTCTGTAACCGAAACACCACACGCAAACTGCACCCAACGCTCCGGGGCCCGCACGCGCAGCTCAGCCGCCCTCCCTCCCCCACGCGCATTTCCATTCCACCACCACCACCACCACCCCCGCCGCTCCTCCCCTCCACTTCTCTCTCCTCTATAAACCCAGCCACGGGAAGGGAGAAGCATTGAGCATTCCTTCCTTGCCGCTACACTACTACCCCCCAGAGAGCAGAGCACCGAACCCCACCACCGCGCAAAAGCAGAGCAACCACTTTCCCCTCCCCTCTCCTTCCCTTCCTACTCCCCATCTCCGTCGGCGGCCGCCATGGCGAGATCGGCGCGCGCGGTCGTGGTCCCGCTCCTCCTGCTGCTGGCGCTGGCGGCGCTGGCCCGCGCGGGCGAGGTGCCGGCTGCGGCCTCCCTCGGGTGGGCGGAGCTCGGGGTGGTGGGCGCGGCGGAGGACGACGAGTTCGGATTCCCCGGCGGCGACTCCGTGGCGCGCCGGGTGCTGCAGAGCGGCGGATACATCAGCTACGGCGCGCTGCGGAGGGACAACGTGCCTTGCTCCGTGCGGGGGGCATCCTACTACAACTGCCGCCCCGGAGCGCAGGCCAACCCCTACTCGCGCGGATGCTCCGCCATCACGCGCTGCCGCGGCTGATCTCGAGCCGGTGGCGGTCGACGAACGACCACGAAGCGGAGGAGGTTCAGATTCCTGGTCCCTCGCCGTTGTAGAGAAGAAGAAAAAAAATCGAAGGAAAAAATTGCGTTCTTCCCTTTTTAATTGATTATTGTTAGTGCTGCTGCTATTGTTGTCGTCCGTGCTTAACGATGATGATGATGATTGGTGTTGGTTGGGCTGGATTGGAGTTGGGATTCGTCTGTCCCGGTCCTGTAAATTGCATGATTTGTGTTGTCCAGCTAAGCAACTGGTGTATAAACTGATGGTTATGATGATGATTTCCTCGTGAACATGCATTGTGATTATGTGTTTGTAGCCAGAAATTCGTGTCGCAACGATTAGCTGTCCAGCTCCTTGATTTCATACTAGTTGTTTAAGCTTTTACAGAGAGAGTCTAGTGGCTAGTGTAACCATATTCTTTGATTGCTCTGTTTGCAACTTGCAATTTCTTCTAGACGTCCGTCCTCCTTGGGCGCCTGCCAATTTTGCTGCTGTGCCGGGCGGCTGCCGGCCATCGGCCGTGGATCGTGGTGCCTCGGAGGAGGCGAGGTCAACTACTTAGTTTTGGGGTTCTCGAGGCATTTTGAAACGGAAACAAGACGAAGAACGGTTCTGTTCTTGGACCGAGTTTGTTTTTCTTTCCTCTATATATGTTTAATAATGTTGAAGACTAAGATGGTTTCTTCATCATTTTGCAAGCATATCTTTGAGTTATAATAACTTGTTAAAAGGAAACCACTACTACTTTTACTAGGTCTAACGATTTGGTTTCTTATGGTAGTTGCTTCCAGTTCCTCTCCTATGATTTACTTGTAGTAAACCGTTACCCTTCTGCAGTTCTGCTGCTCTTGGTGTTAGTTAAATCGGGTTCATTTGTAGAGCAGTTTCAGTTCATCTGACCTAGCCGATTCCTGCCACCACTTTCCATGTACGGGACGAGGAATTATTGCGCGTTTATAATCGCCACCAAACGACATTCGAGTAATGGAGAATATCACCACCAGGACACGATTTGGGAGATATCTTGGTTGATCGACCTTCACTTGGTCCTGCAACGCCATTGACTCTCTCATTCATGCTACCGTTCGCACGCGGCACATGGGCGCATTAAATTAAAAATGGAAAAACCAGATGCGACGAGGGCCTCATTTCTTCGTTTCTCTTCACGTGTACTGAACTGATAAATTATACAGTACTACTACGTAATAAACTGCAGCAGCATTGCCCTCCAGCAGGGTTACAGAAGACAGTACTGCATTTCCTTCCTCCCCAATACTTCTATTTTTTTAATGCAAAATATAGTGCTAGTTGTTGTTTCATAAGCTGATAAGATACTCGGTGACAGCTAAGGTTTACAACTAGATACTCAACCAATCCACGCCAGCCGGCTGCCATGATTAGCAGTGGCCTGACGAAATGGTCAGCGATAATGCAGCTGGTGATACTGTCCGTTAGTTTCAGAAGCATCAGCCCCTTTTCTTCTCCGTGTTTCGCCCGTCAGACAGGGATTAGGATACTGGATTTAGCTTTACTGACACTATGACAGCAGAGCACGGAGGACTGACCCTATTGGCCAGCAGGGAACAAAGCACAGTAAATAAAGAGGAAAGTTCAGCCACCGACAGCACATCGCACTCGCGTATACAGTATACAGGAAAGGGAGCACTCTGCCGAGAATTGAGAAAGGCTTTGCTGGCCGGAGATTAGGATTCGGCGCGGCCTCCTCTGATTAGAATGGTTGTTAGATCAAAGCAGCCTTAGGATATTGTGGACTTGGAGTTGGAGTGTGTCATCATGGTGCATGGAGGGCGCTGGTGATCTTCTTGCAAGTTGGGAGAGGAATGGAGGATGCTGGTGGTTGGGAACTGCCAGTACGACGCTTTCGTTCGGGGCACTCTTCATTGGACAGGGATTCGGTGACTTGCCTTCAGCAAGTCACCGCGTAACTGGCGGTAAAAGACAAATCGAGGCACTGTAGCAGGGAACTGTATAAGTGCTGTAGCGATTGCACTGTAGCCAGAATACTGTTTTGTTTACTGTATGGTTACTATGCCATGCGAATCTGGACCGTTGATCTCGTGATGGACGGTTCACAGGGGGTCGCAAGGTACCGGTACAGTGCTCGGTGACTTGCCTTCAGCAAGTCACTGAATCCCGATCCCTCTTCATTGCCTTGCCGCCCGGGTCCGGGTGGTTGGTACACCGTCGCTTTCCTTCCTGCCCGCCCGCCCCCCTTCGCATTGCTCATGCTTTGGTGCGCTTTTGCTTTGCTGTTTGCCCCCCTCCGTTGTGGAATTGGAATTGGAATTGGAATAGGAGGAATGCGACTTTTAATCCTCTGCTCTACAGGCATGCCGCCACAGAACACGTCACGGTGGCGCAAGTCATGCAAGCCGGGATCGAGAGCGTGCTCGTCCAACGCATCATCACAAGAGAAGCAGCAGAAGAACGCTACAGATGCAGCTGGATTCTCAATGAGGGTCCTATCAGCCTGAAAGTGGACCTGATAAAACGTAACAGAGGTTAAAGTCAATCACAGATCGAATCAAATAAACGTGAGCAACATGCAAAAGTGAAGTGTACGTGAAGAAGAAGTATGTTGTGGTGAGCCACAAGAGCTAGAGATGCAGCCGAAACGAATCCGGCGTCCGTGTAGGGGTGCGGGCTGGAGCGCTGGAGTTTTTTTTTTGAAAGCAGGAGCGCTGGAGGTTGAAAGCATGAGGTTTAATAAATGAGAGAGGGAGATAGGTATCAAAAAAAAAATGAGAGAGTTAGATAGAGGAGAGTTGCGGAATTTTTTATATTTTTTTATTTTTTATTTTTTTATTTTTCAAAAATAAATACCTGGCCTAAAAATTAGCAGATTTGGTCTTATGTCGCCGGATGAAACGGCTATAGCCGTCTGAACCGGCGAAAAGGTTGCTGCACAGTCCACGTGGCAGCGTTGTAGGGCTTTTCGCCGTTTCAGACGGCTATAGCCGTTTCACATGGCGAAAGGTTGCTGCACAAGCCACGTGGCGGCGTTGCAGACCTTTTCGCCGTTTCAAAGGGCTATAGCCGTTTCACACGGCGAAAAGCTCCTGGCCCCGCTTTTCGCCTGAAGTTATAGCGGTTTGAAACGGCTATATTTCTTAAACCTTTTTTTTTAAAATTTACGTTGAGGAATTATTCTGCAACTGTTTTCTAATTTATGTTGAGAAATTATTGGTTTGATATTATGAAATGATTTAGATTTTTACGGTCTATTTTTTGGTTCGCCTATAATTGTTTTAATATTATATGTTTATAATTTTATACGGTTTGTGGGTCCCTTTAGGCCAGAATGCAATTGTGGGTTTTTTGTTTTACGAAATGCAGTTGTACTGCAGTTGTGCATGTGTACCATTACACACATAAACTCCACAACTGCATTCCGTAAAACAAAAACCCACAATTGCATTCCGGCCGAAAGGGTCACCCACAGACCGTATAAAATTATAAACATATAATATTAAAACAATTATAGGCGAACCACGTATAAAATTATAAACATATAATATTAAAACAATTATAGGCGAACCACGTATAAAATTATAAACATATAATATTAAAACAATTATAGGCGAACCAAAAATTAAACCGTAAAAATCTAAATCATGTCATAATATCAAACCAAATATAGCATAATAATTTCTCAACATAAATTAGAAAATAGTTGCAGAATAATTCCTCAACGTAAATTAAAAAAATTAAGAAATATAGCCGTTTCAAACGGCTATAGCTTCCACCCACCCGGTCAGCGCTGGCGAAAAGCGGGGCCATGAGCTTTTCGCCGTGTGAAACGGCTATAGCCGTCTGAAACGGCGAAAAGCCCTGCAACGCCGCCACGTGGCCTGTGCAGCAACCTTTCGCCAGTTCAGACGGCTATAGCCGTTTCATCCGGCGACATAAGACCAAATCTGCTATTTTTTGGGCTAGGTATTTATTTTTAGAAAATCGAAAAATAAAAAATATAAAAATAAAAAAATTCGGAGTTGCGTCGTTCCGTAGAAAGGGGCTCAAGGCCCATGGGCCCCGCTGGACGGGACATGACATGGCGGGAGTTCTTTGGTGGGTGGGCTTTGAGGGTTAGCCTTGGGCCGGATGTCTTTTGTTGTTTCTCCTTCCTCGTGATAGAACAGGAAATCTGTGTGGTATTATGTAGTTTTCAAAAAAAAATATATAGAATAGGAAATTAAGTGCCTTTATGGCGTTTTTTTAAAAACACTGTATGGACGCATACACTCACAAATGCATACACACTTAATCTTATGAATATAAACACATAACTCTATTTTATGACATCTTCGAGAGACTGACCTAGCAGATGACACTCTCGTGCGTCGTGACACCTCTCCGCTCAACAGCAGCCAGATGATGTAAACGGGCCATGAAATCTTCATAATCACAGTTTTTTCTTCCTTCTAAAGCGAGCGTACCACCTAAAAATCCAACAAGTTATTGTTGCCATTACCACCTCGCCAGGTACATTATCATCACTCTGAATTGATCACCCACAGCACAAAGGGTTTTGAAAAGATCACATAACCGGTCTTACAAACGCAGATCACACCATAAGATGCCATAAAAACATCTTAGATTCTCACAGTAGAATTACACACTACGAAATGCATTCACAGATAAACAGACTCACATTTTTCAATCGAAAAGATGGAAACAGTACCGACAGCCATGCGCCCACAGTTTTAACTGCTTGGAGAAAAAAATAGTACTCCGAAAGGTTACTAACCATTGCACTTGAGCACAACACCAGACCTACTTGGACATTTGGTAGCTCATTTCCTCATCAACAGCGGTGGCACACGGTATGGAACATGCCTCGTCAACTTTGAAGGCTGCGCTGCAGCATGTATTCAATGAAGCGTAAGCGCTCGACAATGGCACGGTATAGCACGTGCTACGTTGACATTGGGAGCTGATTCAAGGCGAAAGTCTTTGCCTATCCATCTGATGGGCTGACGATGGAGACGCCTTGCGGCGCCTCCTCCTTGGGGGCGTCGATTATGGCTATCCCTTGACCCTTCCTATGTTTTGGGCTTTTCTCGGTGAAAACCTTGTCCGTCCAAGAGTGTGCGGTCCTTTTTGGAGGTGTTGCCAGGAAAGTTCTCAAACTTTGTCTGCTCTATGACGGTGAGAACACTTGTTTATCTATCTACTGGCCTGTGGTCATTGCCTGAATTGGCATGTTGTTGAAGTAATTTCTCATTGGGTGCAATTGGTTTAAGGTTTAAGATCTGGTTCTAGTTTTATCCTAAAGTGGAGTGAAGATGGATCACCAGGAATTGACCTTATGAAACAAGCCACGAATGATGACTACCGGAGCCGTAAACTACAGGCAATTTTCTTTTGTTCTAGTTGGTATTTTCGACTGTCAATTGCCTAAAAAAATTCCTCATCAACTGTCAATTGCATTAAAAATCTCCACCCCAATCTCAGACCTGAAAGTAAAAAAAAAAAAAAGAAAAGAAAAAGAAAACAACGATTTGCAAGATACATATACAAGAATCACAATAGCAAGTCGTGCGTTCACCGGAATTTTAAAAAAAATTTATAGATAATATAATTTCAAAAAGCAAGCAGAAGGGACCTGAAACGCAAGTTGGACTCAATCACACAGACCGAATATAATCAACTAAACCTAAACAGCATGTGTAGTAGTGATAGGGTTTACGTAGCCGATGGTGACGAGCAAGATGACAACAGAGAAGCCTAACCACTCCCATGCGTGAGCACCATACCTATAGTACCTGTGATCCCTGGACGAGACCGGCGGCGGGGCTGCTGGACCTGCGCCCACGCAAACTCTCACCGAAGCCCCCGCCGCTCCCCGCGCGCCGCCGCACCCACGCCACCGCCGCCGCCGTGTCCCCGCGCCGCGTGGTTCTCGAATTCCACTCCACCACCGGTAAGTGCTACTACTTGCCCCCTTCACCCCCTTTGTTTGAGTCGTTAATTTCATCGTGGTGTGTGCTATCGCCGGCGTGGAGGGGCCTGACGGCCCAGAGGTGCGCGCTCAGCGGCGCCTCGTCCAGCGCGTCGCGGAAGGGTGTGGAGGAGCTCACCGGCGTGGTTGTGCGCCGCGCGGCATGGCCGTTGCCCAGGGGGCAACGTGGCCGGCGAAGGGGAGAGCCAGGGAGGAGCGGCAGCTTGTGGGGCATAGGGATGCGGAGGAAATTAGGAGAGGAGCTGCGGCTTGCGGGACAGTGGGGTTCAAACACGGGGCAAACAAACAAAAAATTAGTGAAATCGGTGGGATTTTTCCACTAGCGATCCGGTGACCCGATTCTCGCTTCACGTTGAAAGGCCGCTGGCCTGAGAAGCACTTCCCTGGGAATCCACCGAGAATCCTGCCCTTTGATGCATTTGCTCGATTATTTTGGTAAGAATCCTACTGAGAATCGATATCAAACAAGCCCATTGAGTGGTAAACGTTTGGCGAGCAGATCTGCAAGCATATTCTTTGTTCTTATGTGGTCGAGACTTATAGTTTGATCTTAGATTTTCTCTTTCAAAACATAAAACTTTATATCAATCGGTTCGGAAGCATTACTTGATCTGTTGCCATGAGCATAGAATATTGCTGCCTCATTGTCGCAGTACATCTTGAGTGGTCTTTCAATACTATCTACCACTGTCAAACCGGGTACAAATTTCTTTAACGATTTTGCCTGCCTTGTGGCCTCATAACAAGTTATAAACTCAGCATACATCATATATGATGCAGTGATGGTTTGGTTTGAGCTTTTCCATGATATAGCTCCTTCTGTGAGTGTGAAATGTAACCTGTGGTGGATCTTCTGTCATTTACATCTCCTGTAAAGTCTAAATCCAAATACCCTTTTATTTCTGGGAAATTAGATCGTCTGTATGTTAGCATGAGGCCATTTATACCTTGCACATGACACATAGTTTTCTTTGTCAAGTTTAAGTGTGCTATGCCTGGTTTACTCTGCTGCCATGTATCCTGGTAACATAAGCTAAGTCAGAGCCACATTTAATCTTGTAGGCCCATCTATAGCCTACTGTTTTGGCCCCTTTAGAAATTTCCTCTATGTCATGCCATTGGAACTCATCGGTTTCATCTCATTTTACATGGCCTCTAGCCACTTCAACGAGTGAGCACTTATCATGGCTTCTTCATATGAAGTGGGATGACCCTTCATATGAAACTCTTCTGTGACCACTTGTGTTTTATAAATTGATAATTGTTGACGGTCGTTATTATACGATTTTACCGCCAACATTTCTCCGGATTTCATGCTCATATAGTAATAATCATGCTAATATCATTTATACTAATGAGTTCCACAAGTTTTGAATGATTTGTGAGTGCAAGAGCATACAGGAGAAAAGAGAGCTAATTTGGAGCCAAACCCAGGCCGGCTGGCCTAGCCTAGGCTGACCGGCCTCCTATCCCCTCATCTGGCCACGTCATTGATCCAGGAGACAACTAACACATCAACAAACACCCTGAGACGTGAGATCAATGTTGGTTTGATCCGAGGACCCGAAAGGCCTAAGGCATGGATTGAAGGGTCCACCAACCTAGGATTCTCGGACAGCTCCAAATCAACGCAACCAAAACCGCCTCAAGGGACAACATGCAACCGTTGATGAGCGAGTCGGTGCAACGGAGGGCCGAGAGGAGTCAGGGCCAGGCCGACCGGCCTCCCCTAGGCCGTTCGGCCTCCAAGTGTCACAACTGCCACCAATGCAGCAACTACCGACCTCACGACATCATCAGGAGCGTCCACACGAAAGGCAGTGACAGATGGCAATAGTGCCAGGCCGAACGGCCTAGATGAGGCCGGCCGGCCTACTTCCGTGGCCGTTACGCCTCCCCTTTCGCGTGGAAGCTAAGAAAGATGGTGGCGTGACAGTTACGCAGGAATCCATGCTTGGGAGGCTATAAACGGTGCCCTTCACCCCCACTCAAGAACACAACAAAATAGAGGAGAAGTGCTACCACTTCCATACTTAGAAAATAGGGAGAGAGGTGAGGTGAGAGTCCGGGAGAGAAGCGGAGCTGTCGGCTTATCTTCCACTTTGTACCTCGGCGGATGCGGCTCAACTTCGAGTAACATCCGGGTCTTGTCTGGTAACTCTGGCTTCCTTCTGATTTATTAAGCATTCAGTCTTGCTAGCTTGTTCTCTGGTTCCTCGTTCACTACTTAGTAGTGGGTGCTTTGCTCTGAATTCAAGTGAAGTAGTAATTATTAGTATAGGCGTGGTGCCTAGACTAGTTGTTACCTTGGTTTGCACCCAGTTCAACGGAATAGTTGTGGCAGCCGGCAGGTGGTGACAGCCCTGTCCGGTCGACGTAATCCACCACGTTAGTTCTGGTCTGTAGGACTTAGGGGTAGGCGGTACCACTCCCCTTCTCATCCCTTTCTGTGAGTGGTGGTGTCTCAGGCGCCCGAGGTGAACTCTCTTGAACAAGTCTGACTTGCTTGATTTATCGAAATATCCAGTATTGCTACACAAGTACCCTCTCTACCCTCAGCCTTTTTATCTCTTCTTTTCTTTTTGTTGTCATCCATATCCCCCATATTACCCTTTCGGATGAATTAATTAAAGGATTAGTACACCTCTCGTTCCCCGTGGAAATCGATCCCTGGAATACTCCCGGGTGAAAGCTACATCGGTATCCGTACGCTTGCGGATTTATTTGTAGGTCATAAGAAATACCAACAAGCTTTCTGGCGCCGTTGCCGGGGAACGGTAGCTGTAGCTATTCTTATCCCGAACCTAGTTCGTCCACATATCATCCACCTACCATCATGAATTCCAATCCTACCTTATATCAATTCTCAGCTCCAAAAGCTGAAGATCTGGAGCCACCACCATCATCTCACCCCATAAAAAGTTCTGGCTACGAAATACACACAGAATTCATAGCCAAGATTGAAGAGAATCCATTTTCTGGAGCTGAAGGGGAGAATCCTTATGTTCACTTACGAGAATTTGAGCAAATTTGCTCATGTCTCGTTATTACAGGGATGGCCCAACAAACTCTGAAATGGAAGTTGTTTTCCTTCTCTTTGACGGGTCGAGCAAAGAAATGGTGTGATCACTATCGTGAGAGAGTGGAGGGAAGTTGGGAGACACTACGAGATAAATTCTGCCTAACCTTCTTCCCTGAATCTCGGGTCGCTGACCTTCGAATCGAGGCCCTTACCTTCAAACAAAGGGAAGGAGAATCATTAGGGGCCGCTTGGGCTCGATTTACCTATCTTATGGCCGTGGGACCTGATCTAGGGATCCCTGAACCCATCCTTCTAATACATTTTAGAAGAGGTCTCGTTATCGAATCAGTCCAATTCCTAGATTCCTCCTCAGGAGGATCTTTCACTCATTTGACACCTAGTGAGAGAAGGGCCATTCTAGACAAAATTCTAGAGAACACCCCATACACTGGGATCTATGATGAATTCCTGGAAGAAATTCCTGAGGAGGCCATAGAAGAGACATCCGCGTCGAAAGATGTGGAAGCATCACAAGAATCCACACCAATCGTAGCACATCTCTCCGATACTCTCCCTGAACCAACTCCAGCATATGATCTGGACCTACATGATTCTTCTTGTGCCTTCCCCTACGATTTTCATGACGAGCTGTTCCTAGAGTACGGGGACAGCTCAAAACTTCCCGTAGTTGAAAGGCACACAAATACTAAGGTCCAAGCCACCGACTACTTTGACCCGCATTCCCGAGAGGAGCTCATTGAAAACCTTTCTGTTGTCATGAGTCAAGAATGGTTAGATGAGGCAGAAGCCTCACCCGAAGTCGTTAAAATTCCCACAAAAATTAGAAAAATGTACTGTGAAGTAATGGGCATAAAAGGCGACGTTGGGTATGACCCAAGCTTAGGGATCAACATAATCTCACAATCATTAGTTCGATCCCAGCTTTCCCAGCCATGTCTATCTTCATCACAAAAGCATCTGAAACTTGAATCAAAAGGCATCCTAGATTGCCTAGGTATCCTTCGTGTGGTGTCAATCAAGATAGACAAGCCGAAGCTCTATCTAGATTTCCATATCTTCGATCTTCCAAAAGTTCTAGAGAAACAAATCATCTGTCGGTGATATGATCTCCGGCAGTCTTTCACGGGGTAGCCCACGGAAGTGATTTGTATGGAGGGAAGATCGCAAAGATCGAGAGCTAGATGGTTAGGGTGGACAGGCGCAAGGATTTAGACAGGTTCGGGCCGTCAACTCGACGTAATACCCTACGTCCTGTTTTTGGGGGTGTTGTATTGCGTGGATTGTTCTCTTGAGAGATTTTGTCCCCTTTGGAGGGGGTCCCTGCCCGCCTTATATATCGGGGAGGCAGGGTTACAAGTCAGTTCGTAGCCGATCCTATCTCTAAGAATCCTTTCCTTCTTTACAAAAACTCCTATTCTAATTAGAACTTCTCCTTCCGGGTCCTTCCTTCATGCGCCGACTTGTCCCGCACGTTATCAGGTCCAGAACGGTGGGCCGGGCCGCCTCCTATTGGAGGGTTGCCAGGCCTGCTCGTGAGGTACCCGGGGACCATATTCCCCACAGTAGCCCCCGAGCACTTCTTGGCCGATCGGTGGCTGTAATTGATCTGTCTTTCTCTTGCATGATCTGAGTGTTCCGCAACTTTGCCAAAACGCTTGATCAGATTTCCGAGTAGTCTAGGACTTCATCCGAGTGGTTTCGAGGAAGATCCGAGTGCATGCTCAAACGTTCCTGAAAACGATTTTTTAATTGTAGCCGTAGTGAGGGGAAGAAGTGCTCTTTTTCACGACGCGAAACCGAAGTGTATACACTTAGCCCCCGAGCCTTGGGTAATTTTAGTATAAAAATTGGCCAAGGGTCTTCAATTTTTCTCCATCAAAATCATGATCTTCAATGGCGTGCACCTCCTGGTGCACCCATTGGGTGTAGCCCCCGAGCCTTGAGCAGAGTAGAATAGTCTGGTCGAGGGTCAAAAATATAATCTTATAAAGCTCTTTTTGAACTTAATCCATCAATGGCGTGCACCTCCTGGTGCACCCATTGGGTGTAGCCCCCGAGTCTTGATTCGACTCGGCACGATCGTGTCAAGACTCTAAAAGCTGTGAATCCTGGCTGAATCTTTTAGCCCCCATGCCTCTGGGCATGGATTCCGAATAATTTCCTCCTTTTAGGGTATTTTTATTAATTTCCCCTTTTTAGGGAATCTTTTCTCGAGTCCTTTGAACTCGGTGTGACTCCCGAGTCGTGTCCCATGACCCAGCTTGACCATATGGTAAATCACCTTCTCACAAGATTTATACTTATCAGCACTTGACCCGGATTCCCAAGTCAATTTAGCGATAGTATCGCATGCATTAAGTAAAAATCAATTGCAAGGTTGCAATATTAATTGAAAAAATAAGCCTGACCGTCGACCAATTTTAGCCTCACGACCGAGTGGTTTCTGCCCTTGAGCATTTGCTCAAAAGCCCACATAATTGTCAACTAACAGAACCGAAAGGTCGTGTCATTATTATTTAGCCTATCAAAGGCTTAAACCAGCCCATTTAGGCCCATCAATCCTGTTAAGCCCATTGTTTCCTAGGGAAACCAATGGTTGCCTTATAAAGCCAGAATATCGCGATATATCGCGACTCCAAATCGCATCTTTGAATTTAAAGCGACGCGACGTGCCAGCGTCAGTTGAGTTCCCAAGACTAGCATCGCGCCGCGCGCGGGAGGAACGGTTTATTCCATTATAAGCCATCCCCGCCGCAATCTTCTTCCTTTCCTTGCCATTTGCCTTCATCGCATCCAAATTCTCTTTTTTCGCTCAGGCGCAAACCCTAGATCCACCTTCATAGCTTCATACCTTCAATCCCCAATCTCTGTTTGTTGTGGTTATGGCGCCGAAGCGGAAGGAGACGTCGCCGGGGAAGAAGCGATCGGTCAGGGCCAAGACCACCATCGATGCCTCCGTGGACCGCGCCGCCGAGTGGAGGAAGTCCTCTACCTCCACCAGGCGTCTCGAGCAACTTGTCATCGACGGCATTCTCCCAGACCAGCAAACCGCCGAATGGCGCGCGACCTTTGGTGAGTCCTTCCCCACCCCTAATTCCACAGATTTAGTGGTGTTTGAGTCCTTTCTTTTACGCGGATTTGGTGTTCCTGCACACCCTTTTCTCCGTGGCTTGCTCCATTTCTACGGGATCAGTCTCTGCGCACTGAATCCGAACTCCATCCTTCACATTTCTATCTTCATCAACCTCTGTGAGGCCTATCTTGGGATAGAGCCTCACTTCAATCTTTTTCTCTATCTTTTCTTGCTGAAGCCTCACCCTAGCACCGAGTGCCCGCATGTAGTTGGAGGCGCCGGGTTCCAGCTCCGTGAGGGTCGAACCCAGGAGTATTTTGAAATTCCTTTTCCTTCCACCAATAAGGGGTGGCAATCCGAGTGGTTGTACATAGGGAACCACTCGCCTGCCATTTCTTCCGAAATAGATTCCCGTCCTGTCCCCTCCAAGTCCTGGAGCTCTCTCCCCAAAGACAGCGAGATGAACGAAGTTCGGGAACTGCTGAGCCTCATTGCCGAGCAGAAGAGCAGAGGGTTGACTGGCGTAGGAGTGGCAGCCAACTTCGTGCTACGCCGGATCCAGTCCCTCAAGCAGCGGGCTCATCCAGCATATGAATACTACGCCGAGGGGGACAACACACGTGAAGCCCCTGAGCGTGTTGATAAAAGTCAAGCCGCAGCCCGGATTGCCAAATTTTTTGCAACGGGGACTTCCCTGAAGACTTCTGATGGCCCTCCAGCATACAACTTGTCTAATCCTCGCCCTGAGGTAATAAATCGATTTGTTGCCATTTATGTGTTCAATTCCACCCATTGGGTGTAATCTCGTTGAAAAACTGAACCCAACTTTGAAATGCAGGGTCAAGCTACTTATATATCAATCCCCCTCCTGCCTGAGATGCCAAAGGGAGTGGACCAGCCGGTGACACGCAGAGCCGATACTGCTGAAGAAGCACTCGGAGGAGCCGAGGATGACTTGAACGACTCGGATATAATTCTGTCATCCTCACCTTCTCCAGATGTGTTGTCGCCGAGTGGTGGCAAAGCGGCCATCATCCCGAAGAAGCGAAAGAGCTCTGCTGCAACCGGGATCATAATTGGGAATGCGTCGAGCCGTCGCCAACTCATCATCACCGAGTCATCAGACTCGGATGATGACGAAGGTGGTGATGCCGGGTCGTCGATCCCGCCCTCACTTATTAGCTCGGAGCATTCTCCCCTTGCCATCGAACCTTTGCGTTCCGCAATTCCAAGGGACCTTCCTTCCCCGACTCGGAAAGGAAAGGGCCTGAAAGTGCGCGTATCTACTCGGTAAGAGTTGTTGCCAACATTTTATTGACTTTTATTTTTTATTTTTTTCTGTAATTGTCCCTTATGTGCTTTGTCGTGCAGCACGCCATCTGATATTCCTTTTGCGGATTCTGCACCGCGACCAGTCGACGAGACAGAGATCCCAGAGATCCAAGCACCAGAAGAGACTTCCCACTTGGATGATCCTCCTAGCGATAAGCCTGTGGAGCTGCCACAAGAATCACCGCGCGCACCAACCCCAGCGCCGCCAAGTCCTGCTCAGGAGTCACCGACCGTACTGCCTACTCCGTCCCTGAGCAGCCCCCAGCCTGCTCCTATGATTGAGCAGACTATGACAATGGAGGCGCCCCAAGATGCAGAGGTCGAAGTCACTCCTGTGACGGACGTAACTCCGGGTGATGGTGCCACTATGACGCCCATGGCGGAGTTCAAGTCGCTCCTTCGTCGCCTGGGACTGATGGCCGAGGTATTCCTGAGCCACCTTTCCTGTTTAAATAGAGTACCGAGTGGTACATTTGTTTGTTGTGTCTTCTGACGGTCGTTTGCAGGAAATAACTGCTGATGCCGAGACCAAAACCTTGGAGATTCAAAAGCTTGTTCCTGCAGCAGCTAAGGGCGACTTCCTGGTGACTCGAGCAGGGCTGTGCCGGCGTAAACCGAGGCCCTGTACGAAATTGAAAGTGAGGCCTAGTAGTGTGGGTTATAACAACAAACAAATAGATATAATATGATGTATATTATATAGGATTAATGTCAACATTACCGTTGCCCTAATCAGGTGTCTGATTAATGAAGGACTAATCAAATATCTACTCTTTGCTTCTTTTTATGCTTTTGACCTGACTCGTATTTTCTAGATCGATTTGCCAAAGACATGGCTTCAACCTTGCAATACTACATGCATACGACAAAAGATGAGGAAAACGTAATAAACAATCAAACATAATGATGCACAGTTTTACATCAATTACCAAATAGTCAAATAAAAAATTTGATTTGTACTGTACCTGTGTGACGCGGTGCCGGCCGCTCCTTTGGCTGAATTGTTGTGGTTGGATGCTGAGCAGTGAGGACTCCTCAGGTCAGTCCTGCTGCAGAGTGCTACGTGCTGCCCTCTCTGCTTGCACCACTCGCCAGAAACGGAGAGGCCTGAGGGCTGAGGGGATTGAATGAGCATGCAGTCGCAGACGAGTCGACGAACGATCAGCCTGGGCGGATTGAAATTGGACGACGAAACAAAGACGAGGCGTCGGCGGCGGCAGTAATTGCAATCAGAAAAACGGTTCGTTGGGTTTGCTGGCGGCTGGCTGTTGGGCTGTTGTACCTGGTAAATATTTTTTTGGGCCCTTTCAAATTGGTGGCCCTGTACGAGTGCACCGGCTGCACATGCTCAAGCACGGGCCTGGACTCGAGTGGCTGAGCTCGAAACCGAGGTGGCTCAGGCAACGCAGGGTATGAGTCAGGCTTAGCATTTTATTTTGCACTATTGTTTCACTGAACGTACCTAAGATAAGTATGTTATGTCAGCTCGTGAAGCCGCTGTGTCCCAACACAAGGCCGAGTTGGAGGAAGCCCAGCGCACCGTCCGCGATCTTCGCGGAGAAGTGGAACAGGCTAAGCTCAACGAGGCCAAAGCCGCACAGGAGCTTAGAGGTATACTATTCTTTTTATGTCAGACGTGAACATCCTGTCAAGATCTGACTTGCTGTAGATTACCGGGTCCGGACTTTGGCCCAATTTGCAGATCTCACTGCTAAGGTGACTCGTCTGGAAGGCGAGGCAGAGGCGCTGCACACTGAGAAGTGCACGTTGGAAGGTGCTGTTCGAGTGGTGGCGGAGGAAATCGAGCCGGAGGCAGCATCGCCTTCAACTTCTATCCTCGACCGCACTCGGGCGCTTCCACGTCTCTTTCGGCGTCAGCTTCGCTCCATCAGCCAAGCCAGCTGCGGTCATGTCTTGGCGATCCTTAAGTCGCTGTTCCCATCGTCCGATCTGGAGCCACTCGGGGGGGGGGGGGGGGGGGTATGCTGCTGGCACCTCCGAGGAGGACGTGAGCAGGCTGCTTCTTGAAGTGGAGCCAATCGCCAATGTTCTGTCCAAGGACTGTGGCCCCCGCCACCCGGCGGGCCCACCTAGCATGAAATAATGTCATTTCCTGGTAAAGGAGAACATTAATTGCATAAGAGTTGGCAGCGGCTAATCAGAATTGAAAAGTAAAGATCGGAACTAGGGCCTGATCAAGACGACTTGCAGGGCCGGTGAAGGGAGGGAAAACCTTCCGATGGAGCTGCAAGATTAGGCAAGTCTGAGTACCACCGCACTCAGCAAGTACAGAACAATTGGAGGTATAAGCATGCATTATTAATTGACAGGTGATTAATAAATCGGTGTTGGGTCCTGGAGGGGCAAGAACCTCCCTACCAGTCCCCCTGGTGGTTCTGGCCCGGATCCTTCTGTCGATCCCGCAATCACCTTCATCTCGTTATCATCACTCCTATGGGTTATTCTTGGCTAATCTGTGGGAGCTTTAACCAGACGGGCTCATAACCGAGAGCCACGGCTATCGATAGATTGGGTAACTCTGCAGAGGTTTGTACTCTTGAAACTATACGGTCAGGCGACCCTCCCGTGGCCAACGGTGGGGTCCCCCTACGGGACTCGTATCCACTGGCGTCCATCTCTGGACAGCTTCCATCTGGGTCTACCCACGGATGCTACTGGGGTCTAAACAGGGATCGCATAAACGTCCACACAAGGACACTAACCCGGGTATGGATGCATCATATAAGTTAGGGCATGCATCGCTCGTGGGCCCTACCAGCCCTGTCACATGTGAAGGACCGAAACGGCGACCAGAGATGGGGGGAGTGAATGGGAGCCGATAAAAATTCTTTCCAACCGATCCGGCTATTTTCCCAAACCAACTCCGAAACCTCCGAGAGCGATCTTGCCAAGATCACGTAGCCACTGTCAAGCTACTGACCCTTGGAACAAGAAATACGCAGCGGAACTCGAATCGATCGAAACGAACACCAAAACGACCCGAAACACGACTCGATCCAACACACCCAGGGGGGGCGGTTAAACCGGGTCAAGGGGGGCGGTTAAACCGCCCAGACCTGGGAGGCTCGGGAACAAGTCAAACCAAAAGTGGATCTCCCAAACCGCTTGAGCTCTTGAGGCGAGATTTTGGTCAGATGATCTAACCTCCAGTGGAGTGTTTTCCCAAAAGATCTCGGCCTCTAAATCAGTACAACTCCCGGAATTGTAGATCTCGCGAAGAACACCATGACCTCGAGTTCATCCCGAAAATCTCAAATCCAGAGCGATTCTCGGCGTTTGGGGGCAAAGGATCACCAGCAAAAGAGGCACAAGGCACTCATACGTGAATCCCCCAAAGAAATCCGAGAGAAAACGCCCTAGAAAGAGAAGAACGAAAATCCCCCAAAAATAGCTCCGAAAATAGCCACGAAAATAGAAAAAGAAAAAGGAGCTCGGGAAATCAAATCATGGCACAAAGATGAGCAGCACAAACTCCATCACATAACCATGAATTCACCTATACAAACTAGGAATGATTCGAAGTAGTTCTAGGTGGAGGGGATGAAGGGGAAAACTAGTTCAAGGAAAAACTAAAGAGATAACTAAAGGATAACCAAAGAGATTGCAGCCACCAGCCCTGGGAGGGGCTATTAGTAGTCCAAGTGGTGGTGCTCTAAAGACTAAACTACCCCTAAGTGATACATACCCCTCAGGGGCAAATTTGACATTTTGTTCTCAGATATTTTCCAGCTCGGGCACCTTCCACTGCAAGCTAGCTTCCCTCCGACGCAAGCCTTGCAGTCACGCCGCGTGTCCTCCGGATCGAAGCTCCTCGACGTCGGTTTTGGGCCAGCCCGGGGGGGTCGGTTAAACCGGCCCTGGGGGGCGGTTAAACCGCCCCTGCCAGCCTCACTCGGCCCAGCAGCCCATCTCCGCCACGTCGAGTCCTCGGTCCTTGGTTTTGAGGCCCAAACCAAGGGAAACCGTCCACCGATGATTTTGTGGCCAAATCACCAAACCCCGCGCGCAAACTTCGGTTGTTAGCCACCACCTTGCGCCGGCTTCTCGTCCGCGTACGAGCTTCGGTTGTGAGCCGCTACCTCGCATCGGAACCACGTCCCCTTGCTCGTTCTTGCCAGCATGTGAACCGCACTTGATCCACCGGCCACCGGGTCCCTCGAACCAAGCCTACTTGTCTCTCCGCTCCTCGGAGGCCGCCATGGCTAAGACCTTTCGCTCCTGTTCTTCACCTGCACCAATGCAATCAAGCCGCATTCTACACCTGCAATACTCGAGCCAAGGGAAACGTCAATCCACACCACGTTGTCAATCACTCATCACACCAGGAAGCGACCATCCACCGGTCCTCGGACACACCGGGTCCTCAATCTCCCCCTTGATGAGTGCATTGACAACACACACATAGTAACCAATGATATGAAGAAAATATAAAAGAAATCGAAAACAAGACTGAAGCAAGTGACTAAAAGCAAGAACAAGCCGAGAACAAAGTCACTCTGTAAGAGAAAGCTCCAGAAACGCCGACCCTTCAAGAAGAAGCGAAAGGGCTCAACACCATCGACAAAAGAGCAAAAACACAAAGCACAAATCACAAACTTCAAAACCTCCAACTCACTTTTCAGGACACTCAAAGCACCCCCCCTGCAAAGATGCAACTCCCCCTGAACAAGTGAACTTGTGCGTGCGAAAATCACTCGAAAATGGCTCAAACCATCACAAACCTTGTGCACTCAGCACAGGGGCGGTTAAACCGCCCGGGGGGGGGGGGGGGGGGGGGGGCGGTTAAACTGCCCCTGGCAGATGACCAAACTTGAAAGTGCCAAAATTGCACAGACAAACTCGCAACGATGCCGTTCCAACTTGAAAACCTTCCACATGTGCCCAGCAAGATATTCCAATGATCAAACTCTCAGAAGCTTCACAAATTTTCGAAAACTCTCACTTTGGCAAAACTTTCAAACTCTCACACAAAACCAACAACTTCTAGAGCAAAAGCTTTCTTACAAATTCAGCAGAGTATCCCCCTTGCAAAATGCTCCAGAAATTCTCCCCCTTGTTGACAATGCACACATCAAGGAAAAATGTACAAAATGCAACTACAAGCTTCTCAAATATACAATGAGCAAAAAAAAAATGCTACAAGTTAGAGAAAAGGCAAACAAGATAGTTCATCATGTCACACGGGCATTGCCATCAAGAAGGTGAAGACATATATCCAATTGACAAAGCCATGAGCAAGTTGTGTAGTTTTATCAAAAATGTCACCACATGAGCAAAGTCCTAACCATGGATTGTTCAAGCAAAAATGAACTTCTTCTCACCAAAATCATGAAAGGACAAGCATTCTTGACAAAAGATCATCATAAACGCCCAAGTTCTACCTCATGTCATGTCAAAGCACGGAGCCATGTGTTCACTTCTCATGGGAGACTTCTCCGGCAAACATCATGCAACCGCTTAGCACCCATGTGTGCAAGTGTGTGCAATGGTGAAAGCATAGAGAACATGAGCATAATTTTCTGCAAATATATCTTTTTCTCAACTTTCTTCTTTCATGCATAGACATATCATATTTCAAATTTTTCAAATTAAGCATGGTACATGAAATGTCTTTGCGACAGAAAGAAGCTTATGCTCCTCCATAAGATAAAGCATGGGCTAAACATTTACAATGACAAAGGTCTTTGATTTAAACTCCTTTGAATTCAAATTTGGTTAAGTTAGAACCTTTTCCTTTTAACCCTTTTGGGGGCTTGTTTTAAAATTAAAAATGTTTAAACAAGTGGCTTTTGGCCAATTTGAAAATTCATAGTGAGCTATCTACTTTCAGCTAGATGTTTTGGTTTTGAGCAAAAACATCTTTTGCTTGCTCAAACTCTTGGTCAAATAGTGGTCAAACTGCTGATTTCAGCACTTCTGAAATTTGGCTAAGTCCAATTTCTGACAGCAGCTTTTAGCCAACTTTAGAGCTCCATATCTTTTATTTTTCAATCTATCCAAACCAAATCAAGTTCATGGTTTGAAAGCTGGTAGTTTGAACTTTTCAAAAATCATGAACAACTCCAGGATCTCAAACTCTAGCTATTTCTTTTTCATGCTCAAATTCAGCTAAATCCAATTCAGTTCTGGGACTTAGAAAATTTTCTGAGTTCGGTTTTTGGCCGAAGTTTGATCGAGTTTATCTCCCAAACCAAATCTTTTGAACCTGGTTGACTTTAACAAAAGTTGTTCCCCTTGGTACCATCTACAACTTTTGTATTGGAGTTTTGGAAAGTTTCTACACAAAATCTCGAGTTTTGAATCAAAATTTGGAGATGGATTCGCGGGTACTGTAGCTACTGAATCGACTTCGTCGATTCAGTAAAGCGCAGAGGCGAGCTGGCCGTCGGTGGCCGCTTGTGCCACGCGCCGCGCCTCCACGGCCCTTGGACGCGTGCCGTCGCTCCGCCTCGCCAGAGGACTCCCAGGCATGCGCTATGCTTCGTTGTCGAACCACGGGAACGCCACCCTTACCGGCCACCCGTCGACATCTCCACCGCGACTGCCAGAGGAGGTCTTGAGCTGGCGCTCGGTGAATTCACCGCGGTTAACCCGTAGTTGGCCAATTCACCACGTCAGTAACTCTCTCACATCGCCCTCCTCGTCCTCGTCCACTCCGCCAGCTTCGCCACCCTCTCCAGAGCCGTCGCCGGCCAATTTTCCGGCCGCCATTGCCGCCCATCCACCTCACAGAGCAATTCACTCCTCCGCATCTCTCTGACCCCCAAAGCCCCGCAAATGGTGTACACTTGAACCGCTGGTGCCTCCCGTACCTTTTTCCCCCTTGTTTGAGCCTTGGTACGCCCTAGCTCCGGCGAGCTTTTGGAACCTTTCGGTCCGCTCGTGGAGAGCTCTTGTGCGCCCTCTAATCCTGGAGTTTTTCTTGGCCAGGGGGTGCGGCGTGAGGTCCTGAAGGGAAGGAGCCACTCTGGCGCGACTCCGGCCTCTTCTCCGGCGATCCCCGGCGAGCTCACGGCGGCGACTCCTTGCTGTCTGTGAAGAAGAAGGCCAGGGGTGTCCAATTAAAAGATCGAGTCTTTTCTAGGGGGTTATGTGCAAGAGTATTGGGTTTAAGTGTTAAGGTGGAAAAGATCGAGGGGTTTTCTGGAAATCTAGGGGCTTATCTGTGACGAAAGGACTGGTTGGTAATAGATCTTTTAGATCCAGGGGCCTAAGTGTAAAAGTGTTTTCGGTTTTTCTTTTGTTTTTCATTTCAGCATACATGTATCTTGTTTAATGCATAGAAAATCATAGGAGTGTGGGAAAATTGTGAAACCAATTTTGTTGTACTTGTTGCATCTTTGGCTACAGCAGAAAATATAAAATCATGTTGTTTATATGCTGTTTTCTGTGTAGAAGTTTTAGTAGTTTATTAGCTTTCTGTCAAAATAATAGTTCTGCATGTCCAAAAATTTTGAGAAAACACAGTAGCTTTAAGATCTGTTTTGTGAGCACAGTAAATTTTTGGGTTGCCTGCTGTCTGTGTAGTTTGAGTTAAGCTTTTTCTCCATGTTTAGCTTGTTTGTGCTGTTAAAATAGTTGTGAATATGTTTTTGAGCTCAATAAATCATGGTAAATCTGTGTAGTGTGTAGATAGTGTTTCTGTGAAGTTTTGCATTTTTGTGCATAATCTTGTTGCTGTTTGTTGTTTTGTAGATTTATAGCCTTTTTGTCTTTTCAAAATAATTAGTTTCTGTTAGATTAAAGTGTTAAAAAATTTTCAGTGGTAATCTTGAGTTAAAAGCTTCTCAGAGAAGTTTTTGTGCTGTTAGATAACCTGTGTAGGTTGTTTGTTTAATTAGTTGCTAAATAACCCTCTATATGTGTGTTTAAATGGTTTTATATGTATCTTTATGCTAATAAATTGCTTTATAAAAGGTTTGGTGAACTCAGTTAAGTTTGAATCAGTTGTTATATTTCTTTCTTAGTGATAAGTTAATCTTGCTTAAAGAGATATGCACTTACTCTATAAAATACTAAAAGTGGTTTTTAGCAACATTTCATGTGATTTCATGTGCATATCTGTTTGTATTAAGCTGTATAATTGAATTGCTGCATTTAAGATTTTGTATCTTTTCCAACTGTTATTCCAAACTCACACATGTGCATCTTCATGTAGAGAACGTGCTAGCTGACGGGGTTTACAACTTGGTGCCTGAGTCAGAAGCTGAGCAGCCAGAGCCCGAGGTCGTTGCTGTTGAAACAGATCAAGACCTGAGCCAAGACTCGGAAGGGCCCAAGGCCAGCGAAGGCAAGCACCGGAGTGCATCCAACCTTTTTAACGCAGCCACAATTTAATTTATTTACTTTACAAAGTATTTACCTTATGCATTTAAGTTTTCATAGGAGTTGAATGAAAACCTAGTTGCATGATACTTAGGAAAACCCAGAGTTTTCTAGTATGTGTAGGTCGATAGAATTGCTAGGCTGGTTAAACGGTAGAAGTCGAGTAATTGCCTGTTACTCGCGAGATGCTAAGTTGGTTCTTTCAAAGTTTTGTTAACATGTCATCTAGACTGGAAAGAAAGTTAGGCCGGGCGGAGAATGTTGGTAGGGAAAGGAATGGAATGTTGTAGCTCCGCCTGTGTCAGTTAAGGCCCGTTCGTTGTTGGCTCTGGGATCAAGATTGAATTGTACTACCTCACATGCTGGGAGTAAGAGGTAGTTGAAACTGGTAACTTATGTACTTTAGCTCGCACTGGTATGTTGAACTACGCCTGACTGCCTATTCATGTACCGGTTAGAGTAACTCATGGCTGACCCGTCGTTGGTATCGGTGGGGACTGGTACTTGAGGGTAGCAGGGTATGTCAAGTATTTAGTGTTGGCTGAAGGAACGGCTGGCATGAGCAGCTCGACGGGGCTCGTTTGTGCCGTGTGGGTAGGTTAACCTTGCAAGGGATAAAACCGAATCGATTCGCCGTACTCACGGTATTGAGCTCTTGATCACTGGACAGCATCGCTAGTTAAGAACTTGAATATTGTTGATGATCATATGCTGTATGAGTTATTTAATCAAGTTCTTGCTCTCTTTTGTAAAAGTTTTATAAATGCTAATCTAGATCAAATAGCTCAACTAAAATTTGATTGCTAAAACTTGAAAGTAAGGATCTATTTTAGTTGCTCTTTTTGGCAAAACAAAAACCCAGCCAAAGCCTTGCATACTAGGGGTCTTAGATTTCTTCAGTCGGTTAAGTCTTGCTGAGTATTAAATTACTCAACCTGCTTGTGTTAACCCTTTTTCAGAGTCTGAGTCTAGCTTAGCAGAGCAGGCCGCTGAAGCTTTTCTGTTTGGTGTTCCGAAGGTTTTCAGTTGCAGTTCGTTCCGGCTTCGCAGGGTGTGGAGCCGAGGGATTGATAATGCCAGCTGGGCTACCTGTGCATTATTATGTTTTTATCGTCGTAGACTCGTACTGTTTTTAAACTTCCGCTGTGCTTTATAAACTCTGTGTTGTAATAACTATTTACAATGTCCTGTTTTGTAAATTAAATCCACGCGTACTGTGTTGTAAAATTTGTGACTCGTTAATCATCTGTGCTCATTGTGGAGTGAGACTTGCCTCGTATTGGTTTCGACAATGTGATCAGTGGTGTAATCGGGAGTTACCCGACAGCAACTACACGGTTATGTCAGTTGAAGTGCGAGTGTGCTGTACTGCTTGCATTAGCTAAGGGACAATGCACTTGAGCTGACATAATTTGTGGTGGTTCTGCCACAGCTGGTATCAGAGCCGAAAATACTTGGCGGATGATTTAACTTGTCTTAAAAATGTGTTTTCGGAAATAAAAGTTAATCTGGTTTGCGAAAATGCGTTGGTCACGTTAAGGAATTTTTAGAACGTAAGCCCTAGGGAATTATGGGTATGTGAATCAGGTGGCTATCTAACTTTGCAGCTAACTCCCAGCACATTACTTTCTGTCAAAACTTACTTTATTGCACAATCAACCTTTATTTATGCATCGACAGAGGGTGAGGATCTCCGGTCAATGGGGACACCTTGACACTCGGTCGGTACGGTGAAATCCGAACGCCGTGCTCAAGCGGTGGCCTCCTTGAGCTGCAGCCAATATACCCATGCACTGTTGTGGATTATATTGGGTGTAAAGTTGCCTCTATGTGTTGTCCATACGACACGGGATGTATGGATACCGTTACTATAGAGAACGGTAATGTATGGGGACGCTTTCATGAGTGCTGGCATGAAAGGTTCAACTTATACACTGTGTTTTCTGCAGGTACACTAACATGCGTTACGTAAGTTAAGACGTGTACAATACGACTAGTTATTATAGAGAGAGCCGTATGGTTGCCACCGATCCTAACCACGTAAGACCAAGAATACTTGGCAATTATTTTCTTTTGTGAGGGCGGTTAGGACGAGCATGCATCATGAGTTCTAAAATCTGTCAAAAATCCTTAAAATTTTGTTAGGGTACCCTGGGATCTACACCACCATCCACTTTGCATTGCACCTAAGGTTGATCTAGTTGGGGTTTTTGGACGTCTGCTACTGGTCGAAATTTTCTCGGCTAGCAAATGATGTTTTATGCAGGGAAGAGTTAAAGGAAAGTTGCTCAGAATTTGGTTAGCTTGCTGCTGTAAAATTTCACATTTGTATCTTCAGTATAGCTCGAGTTATGCATGTTTTAGTAAGCCCCTGTTTCCTGGAATTTTTCTGGAGGACAGCAATGAGTCTTTGAATTTTTACTCCCTCTTAACATCGGAATCAAGTCTTCCACTTCATAAGAAAGTTGTAGAGAGATATCTAACAGATTTTCTGGCAAAGTTTGAGCATTTTTGCATACACCAGTTGAGAGTTATGAATTTTTCTTTGCTTGCCAGGAATCTGTCCAATTCTAAATTCAGCAATATCTTTTTCAAATCAAGTGCTAAGCTTCATTTGCTTTTCATTTCAGATGAGTTTCCCAAATAACAACCCCCACATCACCACAGACATCGATGGTCGTCTTTTCTCCAACGGTTTGTACCGAGAGGGTTTTCCTTCTCAGCTGTGGGAGACCATGCAGACTTTGGGATACGTGGTCGCTCCTCAGTACGTTGGAAGATACATCACTGAAACCGGAATAAACCGTTGTGAGGTCTCGTTGGTTATTCCCAGTTTACAGCTAGGAGTGGGTGAAGATATTCGTATCGTTGTTACCGGGGGAAATTATGAGGAGGCTTGTGATACTGCCGCATGGAGAGCCTTGCAGCAGCTAAGTTTTAAGCATCAGATAAAAACTTTCGGAGCTCCAGCAGGTGTTTTCATGTCCTCTACAAATGAAGTGGGTGAGTCTAGCTCCAGTGTTAAGAAGGAAAACTCTACCGATGTGCAGAGCATGACTCGCTATATGGATAATGTTAACCGTCTGATTGAGAGCATGGCTTTCAGTTATGGCGCAATGTTGAATGCTGCTAACTCACAGGCCCAGGAAAGAGCAGCAATGCAGGGACAAGTTGACCAACACATGGCGGTAATTGGAAGCTTGGAGGAGCGTGTGTATGACTTAGAGGTGGAGAATGACAACCTTATGCAAGAGCAGGAGGGAGTCTGGGCTGAAGGGCCTCAAGTTAATCATCCACCAGGAGAGCTGCCTGACCAAGGTGATTCTGGTTTGGATGACTCACCTGGACCACCCGTGGAACCACCGTCATCTGATCAGGAGCAGGAAGAGCCAGTTGCCCCCGTTCCACAGCCCCAAGTTCCTGGTCCTGCATATGGGTGGATCAGCGAGGAGGAAGATACAGAAGAAGAGCTTGATGAGATGAATGGGGAAGAAGAAGTAGGGGATGAAGAAGAAACTGAAGAAGAAGAGGAAGAACCGGAAGAACGTGTCTTTTTCACTGATAACGAGGAATCCGATTGATTCATGTTTACCTTCGGAAAATTCCCGTTATCATGTGTTGTATCTTACTTTCCAGTTTATAATGAGTTGTTTGGTGAAGTACTCTGCAGTTAAACTCTTTTCTTGGGGTTGTAATAATTATGATGTATGGATGTAAGCGGAACCCAATTTCTTTTTCTATGCAGCACTTTGTTTTCTCTGAAATTTTCGCAGCAGATTTGTATTGGAATTTTTACGCCTTGATAAATATTTTTCTAGGCAGACTTATGAATACCAAAGTTGTTGCAAATTTCATGAGGAAGCTGCTGGAAAAATTTCAAGTCCATTGGATCAGTAGTTTGGGAGAAACAGCCGAAACAAGTCGACTCTGTCTGTTGAAAAACAGATTTAACAGAGAGGCAAAGGACGAATTTTCGACCCCTGTTAACGTGAGATTTAGTTCGGGAGTTGAATACGAAAGTTGTGGACTATCAAATTCTGCATCTACTGGAAAACTTTGAGCATTTTTGGTTTAGTAGTTTGCGAGATACGAATTTTACGCTAAACCCGTGCGATCTGTCCACAAGCTGAAAAGTGGAAAAGTGGTAGAATTGCGTTCAAAGAACGATTGGATCTAACTCCCGAGGACTAACTCTATATTGGATTTTTATGTCATGCATGATGCTATAATATTTTCATTTCTGAGTATTGATTTTATTCATCATCGCTCACTGAGAAATTATTGCAAAGTTGTATGACTAATCTGCACTTGGTGGCTTATGCAGAATGCCTGACACTCCGGATAATGTTGGGGGTGGGAATGAAGGAAATCTGCCAGGACCTCCGGATCTTCGGGAGTTTATGGCCCATCAGATGGCTCAGCATACCGAGCTTATGCGGGTGATTGTTCAGATGCAGCAAAATCAACCCCGCCACGAGCCACAACATGAGGTGCCACGTGAAGCCTCATATCCGGATTTCTTTGGCACGCAACCACCGCAATTTTTCAAGGCGAAGGAACCACTAGACGCTGATGTCTGGCTCAATATCATTGAGTCAAAATTTGCTTTATTGATATATCCATGTTCAGAAGCCAACAAAGCTAGATTTGCAGCTCAACAGCTTAGGGAGGATGCCCGCATGTGGTGGGATAATTATCGGGCTACACTTCCTGCGGATCATATTGTAACTTGGAATGAATTCAAGGCTGCTTTTCGCTCCCACCATATCCCTGATGGTCTCTTAGAGAGAAAACTTAATGAGTTCTTGGCACTCACTCAGGGTAATCAGGGTGTGGTGCAATATTCACAGGCATTTAATCATTTATCGCAATATGCTGGACATCATGTGGATACGGATGCTAAAAAGCAAGACCGTTTTCGTCGTGGGCTTAATACTAAATAAATTGAAGAAAAGTTTGGTTCTTATCAAGCCTGCCAGCTTTAATGAATTAGTGAATATGGCCATCACTCAAGAAGATAGTAATTTGGCTCATCAGGCAGACAAAAAGAGGAAAGCCCCCGCTGCTTCGTCTAGTGCTTCCGGACAGAGATTCCGTGTGGAACAAAAGACTCCACAGAGAGCTCCTCAGAATGCTCAGCAGAGGCAAGGGCAGCAAGGTTACTGGGTTCTTCGTCCAAATCAAGCTCAAGGACAGTCCCAAGGACAAGGATCGCGTGCGCCTCCTCCTCAACAGCAGGGGCGTACCCATAATTTTCCGTGTTATAACTGCGGGAAGCCGGGACACTTTGCTAAGGAATGCAGAGCACCACCCAAAGGTGGAAATAATGTACCCAGGCAGCAGCCCAATAATCGTCAGAGCAAGAAGCAAATGGTGGTTAAGCAAGGCCGTGTGAATTTCACTACCATTGATGCTATTCCAGAGGGTACTCCAGTTATGGCGGGTACGTTTCAAGTTCGAAATAAACCTGTTGTTGTTTTCTTTGATTCTGGAGCATCACATAGTTTTGTCAGTATGGCATGCATAGAAAAATGTGGATTTCAAATGGCACAGTTAAATTGTAACTATATGATATCCAGTCCTGGTGGGAAGATATCTACCAACCGGGTGACTAAACCAATTCCTCTCCAGATTGGAAGTAAAGTGTTTGACACTGAGCTTATCTGTCTGGATAACCAGGGGATAGATATTATTTTGGGTATGAACTGGATGCAAAAGCATGGAGTTGTTTTAGATTTATCAGCCCGGGGTGTTGAAATAAATTCTCCTAGTCATGGTGTTTCCACACTTTATCTGCCATCTACACCTTCTCCAGATAATTGCACCTTTGCTATGATCCAAGTTGAGTTAGAAGATATTCCAGTCGTAAATGAATTTCCAGATGTTTTTCCTTTTGATCTTCCGGGGTTGCCACCCGATCGGGATATTGAATTTGTAATTGAGTTGCAGCCCGGTACCGCACCCATTTCAAAAAGGTCGTACCGTATGCCGCCCAATGAATTAGCAGAGCTGAAGATCCAACTACAAGAACTTCTTGACAAGGGCTATATCAGGCCAAGTTCATCTCCCTGGGGTTGTCCTGCACTCTTTGTAAAAAAGAAGGATCATACTTTGAGATTATGCGTGGACTACCGACCCCTTAATGCAGTTACCATCAAGAATAAATATCCTCTTCCACGTATCGATCTTCTCTTTGATCAATTGGCTGGAGCAAAAGTGTTCTCAAAAATTGACCTTCGGTCGGGTTATCATCAGATCAAGATTCGACCTTGTGATATTCCCAAGACAGCTTTTTCCACCCGATATGGCTTATATGAATACTTAGTCATGTCTTTTGGACTCACCAATGCTCCTGCCTATTTTATGTATCTCATGAACTCAGTCTTTATGCCAGAGCTGGACAAGTTTGTCGTGGTGTTTATTGATGACATTCTTATTTATTCCAAGGATGAGGAAGAGCATGCTGAACACCTCAGAATTGTTCTTCAGCGATTAAGGGATCATAAACTCTATGCTAAGTTCAGCAAATGTGAGTTTTGGTTGAAGAGTGTAAAATTTTTGGGTCACACCGTATCCGGTGATGGTATTGCCGTTGACCCGGTAAATGTGCAAAAAGTTCTAGATTGGGAACCTCCGAAGTCTGTGCACCAAATCCGAAGTTTTCTTGGAATGGCGGGGTATTACCGTCGTTTTATTCCAGATTTTTCCAAGATTGCCAAACCTATCACTGAACTTCTGAAGAAGGGGGAGAAATTTAAATGGAGTGACAAGTGTGATGAAGCATTCCATACTTTGAAAAGACTCCTGACATCTGCCCCAGTTCTTGCTCAACCTGACACTTCCAAGGCTTTTGATGTTTATTGTGATGCATCGGGCGTAGGACTTGGTTGTGTTCTTATGCAGGATAATCGAGTTATTGCTTATGCTTCTCGAGCTCTTCGACCTCATGAGAAGAGTTATCCGACACATGATCTTGAACTTGCTGCAGTGGTACATGCCTTAAAAATCTGGAGGCACCATCTTATGGGTACTCATTGCAATATCTATACAGATCACAAGAGCCTCAAGTATATTTTTACCCAAGCTGATCTCAATATGAGGCAAAGAAGATGGTTGGAATTGATAAAAGATTATGAAATTGAAGTTCATTATCATCCAGGCAAAGCAAATGTAGTTGCAGATGCACCACTAGCTGAAAATGATGGAAAGTATAAATGTTTTTGTCAAGACGATGAAGGAGTTCTAAGGTTTAATAATCGGCTAGTGGTTCCTAAAGATCATGAGCTTAGGAAGAAAATTCTTGATGAGGCACATCTTTCTAAATTCTCTATTCATCCAGGGAGCAGCAAAATGTATCAAGATTTGAGAGAAAATTTTTGGTGGACCCGAATGAAAAGGGAGATTGCTAAATATGTAGCAGAGTGTGATACCTGCCAAAGGGTGAAAGCTAGTCATTTGAAAGCCGGTGGAATTTTGCAACCATTGCCCATACCTTCATGGAAATGGGAAGATATAAGTATGGATTTTATTGTGGGTTTGCCATTGACTCCTCAGAAACATGACTCTATCTGGGTTATTGTTGATAGACTCACCAAGTCAGCACATTTTATTCCTGTCAACAATGCTTTTTCAGCAACTCAGTATGCTGAGATCTATTTAGATCAAATTGTGCGTTTGCATGGAGTTCCAAAGACTATCATTTCAGATAGAGGTTCACCATTTATAGCTCACTTTTGGAAACAATTGCATGAGCTGTTAGGCACTAAACTCATTCGAAGTTCAACTTATCATCCTCAGACCGATGGGCAAACCGAAAGAGTGAATCAAATTTTGGAGGACATGCTCAGAGCTTGTGTCATCCATTATGACAAGAGATGGGATAAAAGCTTATCTTTAGCTGAGTTTTCCTACAATAACAGCTACCAATTCAGTTTGAAAATGGCACCATTTGAAGCTCTTTATGGTCGAAGGTGTCGAACACCGTTAAATTGGTCGGGAACTGGCGAGAGAAAAATCTTCGGTCCAGACTTGGTTAAGGAGGCCGAGGATAAAGTCAAGATTATTCAGCAAAATCTTAAGACCGCGCAATCGCGGCAAAAGAGCTATTCTGACAAAAGAAGAAGACCTTTAGTTTTCAAGGTTGGGGATCATGTTTATCTTCGAGTATCACCAACTAAAGGTGTTCAGAGATTTGGAGTCAAAGGAAAATTAGCTCCTCGTTTTATTGGACCTTTTGAAATCATTAGCCAATGTGGTCCAGTTGCTTATGAGATACAACTGCCATCCAAGCTTGCAGCTATTCATAATGTCTTTCATGTATCTCAACTCAAGAAATGTCTTAGAATTCCTATTGAAGGAATTGCTCATGAAGAAATTGAGTTTGAACCCGACTTATCATATGAGGAACAACCTTTCAAGATTCTGGATATTTCTGAAAGAGTTACTCGAAGACGGTCCATTAAATTTTATAAAGTTCAGTGGACTCATCACTCTGATAAAGAAGCAACATGGGAACAAGAATCTTATCTCAAATCCAAGTATCCAGAGTTTTTAGATGCTACATTAAGGTATTCTACACTCTCTCTTTACACCGGAATCTCGGGACGAGATTCTTTTAAGGGGGGAGGGCTGTGAGACCCCGTGTCACTTTTGAAAAATTTATCATGCACATCTACTCTTTGTACAAAGTTCATGGTGCTCATCATGTTTTTGAATTGAGTATCAAGTTTGAATGGACTCCCAAAAGTCAAATTTCGTTTTTAAACTCCTTTGAATTCAAATTTGGTTAAGTTAGAACCTTTTCCTTTTAACCCTTTTGGGGGCTTGTTTAAAATTAAAAATGTTTAAACAAGTGGCTTTTGGCCAATTTGAAAATTCATTAGTGAGTTATCTACTTTCAGCTAGAAGTTTTGGTTTTGAGCAAAAACATCTTTTGCTTGCTCAAACTCTTGGTCAAATAGTGGTCAAACTGCTGATTTCAGCACTTCTGAAATTTGGCTAAGTCCAATTTCTGACAGCAGCTTTTAGCCAACTTTAGAGCTCCATATCTTTTATTTTTCAATCTATCCAAACCAAATCAAGTTCATGGTTTGAAAGCTGGTAGTTTGAACTTTTCAAAAATCATGAACAACTCCAGGATCTCAAACTCTAGCTATTTCTTTTTCATGCTCAAAGTCAGCTAAATCCAATTCAGTTCTGGGACAGAAAATTTTCTGAGTTCGAGTTTTTGGCCGAAGTTTGATCGAGTTTATCTCCCAAACCAAATCTTTTTGAACCTGGTGACTTTAACAAAAGTTGTTCCCCTTGGTACCATCTACAACTTTTGTATTGGAGTTTTGGAAAGTTTCTATACAAAATCTCGAGTTTTGAATCAAAATTTGGAGATGGATTCGCGGGTACTGTAGCTACTGAATCGACTTCGTCGATTCAGTAAAGCGCAGAGGCGAGCTGGCCGTCGGTGGCCGCTTATGCCACGCACCGCGCCTCACGGCCCTTGGACGCGTGCCGTCGCTCCGCCTCGCCAGAGGACTCCCAGGCATGCGCTATGCTTCGTTGTCGAACCACGGGAACGCCACCCTTGCCGGCCACCCGTCGACATCTCCACCGCGACTGCCAGAGGAGGTCTTGAGCTGGCGCTCGGTGAATTCACCGCGGTTAACCCGTAGTTGGCCAATTCACCACGTCAGTAACTCTCTCACATCGCCCTCGTCGTCCTCGTCCACTCCGCCAGCTTCGCCACCCTCTCCAGAGCCGTCGCCGGCCAATTTTCCGGCCGCCATTGCCGCCCATCCACCTCACAGAGCAATTCACTCCTCCGCCATCTCTCTGACCCCCAAAGCCCCGCAAATGGTGTACACTTGAACCGCTGGTGCCTCCCGTACCTTTTTTCCCCCTTGTTTGAGCCTTGGTACGCCCTAGCTCCGGCGAGCTTTTGGAACCTTTCGGTCCGCTCGTGGAGAGCTCTTGTGCGCCCTCTAATCCTGGAGTTTTTCTTGGCCAGGGGGTGCGGCGTGAGGTCCTGAAGGGAAGGAGCCACTCTGGCGCGACTCCGGCCTCTTCTCCGGCGATCCCCGGCGAGCTCACGGCGGCGACTCCTTGCTGTCTGTGAAGAAGAAGGCCAGGGGTGTCCAATTAAAAGATCGAGTCTTTCCAGGGGGTTATGTGCAAGAGTATTGGGTTTAAGTGTTAAGGTGGAAAAGATCGAGGGGGTTTTCTAGAAAATCTAGGGTCTTATCTGTGAAGAAAGGACTGGTTGGTAATAGATCTTTTAGATCCAGGGGCCTAAGTGTAAAAGTGTTTTCGGTTTTTCTTTTGTTTTTCATTTCAGCATACATGTATTTCTTGTTTAATGCATAGAAAATCATAGGAGTGTGGGAAAATTGTGAAACCAATTTTGTTGTACTTGTTGCATCTTTGGCTACAGCAGAAAAATATAAAATCATGTTGTTTATATGCTGTTTTCTGTGTAGAAGTTTTAGTTATTTTATTAGCTTTCTATCAAAATAAATAGTTCTGCATGTCCAAAAATTTTGAGAAAAACACAGTAGCTTTAAGATGTGTTTTTGTGAGCACAGTAAATTTTTGGGTTGCATGCTGTCTGTGTAGTTTAAGTTAAGCTTTTTCTCCATGTTTAGCTTGTTTGTGCTGTTAAAAATAGTTGTGAATATGTTTTTGAGCTCAATAAATCATGGTAAATCTGTGTTAGTGTGTAGATAGTGTTTCTGTGAAGTTTTGCATTTTTGTGCATAATCTTATTGCTGTTTGTTGTTTTGGTAGATTTATAGCCTTTTTGTCTTTTTCAAAATAATTAGTTTCTGTTAGATTAAAGTGTTGAAAACTTTTCAGTGGTAATCTTGAGTTAAAAGCTTCTCAGAGAAGTTTTTGTACTGTTAGATAACCTGTGTAGGTTTGTTTGTTTAATTAGTTGCTAAATAACCCTCTATATGTGTGTTTAAATGGTTTTATATATATCTTTATGCTAATAAATTGCTTTATAAAAGTTTTGGTGAACTCAGTTAAGTTTGAATCAGTTGTTATATTTCTTTCTTAGTGATAAGTTAATCTTGCTTAAAGAGATATGCACTTACTCTATAAAATACTAAAAGTGGTTTTAGCAACATTTCATGTGATTTCATGTGCATATCTTGTTTTGTATTTAAGCTGTATAATTGAATTGCTGCATTTAAGATTTTGTATCTTTTCCAACTGTTATTCCAAACTCACACATGTGCATCTTCATGTAGAGAACATGCTAGCTGACGGGGTTTACAACTTGGTGCCTGAGTCAGAAGCTGAGCAGCCAGAGCCCGAGGTCGTTGCTGTTGAAACAGATCAAGACCCGAGCCAAGACTCGGAAGGGCCCAAGGCCAGCGAAGGCAAGCACCGGAGTGCATCCAACCTTTTTAACGCAGCCACAATTTAATTTATTTACTTTACAAAGTATTTACCTTATGCATTTAAGTTTTTATAGGAGTTGAATGAAAACCTAGTTGCATGATCCTTAGGAAAACCCAGAGTTTTCTAGTATGTGTAGGTCGATAGAATTGCTAGGCTGGTTAAACGGTAGAAGTCGAGTAATTGCCTGTTACTCGTGAGATGCTAAGTTGGTTCTTTCAAAGTTTTGTTAACATGTCATCTAGACTGGAAAAGAAAGTTAGGCCGGGCGGAGAATGTTGGTAGGGAAAGGAATGGAATGTTGTAGCTCCGCCTGTGTCAGTTAAGGCCCGTTCGTTGTTGGCTCTGGGATCAAGATTGAATTGTACTACCTCACATGCTGGGAGTAAGAGGTAGTTGAAACTGGTAACTTATGTACTTTAGCTCGCACTGGTATATTGAACTACGCCTGACTGCCTATTCATGTACCGGTTAGAGTAACTCATGGCTGACCCGTCGTTGGTATCGGTGGGGACTGGTACTTGAGGGTAGCAGGGTATGTCAAGTATTTAGTGTTGGCTGAAGGAACGACTGGCATGAGCAGCTCGACGGGGCTCGTTTGTGCCGTGTGGGTAGGTTAACCTTCAAAGGGATAAAACCGAATCGATTCGCCGTACTCACGGTATTGAGCTCTTGATCACTGGGCAGCATCGCTAGTTAAGAATTTGAATATTGTTGATGATCATATGCTGTATGAGTTATTTAATCAAGTTCTTGCTCTCTTTTGTAAAAGTTTTATAAATGCTAATCTAGATCAAATAGCTCAACTAAAATTTGATTGCTAAAACTTGAAAGTAAGGATCTATTTTAGTTGCTCTTTTTGGCAAAACAAAAACCCAGCCAAAAGCCTTGCATACTAGGGGTCTTAGATTTCTTCAGTCGGTTAAGTCTTGCTGAGTATTAAATTACTCAACCTGCTTGTGTTAACCCTTTTTCAGAGTCTGAGTCTAGCTTAGCAGAGCAGGCCGCTGAAGCTTTTCCGTTTGGTGTTCCAGAAGGTTTTCAGTTGCAGTTCGTTCCGGCTTCGCAGGGTGTGGAGCCGAGGGATTGATAATGCCAGCTGGGCTACCTGTGCATTATTATGTTTTTATCGTCGTAGACTCGTACTGTTTTAAACTTCTGTTGTGCTTTAAAAACTCTGTGTTGTAATAACTATTTACAATGTCCTGTTTTGTAAATTAAATCCACGCGTACTGTGTTGTAAAATTTGTGACTCGTTAATCATCTGTGCTCATTGTGGAGTGAGACTTGCCTTGTATTGGTTTCGACAATGTGATCAGTGGTGTAATCGGGAGTTACCCGACAGCAACTACACGGTTATGTCAGTTGAAGTGCGAGTGTGCTGTACTGCTTGCATTAGCTAAGGGACAATGCACTTGAGCTGACATAATTTGTGGTGGTTCTGCCACAGCTGGCCAAGGCACGACCAAACCTGGCACAATGCCAGGCCGGCCAGCCCCCTGCTGAAGCCGTTCGAGGAGATCCCGTGCCCACTGCGTAATCTTGCGAATCACATGAACGAGGAACCTGAATCGGGACGCTTGGCTACAATGCCAGGCCGGCCGGCCTCTACTGGGCCGATCGGCCTGGGCCTGTGGCCAACGTCGTCGACTCGACTCCAGGACACGGTTTGTGACCCCTACATTTGATCCCTTCGTGATTTTGATCCAAATAAAATTCCTGGCTAAATAATGTTAAAACTTGATCAAAATTCATGAAAGTGAACCCCTATGCATGACACCTTGTATATACTTGTGATATTTCATGAGAACGTATTTCATTGCCTTGGAACTTTCATTAGGATTGCCTGATTCTCGTTAATTGATTCTTTTGATATAATGATTTGAGAAGTTGAGCCATCCGATTCAAGGTTTTGGAGATTGTTTTTGAAAATAAAACTTAAGGCAACCCTTGTTATCATCAACTTGAAATGTCCTATCCAAAGCCATATACCAAGTTCAAGTTGAAATTTCTACATAGCTACCTTCTAAATTTTGAGCTTGCTCGAATTACTTGCCTTCACGTTCGTGCTATCTTGTTCATCATGGCCATCCACGTACACGAGCATCAATAAAGTCCAAATTGTCAAAAGCTCTTCATCCCCCTGAAAAAAAGAGAAAGAAAGATGATGAAGAAAGGAATGATACACTCCTTACCTTCAGAAAAAAAATAGAAAGAGAGAGAAAGAGAAAGGGGAAAGATGAAAGATGCTTGAACAAGGACTCAACCATCAAAGTATACATGCACTTGGCCAAGATGTATGAGTAGTAGGAATGATTAGACAAGTTCTTCGATCTCGCAAAACAAATAAAGAAGAGTGAGCAACATCTCCAAAGCTCCACCATATAACATAGAGAGGCTTGATTCTAAGCCCAGGTGAGGATCTAAACACTATGAGTGATTGAGAGATGTTGAGAAATAACAAGGGAATGCCTCGTTTTCTTTATAAAATTATCAAAAAAACTCCAAATGCCAAGAGGAAGAAGTGCTCGACCAATCAATGAGTTGTTCTAAGACTCAATTGATGAAGATGAGGGTGTTAGCCACCAGAATCCAAGGTATGAAAGAAAACTCAGAAATATGACTTGTGTATACCTTGAGCTCATGACCCTGACCTTGTGAAAGTCCCGGTGATTTAATTCATTCTTTGCTAAGGGACTAGCAAAGTTCAGGTAGGGGGGCGTGTTGGTGGTCGTTACGATACGGTTTCACCACCAACATTCCGTCACATTTTAGGCTCATCTTGCTCATAACAAAGTAAAATTGATTATTTCTAATGAGTTCTACAAGTTTTGTATAATTTGTGAGTGCAGGAGCAAGCAAGCAAAAGCTGAGCCATGTTTGACACAAAGCCAGGCCGGCCGGCCTATGCCAGGCCGGCCGACCTCCTTCTGTGGCCAGTTGCCACGTCCTTGGTCCAGAAGATCACAAACACAACTCAGATGATCATGAGACGTGCGATCAACGTCGGTTTGATCCAAAGAACCCGAAAGGCCTAAGCTACATTTGCATGGATTGAAGGGCCCACCAACATTGGATTCTCGGACAGCTTCAATCCAAAGCAACCGTTACCGACCTCAGGGTGCAATCCAGAGCGTCCCTGAAGAAGGCGGTGCCACGGGGCAGCAAGGCCAGGCCAATCGGCCTGGCCTAGGCCGGCCGGCCTCCCCCAGAGGCCGCCACCTGTCCCCCTTCGCGTGGCAGTTAAGCAGAGTGTTAGCTTACACCTGACGCCTGCAACCGCCCCTGAAAGCTATAAAAGGGACCCTCCTTCACCTTGAGAAGGCATCCATCAAATCATCCAAAGGAGAGAAGAGTAGCTTAGTGAGTTTGTGCTCTCATCTTTCGAGTAGAGTAGGGAGAGAGTGGGTGAGTTGCTCGGGTGACAGCCGAGCTTTGTAGAGAGAGTCCGGGATTTCTCTCTCGGTCTCGTCTCAACATTTCTGCCCCTGAGGAATATATTCAAGAGTTATCTTCAGTAAGTCCTCGGTCTCTTGTCTTTAGTACTTCGCTAGTTTACAACTTACTTTCAGCAAGTTATCATATTTATCTTTGATCTGCGGGTACCTGAGTCTGCGCGAGTGACAGCGACTCTTGTTTGGGGTTTCCTCTATAGCCCTTCGCGTTGGGTGGAGGTCAGTGACTGAAAGCTTAGGCGTGGTGCCTGTGCTGGCTAGTCATCTCAGGTTGTGTTGCACCCCACGGAACTGCAGTGGTAGGCGGCAGGTGGTGACAGCCCTGTCTGTCCTTTGTACTCCACCACGTTCGGGTGTACACATAACAGTAGTGCTGAGCCCGGAAGAACCCCTCTCTCACCCCGTTCTGAGTTCTTCCCGTTCTAGCCGTCGAAGCAGATCAGGTTAGGTATCGATAGTTTGTCTGGGGTAACGAGTAGCTAACTAAAGTCAAGCTCTCTACCCATTTATCCTTTTTCTCCTTGGTGGATCCGGTTACAAAAGTTCTAGACTAGTCGCGTCTGCTGTTCCTTGGATTCGATATCCAGGTTCTTACTCCCCTGGTGAAAGGCTACATCGGACTCCGTGCGCTTGCGGATTTTAGTTAGGCTAAGGAGTGCCAACAGATGCCCCTTCAGTCAATGATATATCCAAGGGAAAACGCAAAGGTGGTACTAAATCGAAGAAAACATTTTTGAAAAAACCAAAGACCACCATGCCGATCCTTCAGTAGCAGCTGAGCTGCTTGTTGAAGCAATAACAGGCCAAGGAACTGTCCTAGCTCAACAAAAAATAATCCCTCCGCCATCGGCAGCACCGCTAGGTAACACAACTATTTCATCCGGTTCATCCCGCAAATTATTTCTTTCTTATCCTGACTAACCTCACAGGACAATCGGCTCAAGAAACGGTCAAAATTCCCACGCAAGTACCATCAAGCCAACGCACAAACCCAGCGGCTCCAAACATTCAACCTTCCGATCCGATTGGTAAATGCAAACTTATTTTTGATTTTGGCTTTTCAACCCATCAATTTTGGTCTTTTAATAATTAATCAAATTCACAGGAAACCCAATTCAGAATCCTTCAACCGATTCTGCTGAAAACATGACCGATCAGGCCCAAGAGAATCTACCAACTACAGGGCAAGCAGAAAATATTCATCAAATCCCATCCGATGTCCCTTCATTAGAATCCATCCCTCCTCGACAGGAATCAACCAACCCTCAAGTTACATCGATTGAAGCTGCGACACCAAATCTGATTTCAACTTCGGTCGATCCTCAATCTCTTCAAATGACTCAGGTATTCTCTATTGCCTTTCATATGTAATGATACAAATATCTGAATTTCCGATTCCTTTTATTTTAGAATGAATCGGCCACTGCTTCTAGAGAAAACATCCCCAACGTAGCTGAAGAGACGCCTGAGCAACTGCGGATCCCTCCTCCTAAGCAACCAGCTCAATTTGATGAAATCAACTTAAAACAGGTAATTTAACTAATTTTTTCTCTACTCGACTTTACTCTTTCTTTTCTCGATCTGATCATATTTCCATTTCAGGCGCAGGATTCAATCGACAATAGCCTTTTTGACTTCCCTATCGGTAACCTTATCGATGAAGATGGAGTTCAATCGGCCAATACGGAAATCCAATCGGTGAGTGCACTACAAAAAATGTGTTAATCCGTGACAGTCCGTTTTTGTCATGGTTTATGAAAAAATTGTCATAAAGTAACATCCATGACGATCTCAAATTTAGTCATGTATTGAGCGTCACAATTACACACCGTGATGATACTTAAAATATCGTCATGGATTAGCCCATTCTATGACAATTTGTAAGCGTCATAACATAGCCTCGGGCCGGACCAGTCCAGCCCAAGCCCATTTTTCATGACAAAAATAAACGTCACCGATTCAATTGCCACATCACACGTGTAGATGACATGGAGGATGATGTGGCTGATGACTTGTCAATGACGTGGAAAGACAGAATGACACGGCCGCTGACATGGCGATGACGCGGCCGCTGACATGGCGATGACGTGGCCGCTGACATGGCAATGACATGGCTACTTACGTGGCGATGACGTGGCTACTTACGTGGCAAATGACGTGGCAGATGACGTGGCAGCTAATGTTTACAGGCCTAATTCAAATTGGGCCACCAAAATGGACCCAATTCAGCCCACATATATTACCATGTAACATTAAAAAAATCAGCAATACAACCCATGTAAAAAGTTCAGCCCACAAATTTACATAGCCCATATGGAACAAACAGTTCAATTCCAGCACAAATGCATCTGCTGCTGCACACTAGCAACCCAAATACATCAAAATATTCCATCTAGTTGCTGCACACTAGCAGCCCAAATACATCAAAATATTTTATCATCTAGTTGCTGCACGCTAGCAGCCCAACATCCTATCCGGACCAGAAACAACATAAGCTCCAGAACCACAAACAACAAAAAGCTGCAGAAACAAAGTGTTTAAGCAGAAACAACTACCCAAATGTTTCAGCTGAAACATCAAGCTGCTGCAGCAAAGTTTTGTTCCTGCAAAAGTTTCAAGTTGGTCGAGAAGCTAACAAAACACCATGTTGCTTAGCTTCAATTGTTGCCTAGCAGAAGCTCAAGTTTCGCCTCCAATTGAGATAGCTTGTTTCGATTCTCCTCTTGGTCTTTGATCCTCGCCTGTTCTGTCTCCTGCACTTTCTTAGACAAGTCATTCATTTCTTCACGCTGGTTGTTGACAACCAATTGAAGCTCAGCATTTCTCCTCCTCTCCACTTCCAGTTGTGCTTGAACATTCTGTAGACTTGATCTTCGCTTCTCAACCTGGACACCCACATTCTGAAGGAAGTGATTGTTTTTGGTGTTCTTGTCAAGCACAGCACATACAACTTGGGTTGCACATTTGGGTTGTCCATCATCTGTTGGTGTAGCTAGCTGGTTTTCCATTTCAGTCTAGCAAGCAAGGAATGAGAAAACATTAGAAAACCAATTTCATAGAAGGCAATAAGAGTCCAATTAAATGCAGCATCATATGTATAATTTCTATCATAAACATGTAACTGATGACAAGGAAAGTAGATAAATAAATAAATATGTAAATGACCACAAACGAGAATAAGAAACTAAAAGCCATGACAATGCCAACGAAGGTAGCACTACTCAATTTCTAGAAAGAAAAAAGCTACCGACCAGTGCCTACAAGAATCATCTGACAACAGCAAAACTGTCACACCAGTAAGTTATGCATCACACATACCATAACAAAATATAAATAAACAAGATCAAGACTCACAAGCATCAGGGTCCAACATGGCATAAGTCATTTACATATGTGCTTTGTCATTAGCTTTTCCATTAAGGTAGGTGATAAGTAGATTATGATTAAGATATGGCTTCTAGGAGTTTGTTTCATCCGATCAACTCTACATTAACTTGATCACAAGATAGTTGAAAATAAGCATTTCTAGAGAGCACTTTAGAAAGATGTCTTACAATAGCCGACTGTACAGTAGGCGTGTATCCTTTCTTTTTGTTGCTGTAATGGCAGATCTTGAACAAATCAAAGGCATCAAGTTCTTTATCCTTGTACTCATCTCCCTGCATATATTTATATGGATTAATATAGCACACTTGGTCACAACACTTTATATTGGTCACAACTGGACATTTATATGCAGCAATATAGCAAGAAATTAAAGAACAAGTAAACATTTGTATTGGTGAAGCAAGAACTGATATTGGCAGGGATATGGAATCAACAAAACTACTATATATTTGCATTACATTGGAGCAGGTGAATTAAGATGACACAAGTTCAACAGCAAGTGATTCCGTACAGCAGCTACAGACCCTCAAAGAAACCAGCATGGAACATTAAGATATGAGACAGTAACATAACCAATAGGCTGCACAACAACATGGCTAACTTACCAAATTCTCTATAACAACCGGGTAGCTACGACAGCCGGTGGCTTGATGGAACTTTACTTCAGCTCGGTTGTCTTTGTTCTTTCGACAATGCTCCTACATCAAAAGATAACACATGTAAGCCACATGAAAGGTTAGCATGCACAAATGAAGAGTTTAGTTTTTTGAAAAAAATACCATCTTTTTGGGGGTCTTCCATGTTTCCACAAGTTCAATCCACTGTTCATTACTCATCTCTTTGACAGGAGAAGTGGTGCTAACCGAATGCAGAGGAAAAGGATCAAAGAATTCTTTCTTTAGCTTGTATCTTTGTTGGCGAACTGCATTCTTCATCATCGCTAGACAACCTTTTTTAACTATTGGATCATCTGTGTTGATGTTAAACCTTGCCTATTCAAATGGAAAAAAAATGCATAAGAAATACTATATCTAAGATAGCAATAGCTTGGCACACATTAAGAACATGGTAGTAACTATTTCATAAACCACACTATATGTAATCTGTAAAGTTTTCGAACAGCAAGAAAAAAATATACCAGTTTGCTATTGCATTGAATAAAACAACTAATTACATTCACATTTGCCCATATTATAGTGAAAACAACCACATCAAGGTGCAACTAACATATGGCAGAAGCCAACCACATATGCATGAGTATACTGGTATAGAAAGGTACTTACTTCAAGACATCCCAAAAAACGCTTGATCAACGCAGGTTCTCTCTTGTAATCCTTCCAGCGCTTGAGGATAGGAATATGGTTCCTGACTGCAATGTTGCATTCAGTTGCATACTTTGCAGCAATCACGGGTACGAGGGGCCTTATATTCCCTTCAGTTATGATAATTGGCAGTTTGCCACCCCGAGACCGGGTCAACCTCTCCAAACCATGTCCCATATTAACTCCTCGGTCCCATGGTTCCTCTTCTCCTGGGTGTAAATGCATATTGAAGTTGCAATTAGTAACTTGTAGCAAATAACCCAATTGCATTCAGCAACCAAACTGACAAGCCAATATGCAATAAACCAGCAACAACAACTTGCTCTTGCATATGCTCAAACACAAACAGAGTGCAATTCATCACAAGGTAAACATCAACAATTAACGGCACGAGTATCATGAATCCTTGCTCCTCCCGAGCAGTCGACTAAAAAATAGTGGCAGAGATAAGTTCTCCAAGCACATAGGCCCTGTTTGGTACAGATCAGGTATTGACCAACAACAACAATAGCATGGTGTTCGACTGTAAGCAAACCCCTGTGCAATCAAGTTCCAACTTAGACTAGTGGTACCTACTGCCAATTAACGGAGAAAATTAGCTAAGTGCATTGCCTAAGCAAGGTGAAAAGGTAATGATTCAACCAAATAACCCAAATGCATTCAGCAACCAAACTGACAAGCCAATATGCAATACGGCAAATAAATGAACAAACACCCACCTTCACCTTCGGTGGTTGTCTGGTTGTGGTCACGAGCTCCATCACCCATATTCCCTTCAGTTCTGATAACTGGCAGTTTGCCACTTCGAGCCCGAGTCAACATCCCCAAGCCATGTCCCATATTAACTCCTTGGTCCCGTGGCTCCTCTCCTGGGTGTAAATGCACATTAAAGATGCAATTAGTAACTTGAAGCAAACATTGATCTAGGCTAATGATTCAACCAAAGAACAAAATTGCATTCAGCAACCAAACTAAAAAGGCAATATGCAATACAGCAAATAAATGAACAAACACCCACCTTCGGTGGTCATCTGGTTGTGGCTACCAGCCCCATCACCCACAATGTTGTTGTCATCATATTGAGTAGAACAACCTAAAAATGGCAAGTAGTAAGAATGCATTCATCATGTGAATCAAAGCTAATCAAGTGATAGTAGGAAAGCATCACCTCCATTGGTCATATTGTTAGGCCCATTGAGGCATGGAATGGCATCACCTCCATTGGTCATGTGGGTGCTGTCAGCAAGCTGGGCAGGCCTGTCATCTAAGAAATGTCAACAAGTCAGAAAGCAATCACATCAAGATTGATAATAAGAAACAAGGTGGTAGAACTAGCCTTCCAAAGCAGCTTGGGTGCCATCATTAGGTTGGGATGGAGGTGGCACATGGATATCACTTGGTGTTAGAATTGCATCAGGCTGGGTGTTGCTTGTCTTTGCCCTTGTAGCTCTGATAGGTGGTTGTTCCGGATAAACCCTCTTATGCGACCGAAACCTAACTCTGGCAAGAGTGCTGCTTGAACTTTGTTTGTTAGTTTTGTTGCAAGTCTTCTCCTTAGATCCCTCCTAGAATGGATTCATGTATTAGTGAATAGAGTGGGGAGAGAAATCATATTGCGTCAGCAGATCAACAAAAGTTAAGCCTTGACAAGATGGAGGAATGGGCACCTTAGCATTGTCGCCACCAATCAAATCCCCATCACCAGTACCGTCATGGAAGGATCATACTCAGGATCAGAGTCTTCATTATGTTTATTATTTGGCTTTTTCTTGTTTCGAGCATTGCCACTATTGTTTGGGAATATGCTAGAAGAAGAAGGAATTCCAAGTTCCTTCAGTCGTGCACTGTTCCTCATACATTGCCTGAGACGCTCCTCTTCATACGGATGTAGTGTATGTTCTAAGATGAAAACATGGACAGCAGATTAGTATTGCAGTGACACATGGATGGGGAATTAATATGAAGCAATTAACTTTAACTATTAATGCTAGTTGATAAAGCTTAGATGAAGCACTCCAATAAAACAGCATGGGACAATAAATCATATCAATGAATAAGAATTACAGCATACTAACATTAACTGCTCTACCAGATATAGGATTTTCTGTACAACATACCAACAATAAGTAATCTAATGAAGGGATGTGAATTCCAAAACCATATTTATCAGTCTAATGCTAGTCTAATTGCAATTCTAGTACTCTGATTCTGAATTCCACAAGAATTACAACATATGTATCAAGATTTTTGTATGGTAATCGATGGACAACAAGCAAAATCACGATCATCAATCTGACTGAGTACACAGACAGTAAATTGTCAAGATTGAAACCTGCAATCTGACTTCCCCGTGGTCTCTTCAGTCCCTCCTTCGTCGTCATCGGGCTGGGGTCCTTGAAGCGGTGATGGCTGGGATCGATCAGTCTTTCCATCGTCATCAGTCTGAGTACACAAAAATTAAGTATCAATAGCTATCAATATAGATTACTAGATTGTAGACAGTAACAAGTATGGCACAGAAAACATGACATCAATAGCTATCAAGTATGACACAAAAAAAGATGAGTATACTGTTTTGCTATTAATATGTGCAAATTTGCTATCAGCATGGATCATTAAATTGTAGAATCTGTGTTAACATCCAACCATCAGATCTGGTACTCTAACAAGCAGTGAAGCAAGGCAAACACAAATTGCACAGGAGAAGTACGAATCTGTGCTAACATTCAACCATCAGTTTTTTTTTTTTGTAAGTTTGAGGGTAAAAATACCATGTCCATCCGCATTGCAATCAGGACAATAGAGTTTTAATCCATCACAATATTGAGCAGTCACATCAATATTTGCTAACCCCAACTCTGGTGCTAATACATTTTCCTTCACCCAAACATCGAGGGACCAGTTCCCTGAAAGAGAGATCCAACCACTGGCTATCACTACCACAAGACAATTCTTTTGAGCGAATTGCACAGAACGAGGACAAAATTAAGCACCGATAATCCTTTTGAGCGAATTGCACAGAACACAAATTGCACAGAACGAGGACGAAATTGCATGAATTTTGGGACGGAGGGAGTAGCTAGTATGCACAACTATAGTTATATCTCTCAGCATTGGTAATAGATAGGTAATTGATCAACATTCATGAACATCACATGTGACACATTATAATAAGTTGTTAAAGCGGATTCAATTGTTTGATACAATGAACCATCATATACTATGGTTCATTCCGTTTCAAACAAATTCATGCATGGACAACTATAACACTCATTGGTTCATCGACGTATACATGTAATAATTGTACTACGGTATGGTGTGTAGCCAGTATGCTCAACTATAGTTATATGTATCGGCATTGGTAATAAGTAATTGTTCAATGATCATGAACACCGCGTATTTGGCGTAGCTCAATCGTGGACTTTAACTATACATATATATATCTATATATATATATATATATATATATATATATAGCTAGCCATATCATGCACATGTAGCTCAATCGTGGACTTTAACTATACATATTTTAACAGGTAAACATCCGTCAATTAAAACCGCAGCCCCCCAATCTCCTGGACACCTCTCGGCCCCTTCTCCTCCGCCCGTACGCGGTCCGTCTTCCTCCCTCGCCGTCCCATCTTCGTCTTCCTCCCTCGCCCCCATCCATTTGCTTCCTCCCTCGATAGATCCGGCGGCTGGGTGGCGGAACATGAAGAACCGTAAGCGATCTGCGCAAGCTCGGCTGCAATTTCGGAAGAAGGGGCGATTCATCCGCGGATCCCCCAAGTCGGGATCCAGCGACGACGACAGCGAGGTGAAGGCTGCCGGGCAGGAGCGCTCCCCTCCGCCCAGCACTGGCGGACACAGTATGTGGACATGGGTGTACAGATGTACACCCAATAATTTTGGGGAAAAAATACCAGTATATGTGTATATACATTATGTATACAAGTAATAGGGCCAAACTGTAAGTATTGTAGCCCAAACAAGCTAAACAGCCCGCTCCAAACTATTATTTTCCTCACCTCTCGTATTGGGCTGGCCCAAAATAGCCCACCACCCACACCAGGTTGCACGACTCCTCCTCGATCGGTCTTCCAGCGGAACAGATCGAGATCCCCCATCGTTTCTTCTCTTCCTCTTCCTCAGTTCCTCCCACTGAAGCTAGGGACTAGGGTTTGGACTTTGGAGAGCCAAATGGGGGAGAGGGACAAGACGGCGACGGACGACGGCGGCGGCGATGGCATAGGGGCAGTGGCTCCAGACGCGAATGAGGAGGCGCCGGCGAGCATGGGGGCACAAAAGATATATAAATAACTTTCCTACAAGGAAGCACAAAAGATCAAGTAGCGCGGTGGTAAGGCGTTCAGTTCTGTGGCCTGAGGTCAAGGTTCGAATCCCTGCTAGCGCAGCGCGTCTTCTTTTTTGATGATTATTAGTTTAGGCGCAATGAATGACAGGCGGGCCCAGTCGACCGGACATCAACGTGGCATGTTGACTTGGCTAGACAAATGGGTCCAAGATGACCAGTCGTGACATGTCAGCGTGACAGACCGATTTGTATGAATATTTATAGGAAAACACTTCGAATTTGACAGCAACAGTAGAGTGGCGCAGTGGTCAGGCTGGGCGTACTTGAATCCTAAGGTTGCGGGTTCCATTCCGTTGTGCAACTAATTTTTGCAGCAATTTCCGTGTGCAGCTGATTGATTTTTTTTGCCTGCTGACTCGGCTGGTGAGCTGGCCCTTTTTCTCCACGCTAGCAATAATAATAAAAAAAGAATTGGTATAAACTTGCTGAATGATTTTTAGTTTATTTATCGTGACGATTTTATGAAGCGTCATTGTGTTATGGGTCGGATCATGACGAAACCGATAAATCGTCATTAAATTTCGGGCTCAATACCCACAACTGCAAATCCGTGATGAAAACCACAGAATTGTCATAGATAGCGCGCCATCATGACAATTTTTTATATCGTCATCGGGAAAGCGTCATGGATCACACTATTTCTTGTAGTGGTGCAGAAATCCAATCACCTAGTGAAGGTTCTAAGACACTTCCAGCAGATGTCCGAAACAAGCTTGCGGACATGCAAGTCCTCCTTAACCAAAACATTGATGTGCTGATCTAGAATGCTGAGCCGATCAGAAGCATACTCCATCAGTTAAGGACTCATCTCCCTCAAGATGTACAAGCTATGATTATCCTTGCGGCTTACATTGAAAGCAATCAGATAAAATTTACCCAGGCTCAGCAAAGGATCTCAGATGGGAAACTACAGGAGAATCTCAATAAAGAAGTCGAGGCCAACAAAGAACTTGCCAATGCTACCAAGGACAGAATCGATTTTCTTGAACCGAGTCGGCCATCAATGGTAGGCAAGATCGATCGGCTAAGAGCTCGTCGGGCTGAATTGATGAAGGAGTTATCATTGGTCAACAAAGAGCTTGAAGACGAAGAAGACAGGCTGAAAAAGCTCCCTGTCATGATCGAAGATCTCAAGAAGACTCTCAGGTTTCAAGCTTCTGATGCCCTAAAGCTCCACAAGAAGGTCCAGCTGATCCCAGGCTCTTCCGATGATGACCAACACGTTGTCGATGAAATAGATTCGATACGCCAGTGAGCAGTAGATGCGATCCAGACCCTTCTGTGATCATTTGTTTTCTTTTGAACAAAATCGGCTTTGTAAACAATAACTTCACTTTTGCTGTAGATTTGACTTTTGTATGGCATGCATGAATTCCTGACCGATTTTCCGGTCCCCAAATTACATCTCTGAATCGTATTTATTTTTGCCTGACTCGTAGGCTTGCCAGACTGCCATCGTGTGTTAATTTCTTGCCAGCGTTACCTATTCCAATGCCACAAATGCCATTTAAGGAGATCATAACTCCTCCTGCTGATTTTCCTCTATAAATAGAACCACCCGCCAAATCTTCTCCGTCTTAAACCCTTTGCACAAGAACACCCAATACTTTAAGAAGAAATGGCATCGTTTCAATAGGCAAGGATTTCTTCATATTCCTCTTAAATTCCCAATAATCTCACTTCCTTAGTGATTCCAGCAACTAGACGGCATCATCGAATCACTCCAAGCAGGTAACCTTGTTTCGAGAAGGGATGAAAGTTTTCTCCAGGCTCATGTTGAAGAAATCAAAGATAGATTTTCAGAAGACATAATCCCAGTGCTGCGCTCCATTCACTCCAATACCATGCCACCCGGTGGAGTTCATCAGGTTTATCGCCAAATCCAAGCCCTCCAACTCTCGCTTTCTTTGTTTGAAGAACAACTCAATCGCTTGGAAGCTACAAGAACCTCAAGAGAAGACTTAGAGAACCTCATAAACGTTACCTGAATCTCCCGAGACGGCACCGCCAGAGCTCTTCAAGAACAGCAGGAAATCATCATATATCATGAGAGTCATGAAAGTTATCTGCAAGCAATTCAATCGATTCAGGAGTACCTAAACTCCATGTAATTTTTATATATTTTTGCACTAAGGGCGATACGTATCGTATCAGCCATGTATCATCCGATTTTAAGAAAAATCGGAACCAGAAATAACTGAAACGGTGAAGTATCCGATTTTTTTACTTCTTTTCATTTTTTTATCTGAAGGCGATACTTAATATCAGCTATTCCCGATTTTATCTTCAAGTCAGTTTATGAATCGACCCCTATGCTGGGATAATACCTCTTCAAATATTTTCCATTTAAAGCTCTAGAAAATTTTTCCCCTTTAAGCATTTCCAGAATATAAGCATTGCCAGGAGCACACCGATTTATCCGATACGGTCCCTCCCAGGTTAGTGACTGTTGGCACTCCTTAGCGTCACGTTTTAGCAACGCTTCAAGAGCGCGTAGATATATCGTTGTATGCAATGGATTCTGCAAGCGCACAGAATATACCTCGTTGTAGCACTTCGCCTAGGAAGTTATCCCAGGGTATCGTATTTATATTTCCGCAGGGAAGCAGAGTGGTTGAAGTGTACTGAAGAATGAGATGATAAATCTTGCCAGAAATATCAAGCCACTAAACCCAGGGGTACAAACTCTATGGTTTGGGATAATGGTCAAATGAATGACCAGATAGAAGGTCTGAAAGTCCAGCGACACAAAGGAGCACCTAAATCTATAGAAAAGGAAAGATGTTGGGAGAGACCGGACCTAGACACTTCCTATAACAGAGCTAAGACACTCTAACCTTAACCTAGACTCTAGCTTAGATACCGGGAACAGAGCTCGCTTCGACGGCTAGAACGGGAGAACCTTAGAACGGGATGAGAGAGGGGGTTCTCCGGGCTCAGCACTACTGTTATGAGTACACCCGAACGTGGTGGACTCCGAAGGACGGACAGGGCTGTCACCACCTGCCGCCTACCACTGCAGTTCCGTGGGGTGCAACATACTTCCTAGTTAATCAACAAGCCGGACACCACCTCCGCACTCGATGATTAAGATTTCTCTTGAGGCCTGTCAAGAGAAATCCCCGTCTTCCCTAAGGCGTCTTACGGCCTGGTCAAGGCGAGCAAACCCGCGAGGTAAAACCCGGTAGAGCTAAACTAAACTCTACACTAAGACTAAAGGGGGGTAAACTTCACCCTAAAAGAGAGTGAGATCTTTACTCTAAAAGAGCAAGATTAAAAGACAAAAGATAAACTTAAGCTCTGAAAATAGAGAAGGTAACTATATTGAATAAACTCTTCAAAAGAAGGAAAGGATACAAGAGCTTTACCAGAACTCCGAAGACTCCGAAGATCCGAGCTAAGCTCGACTCGACTCTACTCCCAACTCTAATCCTAATCTAAGAAATGAAAAAGATACAAGAGCTCCCTTCAAGTATCAACTTGAGAAGTGTGGTGTGTGTCTCCCAAGGTGGATGAGTGCTCCTTTTATAGCCTTCCAAGGGCGGTTCCCGGCGTCAGCATCAAGCTAACCATCAGCTTAGCATCCTCGCGAAGGGGGAAGCGTGGAGGCCACGGTGGGAGGCCGGTCGGTCTGGCCTAGGCCGGCCGGCCTAGCCCTGGTGCCAACTGGCACCGGCCTTCGCAGCAACGGTCCTGATGATGTCCTGAAGTCGGTAACAGTTGCGTTCGGTTGAAGCTGTCTGAGAATCCTACGTTGTGGGCCCTTCAATCCATGTTTATCCCACCCTAGGCCTTTCGGGTCCTTGGATCAAATTGACATCAAATGCACGTCTCTTGATCATGGTTGATGTTCAACTTGGCTTTTGGATCAGTGGCGTGGCCAAACCTGGCCAGGGGAGCCGATCGGCCTAGGGTAGGCCGGCCGGCCTGGCCCTGAGCCAGGTTTGGCCCCTGTTTCACCTGATTTGTCCTGCAACCACAACTCATCCAAAACATGTGGAATTTGTTAGTAAAAACACTTTTATGTATGGAACATGGTATGATCATCCTCTTTTTACCGAAATGTTGATGGTCAATACAAGGTTATAATGGCCGTAAACAGTGACCATTTTCCGAATTTAGAATCCTTAGATCCGATTGGCAACACGAATTTCCAAACGAGATCACCTTCAGAAAAAATTTTAACTTTAACTTTCTTATCATACCATCGGGCCACACGCGCTTTGTCTTTCTTTATATTACACAAAGCCTTTAGCCGACAACTCACCAAATCTTCCAATTCATCTTTCATCAAAGTGGCAAAACTATCGGCCGTTAAATCATCTTGCAAATCAACATGCCTAGACCCGATTTTAATTTCCCAATGCAAAACAGCATCATGAACATATACCAACTGATAAGGAGATAATTTAGTCGCGCCATGACAAGCCATCCGATAAGCTCACAACGATTCGTTCAGAGTAGTGTGCCATCGCCTGGGATTTTCTTCAATTTTCCTCTTGATCAACTTAATTATCCCTTTATTTGACGCTTCGGCCTGACCATTGGCTTGAGCATAATAAGGAGACGAATTCAACAATTTGATTCCCATGCTAGAAGTAAATTCTTCAAATTCTCCAGAAATAAACATAGTCCATTGATCTGTTGTAATAGTCTGAGGAATTCCAAATCGATAAATTATATGCTCCTTCACAAACTCAATCATATCAGACGATGTCACATTTTTCAAAGGGATAGCTTCAACCCACTTGGTAAAATAATCGGTTGCTGCCATAATGAATTTATGATTCTTGCTGGATGGTGGATTTATTTGTCCGATCAGATCAATCCCCCAACACCTAAATGGCCACGGCTTAATAATCGGATTCATAGCCGATGCCGGGGCTCGCTGTATGTTGCCACATTTTTGACAATCTTGGCATCCTTTATAGTATCAGAAACAATCTTCAAGTATGGTTGGCCAGAAATATCCATTCCGTCGAATCATCCACTTCATCTTGAAAGCCAATTGGTGAGCGCCACAAATACCCTCATGAATTTCCCCATCAAAATCTTGGCTTCTTCAGTACCCATGCATTTGAGCAACACACCATCAAGAGTCCGATAATATAAATCATTATCCAGTAAGACATATTTGATTGCTTGGAATCTCACACGCCTATCGACCTTTTTAGATGGATCTTTCAGATAATCGTAAATTTTCTTCCTCCAATCACCCTCTGCCAAATTTTGCATCATTGTTTCTTGAATTGGCCGATAACCAGAAGCACCTAGAGAAAATTAGTAGAGTGCTTGTAGTAGTGTCCAAAAGCCTTGTGAATGTAAATATTAATTTAAAATAGTTAGTTTGAAGGGCAGATTACTGGTGGGGCATAAATATTGAGGCACATAGCTAGTGAGGGTAGTAAATGACTTGTTCAGTACTTGCTCGAGGGGTTTGAAGTCAGCGGGGGTCGTGTTCAGGGAATCGAAAATGACAAGCCTGCTTCTGCCCAGGAAGATCACAACGAGAACCCAATGAAAGCTGCACATACAGTGGACATTTATGTTTTGAAGCAAGTAATATATGGGTACAAAAACAAACAATAGAACAATTCATTGAGTGACGGAACATATACCGAAAGTTGTAAGGCAACAGTATGAAGTTACAGTTCTCCAACTTTAGGAAGGCGTTCTTTAGGTACGTCTCCACACCAATAGCGTTTTCTTCGACCCTTCTGATGTTGACCTCATTGGGGTCAAGGAATCCAATATTCATGTTTTTGTTTTTTGCACTCTAATACCTGAGATCTATGTTAGCATGCACAAGTAAAATATAGTTATTATGGAAGGCACTTATGGCATCAATGTGATCAACAGAGTAAAAGATATTTATAGATGATAGCATTTACAGGGCCCAACATGTGATTAGTGAAATGTCGAGAGCATCTCTATTGTACAGGTCATAGAGGAGGTCAAGCTGAATATATAGTTGTGCTTGCGTCGTAAGATGGAAATATTCTTCAAAGTACTTGACAAAAATGGTATGGGGTAGCAGGTCAGTTTTTGTCCTCTCCGTGTACCAATCTTGCAATGCTCTGAGCTTGTATGATAGTGTACCAATTTGTTCAGGAGGTAGCATAGGTTCCCCAATTCTGATCCTATCTTCATAATCTCCTTTATATTTTATTGCATTTTGTCTTTGTTGTTGAGCCACCTTTTTGGCTGCTGTCTTCCTCAGTTGTTGGGGGGCTAGGGTTTTTTTTTTGTGGAAGCGGCTGCTTTGGAGCTGCCTTCGATTTTGGTCGCAGCTTACTTTGCGCTGTGCTTACTTCCTTCAACAGCTGTGACTGCTGGTGCTTAGGATTCTTCGACATGCTTGCCTACTGCTGACTTTGTGCTACCTGCCTCAAAATCTGTTGCTGCTGACTTTGTTCTGGCTTTGACATATTTGGATCCACTATATGCAGCCTCTTCGATGGTGGTGGCTCCATTGGAGTACTGGTGACAGCGGGGTTATGATATTTGGTTGGTTGAGCAGGAGGAGGATGAGGTGCTGAAGGCTCTGGTGAAGATGATTCAGGGATTAGTGGAAGGTGTTGAGCAGGTGAATCCAAGATGATGTAGCTCTTGCGCCACACGATCCAACTGTCTACAGCCTTAGCCAATGTGGTTCCACCATCGCCCAATGGCACTGGAAGTTCAACTCCCTCATAATTTGGTTGTACAGTGTCGAGGCGGACCTTGCAGAAACCCAGTTATATCACATTGTTGTGGCACATATCTCCCTTTTTTGGAACAACCGCCAAACCCGATACCACCATGACTGTGATGTTTGCCATGGGACAGTGGAGGGTGCAACATGTATTGACTGTTATGGCATCAACCGGAAAGGGCCCAATGTCATCAGCAGCACATGACGCTTGGCTGCTTTTTATTGGTGGAGATGACTCAGGGTTTGGTGGTGGAGGCAGTTCTCTTGGACCACACAGCGAGGTGTCAACATTCATGCTGGTCATGATTGTTTTCATTTTTTCATCAACATTTTGATCACCTTTTGCATATATTGCTCTTCCAGGGAACATATAAGCTGTAACTGGTTCTTGGCATCCCAGTGATGAGTCTTGTATGTGTCAATAGCGCCTGGGAAAGCCACTTTCTAGGTGAAACGAACTCCAATCCCTCGTGTGCGGCCACCATGCTCTTTAGTTCCCAGGACATAGCTAAGTTCATCATTTTCTCTATCTGCATGGAAACCACCTTCGACAGCAAGTTCATGTACACCAGCAAGCTTTTCTGCCAGTTCTTCTACAGTCTGGTCCATCTCATGGTTCAGGGAACCATCATCATTCAATGTCGTACCCCTGGCGAACAAAAATAATACTTGGAGCGTTTTCCCCAGTTCAATGTCACTGGTGTCACACCTTTGCAAGTAATTCCTGTTCCCTCTGCTCCCATTCTAGTGCCTTAGCAGCGTACCCTTTGGCTCCCATTCTGTGTGGTAGCTTGTTCTTAAGTGCTAGCTGCCTGTGGTTCTCACTAGATGCTAGAGCCTCCTCAGATTGTTTCACCACCACAAATTCTTCCCAATATGGCCGAAGTTTTGGGTACATATCCCAATCTGGTTCTAACCCCTTCCTGACAAAATCTCGATTCAATTTCACCTTGAATTGTTTCGAAGATGAATTCATGCACTTCAAAGCTTCAGACTTGATCTTTGTCGGATTTGCATCTCGGGGGTACCTTATCGTCTGTTTCAACTCAGTCCACATGGCATCCTTCACTTCGTCGGGCACTTACTGCTAGTCCTCATATGTGACAGGGACATGAGCCTTCACAATTGCCCCACATGCTGTCCTCCATTTCTTAAGAGTCTCATATGGCAGTTTCGGTTCCCCATTTTCTTGTACCTCTACAACTTTGTACCGTCCAGTGGGCTTCTTGTTTGGTCCTCTGGTTTTCCGAGTCCGCTGGTGTTGGTCATCAGTACTTCTTGTTTCATCACTATTGTTTTCCCCATCTATTTCTTGTTGACCAGGTTGGTCAATGTTGTAACCCCCGTCTGCTGGTATTTGACAAGCAACCTCGGCGTCTGCAAGTTACAACTACCCTATCAATACAGTTTACTAGTAAACTAGGAAATCAAAAAATAGCAGTTCAGAAGTGAGGTTGAAAAAGACAAATTTTACCTTGTTCCATGGTGACCATCTCGTCGTCTGCGTGGACTGACGGTGGCATCGTATTTCCGGCGTGCTCTGCTTCAGCCTGATCTGCTATCGGCGGTGGCGGGGGAAGGGCGACGGTCGGCGGGGGAAGAGGGACGGCCGGTGGGGAGAAGGAGGACTCTAACCCTAGGTGGCGGCGGGAGTGAATTAGCAGCGGATGCGGCTGAGAGGGGCGCGTCTTATCACCACTGGCATAAAAGGAAGCGGTGGGCAAATTCCAAAAGGTTTCGAAAAGGTCCGTGGGCAACACGTTTTATCACCGCTGGCATCGTTATGCGCCGGCTCATTTAGTTCCCTATCCTAAGCGGTTCATTATGTGCCGGCTCGTTTAGTGCCCTATCCTAAGTGGTTCGTTATGCGCCGGCTTGTTTAGTTCCCTATCCTAAGCTGTTCGTTATGCGTCGGCTCATTTAGTGCCCTATCCTAAGCGGTTCGTTATGCGCCGGCTCGTTTACTGCCTGCTTTGCCTCGGCCTGACCTGCTCTGCTTTTGTTTTAGTGCTCTCTGTCTCACCCATACAGTTACAATTTGTATATCATAAGCACAAAAGGAAACTTACAATGCAATTACATAGGTTCCAATATATATATATATATATATATATATATATATATATATTATTTATTTATTTCATATTAAGTACAAACATGCACCTTCTTAAAGGTTACAATTCTTGCTTCCTTATGATCATGCCTCAAGTACATAGGTCCTTTATTAGGTTGTATTTCCATGTTCTTGGCAATTCCCCAAGGTGGCAGCTCCTCCCACTGATTGAACTCTTCAACGTCGTCCACATTCGAAACACCTAATATCTGCCTCTTCCTTGGAAGTACTACATAGTTCTCTGCTTTCTTGTTGCTTTTTGATGGGTCAAGAACGTAAAACACTTGTTGCAGATGATTGGCTAATATAAATGGATCATCTTTGAACCCAATTTTACTTTTCAGATTCACCGAAATCATACCGTAAGTATCAACAGAAACCCCTTCTGGTTTTACCCACTTGCACCAAAATACTAGCACCTTTAGTTTAGGTCCATAGTCTAGTTCCCACATTTCCTCTATAACTCCATAGAAATTCTGCTCCCAACCCTTGTCATTTGTAGCTTCCATACAGACACCGCTGTTTTGATTACTGCTCTTGGCATCCTAGGCTTTGGTGTAGTATGTATATCCGTTAAGGTCATAGCCTTGGGAGGTTTTCACCCAGGTTCTAGGTCCTTTGACCAAGGAGTCTAGTAGTTGAGAACCAGTAGGCTTGCCATGTAACTTCATAAGTAGCCAATTGCCAAACTCCTCTCTATGTTTTTTTCTAATCCAATTATCTGACTTTAGCGGGATTTGTTCCCATGGACAATTTAAATGTTCTTCCAAGTATGGCTCCACCTCAGGAGTTTGTTCAAGTACAGTGAAATGGGCCTTGGTACGCTCTGTGTAAGGAACAATGGTTTGTTTATACCCTAACGTCCCTTTACCAAGCAACCGGCCCTCATGGCGGGAAACAGGCAACCCAATCTCCTCCAAATCCAAGTAATCTATGCAGAATTCAACGGCCTCCTCAGTTGCCCAACCTTCTGCCATGCACCCTTCCGGTCGATATCGATTTCTGACATACTTCATAAGGATGCCCATCAATCGCTCAAAAGGAAACATCTGGTGCAAAAACATAGGTCCAAGGGTATTTATCTCAATCACAACATGACCTACAAGATGTACCATTACGTCAAAGAATGCTGGGGGAAAAACTTTCTCAAGCTGTGCAATGGTGGCCCATGTATCAGCCTCAAGCTGCTCAAGCGTTGCCGGGTCTATGACCTTTTTGATACGACATTGAAGAATGAACACAACCTCATAATTGCTTTATGGATTTTATCTGGACAACACCCTCTGATCGCTACAGGTAGCAACTGAGACATCAGAACATGGCAGTCATGGGACTTCATGTGCTGCAGTTTGAGTTGTTCCAAGTTTACTAATCGCTTAATATTTGCCGAGTAACCCGTTGGAACCTTGATCCCATGCAAACACTTGCAAAGGCTCTTTTTCTCATCTTTGCTAAGATTGTAGCTTGCTACCGGTAGCGTGTGCTTGTTCTTTGCTTCTTTAGCTGCTTGAGGATGCAGCTCAGGCCAAATGTTCAAATCTTGGAGATCCTTCCTTGCTCCAAGTGTATCTTTCCTAGTACTAGTCAAGTCAAGCATGCCAAGCAAATTCTCGCAAACATTCTTCCCGATATGCATGAAGTCAATACAGTGCCGAACTTGTAAATGTGACCAATAAGGCAATTCCCAAAAAATTGATCTCTTTTTCCATAGAGGCTTCGTCCCCTTGGGAGTTTTAACACCCATGCTGCCTTTTCCCTTACCATGAACGATACTAATGTTACGGACCATTTGGAAAATGGCTTGGCCTGATCGTCGATGTGATGGCGGTCCCCTTGACTCTGGCGATCCATCAAAGGAAATGCTATCTTTGCGGTACGGGTGCTCCATTGGAAGAAACCGCCGATGGCTCATATATACTATTTTTTGTGACTTGCTCAGTTGCAAACTACATGTTTCATCCAAACAGACCACGCAACCGTGCGCTCCTTTTGTAACCTATCCTGCTAGGTTCCCAAGAGCAGGGTAGTCACTGATCGTAACAAACAACATCACTCTCAAGGTAAAATGCTCTTCCTTGTAAGCATCCCACGCGCTAACACCATCATTCCAAAGCTTAATCAGCTCGTCAACCAAAGGCCTGAGGTAAACATCTAAATCATTGCCAGGTTGCTTTGGCCCTTGTATCAGCAGTGGCATCATCATGTACTTGCGTTTTTGACACAACCATGAGGGGAGGTTATATATACACAATGTCACGGGCCAAGTACTATGAGTGCTACGCGTGTTGCCAAATGGATTCATCCCATCTGTGCTCAATGCAAACCTCACATTCCTGATCTCTTTTGAGAATTCTGGGAAATCTCTTCTTACTTTCTCCCACTGCGATCCATCGGAAGGGTGCCGTAGCAAACCATCGATCTTTCGCTCAGTGTGCCACCTCATTAGTTGAGCATGTTTTTTTTTTTGCAAAAAGACGCTTCAGTCTTGGTATTATAGGAAAATACCACATCACCTTCACAGGGACCCGTTTCTTTTTACCCTTCTTCTGTACCCCCTCCTCATCATCGGTTCCCTCTTTGACCACCTTGTACCGAGGGCTCTCACATACATGCCACGATACAAAATGCAATCATTTGTACATGCATCTATCTTCTCTACCTCCAAACCCAATGGGCATACAATCTGCTTTGCCTCGTATGTGTTCCTGGGCAGCAAATTAGGCTGTGGAAGCACCTTCTTAAAAAAGTCCAAGAAGTCATCAAAACTCGTGCCTGACAAACCATTCTTCATCTTTATTTGTAGCAGCTCTAATGCAATCTGCAGCCTGTTATGAACCTCCTCACATCCATCATACAGAAGCTTCTTGGCCTCCTCGGACAGTAGCCTCAATCTCTGTAATCGTTTTTCGTCAGTATCATCCTCTGTCATGTCTGCATCATGCAGCATCTGAGCAAGGGCTTCAGGGCCTCCAAATGCATCACCAACACAATCCTCATCATCAAATTGCCCCTCATCATCACAAACAAAAACGTTTCACCATGACTAGTCCATCTTTCATAGTCAGCTCAAAAACCCCTTGTTATCAGGTGCTGTCGGATTATCTCTGTATCGTCAAACTCTCTGTCATTCTTACAATCCCTACATGGACAGGCAACGAATCTGGAACCACTTCCACAACAGTGCTTCTTGCCCTAGGTTAAGAACAAATCAACCCTCAAAGCATAAGCCAAATGATTCCGCAGTCTATCTTCATACATCCAATCACGATCCCTCTAGTGCAATCGACAAAAGAAGAAGACCAATAAGTACAAGCTAATTTCATTTCCAATTTTGGATGGAATTGAAAAATGGGAAATCCTAAGAATTTCTGGAATATTCAACCTAGCTATTTGCTTTATGATGAAACTGTAATTCACCTTTGAAAGAATCGAGGAACAAGACTCCGCCATAATTGGCCGCGCACAAATTGCCGTCCCAATGCTAAGCTTAGCCGGCCACCAATTTCGCCTCCGCCTCTTAACAAATCTCCATTGCTGTACCAGTGGTTTGCTTAGTGTGCAAGAAGAACAGCCAGTGTGAAGGTAAATTGGGGAAGTAACAAGCAGGTGACTGCATTAAATGCTACATATCCGAGCCGGCTTGTCTAAATCCGCTTCAAATAAGCAACAATAGAGCCGGCATACTACAAGCCGCTTTGTATACTTGAACAATCGAGTCGGCATGTTCTAAGCCGCTTCGAATATGTAACCATTCCAAGCGGCATATTCTAAGCCGCTTAGAATATCTATTCGAAGCGGTCCTATATGGACCGGTTAGGTTATATGTTTAATCGAAGTGGGCCAGAAGCTGCAACCCGCAAAATACTGTAACGCTGCCTATTGCGCCACTTAGAATGACTTTTTCGCACCGGTGCACTTTTCAACCGCTTAGGATGAGCCGATTAGAATAACAGTCCGTGCAGTAGTGAGATACGGAGCCTATTCGTTACCGAGCACACTGGTGGGCGACGTTAAGAAATGCCAACAGTCCCGTCGGCTCAGTCCATCGGAGTTTGTTTTCTTACATCCTCCGTCTCAAAAAAATACAATTCTAGCAATTATCATATTTTAGTATCTTAAGTTTGACCAATTATAGATAAAAATATTAATATTTATGATATCAAATAATATTATTAAATAAAATATATTTTTATAATAAATATATTTAGAGCTTTAAATATGAATACAATTCGCTAGAAACTTGACTTTTCAACAAATAGCTTCAAACTTTAGTTTCTTACTTATTGTGTGTAGTCCCGTTCTTTACTTATTTATGGTTGTTTGTGTAGTCGAGTGGTACGTATCTTACTTAGTTGTTGGTTTGGTGGTGTAGCAAATATAGACTTAAGATAGTATAGATAGCACGTTGTAGAAGACAGTAAGTAGACTGTACGGAGAGAGGTCGATAAAGAGAGTAATAATTATAGTCTAGAATAGATACTGGGATAAGCACAGCAGTATAGCACGCTAAGGATAGATATAACTCGAGACCGGGCAAAGAAAGCTTACAGACTACTGCTTACTCAGATTGTGTGCTAGTTCACCAGTATTTACTCTAAGGCCGGCGGGCGAGCTTTTTCGATCATCATAAAAAAAGATCAATTTGGGACATAAAAAAAATAGAGAAAGAAACAGCCGGGCCGACCGTTCACATGAGGAGAATCTATACTCGAGACTTCGACTTGGCCCCTGACAGGATAGACGAGGAATCACTTTTGATATGATTTTCTGGGGCTTACAACTTCGCCAAAGCCGACTAGCATCCCTTCCCATTGTGCATTTTTTGAAAAAAAAAGATTATTAAAGGATCAAATTCGCTTTTCGTGGTGAACTGGGAAGTCCCATACCTTTATTTTTTCTCGTGTGAGTTGAACATTGTCTTCCTCGGTTCCAGCTTCACTAATGTAGGTAGGCTGGGCGAGAAAGGGTCCCCTCTTGCCTATTAGTAGCGGGCCTTAGATTCCACTAGGGTCTTATGGTCTCATAGAGGGGGGAGAACTACCTAACTAAAGAAGAATAGCGCTCTTCAAAAATAAGAGTAGGCGTGGAGAGGTTTTTGCGGGGGAACTTGCAACTCAAGTGTAACACTCCAGATTTTTTTTTTCAAAACCCGGAGGCTACCAAAAACATATTAAAAAAGTGCACAAGTATAGAATTTTAATGAAGATTTCAACAGAGTCTACCCTATAAATAGAAAAATCTGGACAAGAAATCATATAGCAGACAGATAGCATATAATAGATAAATAAGCATCATAGCTCATCCCAAAGTTCAAAGAAAATAACCCGTCCAACCATGATATCGCCTCAAGCACGACATAAGGGAAAGCAACCGAATTTAACTAGCTATATAGATTAAGAATGAATATATTGAACTAAGCATGTGTAAAACTAAATATGAGTGTCATGAAGGAACGTGCTACTCCCAGTTCCCATGCATGTCACGGTCATTTAGTACCTAAAACCAAATAAACATAAAAGTGAGTAAAAATACTCAGCAAGTACAATTAGAACCATAAAAATATACAAGAATCATGATCCATGAATAAGGAGTGAACAAACACCATGATATAGTAGTTTCTGTCTGAAACAGACGTTACCAGAATAACTCCTTAGCATTTGCTGGTAAAGTCGAGCAAGTGGGGACAACATTTACTCATAGGAACCTGAATAAAAGAACTAAACTACACTCCGGATCCACCGGTACTTGAATTTAATTAAATGTAAAAGAATTACTTAAAACTTAAATCACGTAACAAGAACTTGAGTATCATGAAAGCGAATATGAAACAACATAAGGAAAAGTTCAAGTAAATAATTATCAGGCACACACATTATTATGCAAGTTCGTCATGCACTCACTGTTCGCCTAAACGGCCGTTTAGTCCGTTTACACGCCGTGTAAACGCTACACAGTGCCTAACTATGTCCGTTTAATCATCCGTTTAGCCCGTTTAATGGCCGTTTAATTGGTCGTTTAGTCCGTATAATGAGCTAAACGGTGGGTGACCGACTGTTTACCGTTTAACGTTTAGGATAACATTGCATGCACTTGCCTTATTCTCGGCGTTTCACGTTCGTCACTTGAATTTCCCAAACCTGTAGATCAAAACTACTCTTAACAACCATTCCACACTGACCATAAGCCCATAAGGTGTACTCTAATAAATAATCACGGCAAATCCTAGATCATCTTTTCTCAGCACTTTTTCTGATAATTCGACTTAACCCGTGTTGTTTACTGTTTGAGCCATAACTTTTGATAGCCTTAACCAAATATAGCAAGTAAATACATGGATATCTACAAAAATATTCCAGCAACTTTTGCTTTGGTGGCCAGGACAGATTATGCTTCTAACTGGGTCAGAAAAAGATAACCAGATCTATGCTCATATTAAACCGATCCTGACAGTAGCACTGATTTGGACATAACTGCTGAATGGTTGATCGGATTGGAACGAAACTAGTGCCATTAGAAAGATAACAACGAAACCTAAAACTTTTGTTATTGGACCAGGTTGAGATTCTTCACCAACAAATCCCAGAAATTCATCGAATAAATCAGCTTAATTCATCTAACATAACAGAAATCGAACTTCACGTTTATGGAATCTCTGACTAAAAATCTCTGCTCCTATGTTTTGATTGGAGGTCAGCATCTCCGAATAATCTCACCAATTTGCGAAAGGATTAGATGGGATTAGAAAAGCTCTAACCTTCCCCTTTTCTCCCCTTTATCTACTGTCTTCCTTCTCTGGATTCCTGCGTCCAGCAGACCTGCAGCACTCTAGGCACAGCACCGCACGCACCATGCAAGGCAGCAGCAGCACAGGACCGACCTCCCTTGCTCTCCGTTCTCTGCCCAACAACGGCAAACGGTACCAGGCTGAGCAAATCAATGGAAACCAACCCGTGCAGCACAACCAGAACATTCGATTGAGTCACCTTGAGGAACAACCAGCGGATTCCTGGATGGAGGCAGCTTGACAACAGCAGCTGCAACCAAGGAGCAACGGTGGCACTTGGGGATGGCGGCGCTAGGAGGAAGGAAAGGTTAGCGAGCTGGAGAAAGAGATGGCGGCGGCAGAAGAGATCGGTGGAGCCTAGTAGATGTCGAACTGTACAGGAAAGGAACCTACGTGCCATCCCACGGCCTAAATTAATCCGAGTGGGTTTTAATTGATCCAACCTCCAAACCAAGCATGTGTATAGTTAAATGGAATTGTCGTTGACGAGATGAACACACCCGCGATCTCTGATCGTCCATATGACTAACGGTCAAAAAAGTCAGCTTTCTCCATATTAATTAATCTGGTCAACATTCTAGATTTCATTTAATTTTGAGATGTTACATCAAGTTTTTTTGGGGTGGGGGGCTGTCGGTGTTCTACCGTCGATCCTACCGAGGGGTATCCCGAGGTAGTAGAGTTTCAGGTGGGTTTCGCCGAGATCAGGAACGCAAAGGCAAAGAGACTCAGGATTTTAGACAGGTTCGGGCCGCTTAGAAGGCGTAATACCCTACGTCCTGTGTGGTGATTGGTATTGATGAGATCTTGTGTTCTGGAGAGGGTCCCTGCCCAGCCTTATATACACGGCGGGCAGGGTTACAAGGTCGGTTTTGGATAGAATCCTAACCAAATACTACTCGGAGAGTACTCTACAAGGCAATCCGAGTAGTTTACAAGTCATACGACTGGTTTCCAAAACGAGAAGAGTCCTTGCAGTACTCTACTCGTGTTCTTCACGCCTGGTACGACTCTGTCTGGAGACAATCCATGCGTCCCTGTGGGCCCATGGTCGTACCTCCAACAAGCCCCCAAGCGCTTCATCGTCGAGTATCGTCAACCGAGTGCTTGCCAAGCCAATCGAGTGCTTTTCGAGTTCTTCGAGTGCTTGATCAGTCTTGGACAGGTCTTGGTTGTCACGAGGCCATGAGGTGCTTAAGCCCCGTTTATACTGATTAAATCAGTAGTCTTCAAAATATTATATGGTGTGCGATAAGAATCGCACTCCATATGGAGTAGCCCCCGAGCCTTAAGTTGAATCGAAGAATCAGGTTGAGGGTCCACAGAATCTTGAATCTTCATCTTGTTCTTGAAATGTGCAATTTTGGAAAAATTGCACTTGATATCAAGTAGCCCCCGAGCCTTGGGTTGAATCAAAGAATCAAGCCGAGGGTCTTGATTTAAGTCTTCAGTCTTCAGAAAAAATAAAATCAGCAGTCGATGTATATCGCCTATCAGCCCCCGAGCCTTGAAACGATTCAGAATGATCGATTCAAGGGTCCAGCGAGCTTTAGGGTTCTTCAAATCATCTTGGAGATCATCATCCGAGTGGTAATTCATCTTGGAGATCATCATCCGAGTGGTTTTCTTGTACCCAGCCCCCGAGCATAGGAGCCAGCGGAGATGCATCGAGTAGTATGTAGTCGAAATAGCCACTATCAATAGAGTAGCAAAACAGAGGAGGTCGTGGTTGACTTGTCACGCCGCGATCTCCCCAGAATCAGGAGTCAGGTGCCAATGCAGTCGTAGTCCCATCATTGGTACTTGGCGACTCAAATATGCTGGAGAAAGACAACTAGGTAGGCCTGATGGCTAACCGAGTTGTAATTTTAGCGTCAGCCCCCGAGCCTGGAAGCTGGCAAGATGTGATAGCACGCTGTGCGGCCTAGAAAGTTGTCATCCAAACAAAGTACTCGGCACTTGGCCAATTTTGTTAGAATAAAGTAAAAATAATTGAAATAAGTAACTTAGCTTGTTTGTTGTCGTTTGGCGATGAAGCTGACTAGTTCAGAATTGATTCCGACTAGTTTGAGTTCATCACGAGCATATTGACGATTCGGCAGTACTGCTGCACAAGCTGAAGTCGAGCTTTGACTTGATAACTTGCAACGGGTTGAGGCGACCACCATATTGATGAATTCCATTGATCATGATGCGCCCGAAGAGTCATCCAAATCACTCTTGCAGTGTATTCAGGAAGCCCCTAGCAAGTTGTATTCATTGTGCGAGTTATACTTCAAAGCACTTGATAACTGGTACTTGAAGATCACCACTCATGCTGTGGAGTAGACTCTGGAGTACTTTCAAATAAGTGCTCAGAGATTTGAAATCACTACTCTTTTTTTTGTGGAGTAGACTCTGGAGTACTTTCAAATAAGTACTCAGAGATTTGAAATCACTACTCTTCTTGCCGAGTAGACTCTGTAGTACTTTCAAATAAGTACCCAAAGATTTGAAATTACCACTCGTGGGTAGTTGCTTTATAAGGCTAGCTGGCCTCTACAGGTGTTCAGCCTGGTCTTAGTTAAATCTAAGTACTCAGGGATCCTGGAAAGTAGTCATGTGATCTACTCTTCGGATTTTGACCGATGTATACTTTGTTGAATCAACAAGTATCAAAGGGAGCTCCGGAAGTATTAGGAGCTAAGGTAGTCTTATAAGACACCAAAGCATGAATGAAGCCGAGAGATTGCGGATCAATTGCTGAGAATACTGCACTTTATTGATGAAATTTTCAAAGTATTGTACAGACTCTTGATGTACTCAGACAAAGATCCTAAGCATAGAACTTGTGTAGATGCTCGATGTTCTATGAATCTTTCTCTTCGACTCCTTCATTGTTCTTCAATCGATACGACCCGGGTCCAGTCACCTTGTGTATGATGAAAGGTCCTTCCCAGCGGGACATAACCTTGTGCATACCCGTGGTCTTCTGTATCCTTCGCAATACTAAGTCGCCGACGTTGAACGAGCGCTCTTGGACGTTTCTGTCATGATAGCGCCGGACTCCCTGGAGATATCGAGTGGATCTTAACAAAGCTCCGCAGCGTTCCTCCTCGATCAAGTCGAGCTCCAGTCGTCTTGTGTCATCAGCAACTCCTTCGTCGTATTGCTCGATTCTTGAGGATTTGTAGATCAGGTCTACTGGCAGGATAGCCTCAGATCCATACACCAGAAAATATGGCGAGTGACCGGTTGGCTTGCAAGGCTGAGTTCGAAGCCCCAGACTACTTGTGGCAACTCGTAGATCCACTTGCCGCCATATTTCTTGTCGTGCTCGTACAGTCGCTTCTTCAGGCCATCAAGGATCAAACCATTGGCTCTCTCGACTTGTCCATTGGCCTTGGGGTGAGCTACTGATGCGTGAATTACTTCAATGTCGTTCCTCTCACAGTGGTCCTTGAACTCGTGGCTGTTGAAATTGGAACCCAAATCTGTGATGATACGATGAGGACAGCCATACCTGACCATCAGATCACTGATGAACCCCTTAGCCTTAGCCGCAGATATGTCCGTGACTGGTTTGACTTCTATCCACTTGGTAAACTTGTCGATCGCAACTAGCACATGTGTGAAGTTGCCTGGAGCAGTCGTAAGCTTACCAATCATGTCGAGCCCCCAGCATGCGAACGGCCAAGAGGGAGGAATAGCAATAAGGTTGTGAGCAGGCACGTGTTGCTGCCTGGCGAAGAATTGGCACCCAGGGCACTTGCAGACGATCTCTTCCGCGTCCTACAGAGCCGTGGGCCAATAATAAGCTGCTCTGAATGCCTTGCCCACCATTGTTCTTGATCCTGCGTGATTCCCGCACACGCCTTCATGAATCTCTTCCAATATACCCTTGCCTGTTGCCCTCGGGACACACTTCATGGCAATATCAGTGTAGAGTCCTCGCCTGTAGAGCTGATCGCCGATGAGTAGATAATTCTTCGACCTCCGGACGACTTGTTCAGCTTCAGTCTTGTTCAAAGGCAGGGTCTTGTTCTTGATGTACTCGATGAACGGGACACGCCAGTCTTCTTCAATCATCAACATCTCTCGATCAGGTCCATGTCCGTCATGTGACGGTGTGGACTTCTCGAAGTCGATGGTTCTTTTGTGGAGCTCCTGGACGAAGACTCCTGCTGGAACTTCTGCACGAGTGGATCCGAGCTTGGAGAGTACGTCAGCAGCGACGTTATCATCACAGACCACCCAATGGTACTCAAGCCCTGAGAATTTGTTCTCTAGCTTGCGCACAGCTTCGCAGTAAGCATCCATGTTTTCCTTCTGGCGATCACAATCCTTGTTGTAGTGGTTAATGACGACAGAGGAGTCGCCGTACACCATCAGCCTCTTGATTCCCAGAGAAATTGCGAGTCGTAAGCCATGTAGCAAGGCCTCGTACTCAGCTTCATTGTTGGACACCTTCCAGAAGATTTGTAGAACGTATTTAAGTTGATCACCCTTGGGCGAGATAAAAAGTACTCCCGCGCCGGCGCCTTCAAGCTTCAGGGAGCCATCGATGTACATGATCCAGTGCTCTGGTATGCCGACGGGGATGTCCACTTGATTCTCGCGCCACTCTGCCATAAAGTCTGCCAGCACCTATGACTTGATGGCCTTCTTGGATTTGAACTCGATGCTGAGGGCGCCAAGCTCGACGGCCCACTTTGGAATTCGCCCGGTCGCGTCCGGGGTATGTAGAATATCGTCCAAACCAAACTCTGTCACCACCGTGATGGTGTACGTGTCAAAGTAATGGCGCAGCTTCCTGGATGTGATGAGTATGGCGTAGAGTAGTTTTTGCACTGCTGGGTATCGAACCTTGGACTCCGTGAGTACTTCACTGACGAAGTAAACCGGCCTCTGCACAGGATATGCAAGATTGTCCTCGGCGCGCTCGACCACCAAGACAGTGCTCACCACATGAGTCGTTGCTGCGATGTAGAGCAGCAATTCCTTGTCGTCGTCTTGTGGAGCAGTCAGGATTGGCGGTTTTTGAAGATGCTGCTGGAGATCCGCCAATGCTGCTGCCGCTTCTTCGTTCCACTGGAACTTGTCGCCTTTCTTGAGTAGCTTGAAGAAGGGGAGGCCCCTCTCTCCAAGTCGTGATATGAATCGATGTAGCGCCGCCATGCACCCAGTAAGCTTCTGGATGTCTTTGATCGTCTTTGGAGCTTCCATTGCTGTGATAGCATTGATCTTCTCGGGGTTGGCCTCGATGCCGCGGTGGCTGATGATGAACCCGAGTAGTTTCCCAGAGGGTACTTCAAAGACACACTTGGTTGGATTAAGCTTCCATTGCCACTTCCGCAAAGATGCGAAGGTCTCCTCCAGATCAGCGATGAGGTCTTCTGGGTTTCTGGTCTTTACGACCACGTCATCGACATAGGCTTCCACGTTGCGATGAAGTTGCTTCTCGAGGCAGAGTTGGATCGCGCGCTGATAAGTCGCACCAGCGTTCTTCAGCCCAAATGACATCGTGGTGTAAGCATAAGCACCGTAAGGGGTGATGAACGCCGTCTTGATTTGATCCTCCTCTTTTAGAGATATCTGGTGATAACCCGAGTAGCAATCAAGAAAGCAAAGTAAGGCACAGCCAGCCGTGGAATCAATAACCTGGTCAATGCGCGGCAGTCCGAAGGGATCCTTGGGGCAATGCTTGTTGAGATCAGTGTAGTCGACGCACATGCGCCACTCGTTGTTGTTCTTCTTTCTCACCAAGACTGGATTTGCTAACCAGTCGGGGTGGAAGACTTCCTTGATGAATCCTGCGGCGAGTAGTTTCGCCAGCTCCTTCTTGATCGCCTCTCGCTTGTCGGTTGCGAATCAGTCGCAACCGTTGCCTCTTGGGTGTAGCTTTGGGATCAACGTTAAGGCTAGTGCTCGATCAGGTTCCTTGGCACTCCTGGCATATCTGCAGGTTTCCACGCGAAGATGTCGCGGTTGGCTTGCAGGAACCTGACGAGCTCGCCTTCCTATTTTGGGGTTAGGCCGGCCCCGATCTTCGTGGTCTTCGACTGGTCTCCTTCCAGCAGTAGTGCGTCCTTGGTCGCCACGTCTTCAGGGATAGCTGCCTTGTGTGGTCCGGGCTCCTTGCTTGGCACCTCATACTCTGTCTGCTTCAGCTTTTGAGCCGCTGCGAAGATCTAGGGCCATGGCGTTGGGTACCTGAGTGGTAGCCGCAAACTCCACAGCCTCTCTGTCGCAGTTGTATGACCGTCGCAAGTCGCCGCGGATGGAGATGACGCCTTTGGGTCCTGGCATCTTGAGGACGAGGTAGACATAGTGTGGGATAGCCATGAACTTGGCCAACGCAGGACGTCCCAGGATCGCTTGGTACGAAGTCTCGAAGTCCGCCACCTCGAACTTGATGTATTCCGTCCTGTAGTTCTCCTGCGTGCCAAATGTGACTGGTAATGTGACTTGACCGAGGGGAAGACTGTCATTACCTAGGGACAATGCCGTAGAACGGGGAGTCGGTGGGAGTCAACATTTTTTCAATGTCGAGTCCCATCCTCTTCAGGGTGCCAGAGAATAGCACGTTCAGCCCCGCCCCGCCGTCGATCAACACCTTGGTGAGTTGTGATCCTGCCACCGTGGGGTCCAGGACGAGTGGCAATTGCCCTGGTTCGTCGTAGCTGTTCCATTGGTCTGCCCTGGAGAAGGTGATTGGAACCTCCGAGTACTTTAGGTATCTGGGGACGGCTGGCTCAATTGCCATTATGTGCCGCAGAGCGAGCTTATGCTTCCTCCGAGTGGGGAATCCATAGTCGCCCCCCATGATGACCATGAGTACGTTCTTGGGCTTCTGGAACTTGTTCGTCTGGTCCTCCTCGTCTTCGTCATCTTCGTCTTCAGCTCTGTCCTTGTTCTTCGCTTCGGGATCGAGTGGTTCCCTTGCCGTCTTCTTCTTGGCCTTGGTCTCTCGATCCTTCTCGGCGTATATGCGTTGGAGATCGTAGCACTGGCCCATGGTGTGCTTGTGCTTCGGGTGCATTGGGCACGGCCTGTCCATGATCTTCTCAACGTCGCTCTTGCCGGGGTAGTTCTTCTTCTGGCTTCGCATGCCAGTCTCCAGAGCCGCGACTGTGTCGTCTGGCTTGCGCTTGTTGTTCTGGGAGCCCTGCTGACCTTTGTTGTTGTGCCTCTCCCTACCCTGGGGAGGGCCATACTTCTCGAGGTCGCGGTCTTCTTGCTCAGACCACGTCTCGACTTGATCACGTAGGGCGTCCAGAGTCCTTGGTCGATGCAGGCCAAATTGCCTGTCAAAGAACCTGTTGGTGATGCCGTTCTGGAACAAGTCGATGCAGTCGCGATCAGAAACGTCCACCACCAGAGTCTTGATTTCCATGAAGCGGCGCATGTAGTCGCGCGCGCTTTCTCCTTTGTGCTGCTTGCACATGGCGAGGTCGTGTCGAGTCTTGGGGCGACTGTATGTGCCTTGGAAGTTCAACATGAAAATCTTCTTCAGGCGTTCCCAGGAGTCGATGGAGCGTCGTGGCAGGTTTTCAAACCATGTGAGTGGCGCGGGCTCGAGTGCCATTGGGAAGTACCTGCACTTGATGGCGCTGTTGCCACCCGCGCACTCAATAGCCGTAGAGTAGATACGCAACCACGACTCAGGGGAGGTCTTGCCGTTGTACTTCTCGAAACCGACTAGGTTTGAATGGTTGCGGGTAAACCGCCATCCGGATGTCCCTGGAGAACATTGGATACTCGTCGTCCTCTTCCTTGTACCCCTGGGCTTCATCACGCCTCTTGGATTCAAGGATGGAGCGCGCGTCGCGATTGGCGTTGATGGTTTGCCGGAGGTCGACAGTGTGTGCCGGCCCGTGGGATGATGTAGCAGGGTCGTTGCGGTGAGTGCGTCCGCCTCGTTGACGATCGTCCTCTGGTCGGTGTGGGGGTGCGCCTTCTGCGCGGTTGGCTTCTCCCAGTCCGCTGGGGTTTGGGGGACGATTCCTGTCGCGGGGATGTTGGCGTCCGCTGCTCTCGACTTCTTCGCTGCGCGATGGTGCGCCGGCGATGGCCTTGTCGAGAGTGCGGATCATGTCGTTGATCCTTTCGAGTGCAGCTGCCGTCTCTGGGGTTCTTGGCAGGCTGCGGACGTGGTAGGCAATCTCCATGGCAGTTAGCCATAGGAGAGTCGTAGCGTGCCACTCGCGCGAACTCTTGAGCGAGGTTGCGACCAGCCATGACGCGATTGCGAGCGTTTAGGCGGCGCTGAGCCCTCCTGTTGTTCCGGATTTCTCTGTCCGCGGCTGCTTGAGTGGATTCACCCGCGGGTGCGTCTTCATTTGCGGAGATATCTCCTTCTAGCTCGAACGCGTAGCGCGGGTCATTGTCGACGTCACCAGTTGCTGCTGCGCCAGCCATGAAGACTTGTCGATTGGGTTCAACAGAGTCGCTGGAGCTTGGGGTGATGAGCTCTGTAGAGCTTTCCTCTTCTGGCAGCAGTGGTGTGCCGTGCTGGAACGGCAGGTCGTCAGTAGCGTCAGACCCAAAGAGTACAAAGATCTGGCAGGACTCGTAGACGTCCCGTGGGATCCTGTCTCTTTGGTAGACTGATCTTCCTTCAGGCGTGGCGTAGATCACGAGGTCGTGTTCGCCATCGTCTTGTAGTGACTCCTCGTCCGAGTCCGAGTGGCATTCGGGGACCGCTTGGCTCAGAGAGTTGGCGTGTCCTGCCATGACTCGGACTGGGACGTCCCGCCTCGAGTCCATGACGGACTCGAACTGGCTCCGTAACGCCTCACAGTATGCGTGGGTCGAATTACGGAGTCCAAATGGGAATTGGGGTGGGAGGGTTGTCTTCTTCTCCGTAGTCGTGATCGACTCGGACTCTTGCCCGCGGATGAGGTCCACGAGTATGATCTCGCCGAGTTGCTCGGCCAAATCTTCCACGATGGGCGCTTGCTCCTGCTTCAACTCGACAGGCGTCTCGTAGTAGCTGTAGAAGCCACCCGAGCCGTCGGCGACGTAGACCCACGAGCCAAAGTGGAACGTTGTGCCCTCCTGAGGCGCTTCAGCTTGAATGTAGGTCACCATTGCGTTCTCCACGGGATCTTCGAGGAAAACCCCTACCTGGCGCGCCAGATGTCGGTGTTCTACCGTCGATCCTACCGAGGGGTATCCCGAGGTAGTAGAGTTTCAGGTGGGTTTCGCCGAGATCAGGAACGCAAAGGCAAAGAGACTCAGGATTTTAGACAGGTTCGGGCCGCTTAGAAGGCGTAATACCCTACGTCCTGTGTGGTGATTGGTATTGATGAGATCTTGTGTTCTGGAGAGGGTCCCTGCCCAGCCTTATATACACGGCGGGCAGGGTTACAAGGTCGGTTTTGGATAGAATCCTAACCAAATACTACTCGGAGAGTACTCTACAAGGCAATCCGAGTAGTTTACAAGTCATACGACTGGTTTCCAAAACGAGAAGAGTCCTTGCAGTACTCTACTCGTGTTCTTCACGCCTGGTACGACTCTGTCTGGAGACAATCCATGCGTCCCTGTGGGCCCATGGTCGTACCTCCAACAGGGGCGTCGACCCAACCTTATGAGTATCCGGATTATAACGGTTCCGATGAACAGTCACTCAGTTTTGACAGTCATACGATTCCAGAAGATGAACCAGAATTGGATCAATCACCTTTATTAGAAGTTGATTATAGAGTGGTTGTGCTAGCCAAAACTCATCCATATATCATTGTAACACCCGCTGATGTACCTCATAGTTGGGATGTACCTTACTCAGGTGTCAAATGTGATGTTGTACCTAGTCGTTCAAACTTGACCTCTGTCTCGGTACAACGAGGAGGAGCTTATTATGGTCAATGCAGTGAGATTTGTGGAAATCATGCCTTTATGCCTATCCTTGCAGAAGCAGTGACTTTGAAAGATTATGCAGATTGCGAATTGGCTTGTAGTCCAATGGTAGGACGGTCCGGTGGGACGCTACCCACCAGGGTTCAAATCCTGGTGCTCGCACCTTTTCCTGGGATTTTCCTAGGATTTACCGGCGTTATGCGTTAAGTGGTAAGCGGCGTTCCCGTCGACAACGAGGCGCCAATGGTGACTTCGGGAATCTCCAGATCTGCCGGGTGCTCAGTCCTTCGAAGGTGCTCATAGGGGTAGGGTTTGCGTACGTGTGTTCATATGGGTGAGTGTGCGCGCGTGTTGTGAGCGTCTGCGTTGTACTGTGTAATTCTCCAAAAAAGAAAGATTATGCAGATTGAATATTCAATCAATTAATCCTCTAAACTAACTAAAATGTGAACCATTTTAACTGGCACGCAACCCATAGTTGCGTTCTTTTTGAACAGAGTGAGTACATTTCGGCCTGGTCTTGACAAGTGTGGAACAGTGCAAGGCAATCCTTTCTTGTAAATCTGCCATCTTTCTCTCTCTCAAAAGATAATAAAGGTAGTCTAAAAAAAAGATAATAAAGGTATGAGCAATAAACAAAGCCACCGACGACTAGAGTGGCAAGCTGCAAGCTCAGCTTCCACAAACTCTTGCATGGATGCAATCCCAGCTTCCACAGTCCAAACCAAAGGACATCCACTAGAGATGCAGATATCATACTCTGAATCTCCGTGATCAGCATGGCTTGTTTTTACATGGCAGCTTCAGATTGGGCCCCAGAAAGGCGCTTTCAGTTTTTTAGTATTATTTGCCTTCTCTTTTTCCAGAAGATGGAGGAGATCATCAGCAGCCTTTAATCCGTCTTTGCGAGGGCTTGCTTTTGTTGCTTGCTAGCACCTTCACCCAAGCTTTGCACTAGCTGATGAAATACGACTAGTTCCGAGTGGCAAAGTCAGATTATGACTAACGATTGATCCGGGTCCTCTCTTTTTCGGTGTCTCTGCACTAGTCAGCAAGGAGCAAACCCTCATCGCTAAGAAAACACAGCTCATCGGATTAGCACCATTATTCTGAGCCAAGGTCATCTTTCTTTGGGTGTGGTGTGGGGGTCTCTCTTCACATCGCTCGCATTGATATCATACAATCGGGGAACCTGACCTCTGGTTTGGCAAAGATCGTGACACTTGGAACAAAGATGTGAATCACCACCTAAAGCAAGACAAACCAAGTCGGACACTTTGATTGGCACCAGTCCTCTAACCATACTAATCCAACATAAAACAAAGTTACAATTGGCGCACTCGCCTGAATCTACTTATACACAAAATGTTTTTAGAGGCGGATTAAAACTCATTTACACAAATAGCAATTAGTGGGGACAGACGCCGAGCCCGCCCCCTGTAATGTATCTTTAGGGGCGGGCATGATGCGCCCGAAGATGGCATTTTTAGGGCAGGCTATGGCCTAACCCGCCCCTGGTAATGCATTTCGAGGGGTGGGTCATGCTATCGCCCGCCTCTAGAAATCTTTGTTTTTAATTATTCAATTTTCTAATATTGTTAAATGTCTCCAGCAAATAATATAAAGAAAATACAAAAAGTATGCAATTAAATCTCAGTCCAAACAATATAAAAGTGAATCCAACTTTAAACATAAATTTATTGTCCAAATTTGTATGTCAAAAATAAGGCCTTGTAGTTCTCCAACTTATATTATAGATTAATTATATTACATTAGCCAAGTTTAGACATCCACACTCCACACCCTCACTTGCTTATGTGGCACTTCTCCAAGTGCCAGTTACGAAGAGAATTGTATTTGTCCTCTGCGAATAACTCCTTTTCGGGATGGACGAACTTGCCCATGAGTTAAGCAGTTCACGCATGATGAAATGACATAGTTTGCCGACTATCTTTAAAAGATCTTTCTCTTCAAGTGGTCTATTAGGCAATTCTTCACTCTGATTTTGAAATTGATGAAAGCATGCAAATTTAAGCAAGCGATAGGTAGACGCAAAACCAATGTATAGGAATATGATAAAGACATTTATACCCATGAGTTGTTCAAGTACTTTCAACTTACACATTTAGAATCTGTTGTATAACTCCTAAGGCTCCTGATATACTGGCATACATAATTGCCGCAATACAAGATATTTATTTTTTGCTTATGGCGTGGGATGTGTGTGTGGAGTCCAACCATCTATTCCCTTAGGATGTGGCCCATTCAGTTTTTTAATGTAGAACCAAAGAGCACTGTTTGAAAGAATGAGACAAAAAGTTAGTATGTAATAATCGGTTTAAAAATTTTCTATGGTGTATATATGATCGGGAATCATATAGGTTATTAAACCTTGAGGACGATATGGATGTCATGGTATTGTGATGGTGAGTAATCTACTGGGTCAAAGACCACATATTGGCATTCCTTTGGAAATAGCATAAAAGCAATCCAGTGTTGACTACTACAGTATTATATATCTAGGGATAAGTATCAAGCTAATAGGTATATATATGAAATTTTAGAAATATTAAAATTTAGACATACCCGTAAAAGTAGGGCACCCATATGCAATCCCTATCTCACCATTGATACATCATAGTACCTATGTATGTCGACACCTTCCTCCTAAACATACCTTCCTCCTAAGCTTAAGGGAAAGCTGCCTTTGTTCCTCTTGTTTTGCCTTGGGTGTCTTAAAATCCATTAGCAAGTCATGGTTGTTCTTGTACTTGAGGGGGTTTCGTACCTACTCTTGCAAATAATATAAGGATCAAGATACATGATCTTTTTGTTCGCGTTCTTTACGAGGTTGCCTTGTATCCTGCACAATGTATCGCATGTTAATATATAATATAATATATATTATATATATGTATATATACACTTGTTAGGGATCAATATGATGTATGGAGATAAGACACTTACATACACCTCAGTCTCATGGGGTTTAGTTCCATCATTTGAAGGCGATACAATGTATGGATGTGTTCGAAATCAAAGATTATATCAGCATACTTATCCCATTTGATACTAAAAACATCCAAATCAAGTCGTGCCCATATATCTTTGAGCCCCACGCTGCATGCCCTAAGGTACCAAGTATGGAACTTCTGCATTTTATATGGACAATTGGTGAGAGCCCAATCGGATAGCAAACTTTTGCCATACTCAAATTTTATCGGGCAATCTAGCAAATCTTGTATATCATCGACCCCAACTTGATGAATGAAGTGCGTGTCTGTACGAGTATTGGAAAAAACTTGGTCCAGTTGGCACCTCTTCCTTTCTATTCTTTTTTTTTTGCTAGAACTGACATTTTCTTCTTATT